>JAODAL010000056.1:0-495484 GCA_025379985.1 Phyllomedusa bahiana
AGCACATATTCAGTAAGAAAACACTATGAAGAAGAGTGATTAGGTTTTATGAAAAGCAAAATGAAGGTGTAGGGTGAATAGCATGCCACACACATTTTACCAATAACACCCTCTTTTTCTGCAACTTCATACAGGGTCTTTTTATTCTGTTGGACCCATTATTTCAGTGTGTGCTGCTAGTTAATATCCTGGAAAACGTGTAGAGTAACTAGACTAGCGAAAACGTAAGTAGCGTTATGAATGGACTGAATTCTCTTGCCGTATAATTGTCTTCATACTAGTTTAGCGATGAGACATTTGCTATGCAACCACCTCAAACAACTTTAGGGCAGATTAGCTGACCATGCTGAAACACCCTGAGTTTGTTTAGAGGGGGATTTGTTGATTGCTAGTCTCTCTATAAGTCCTCTGAGTTTGGCAGCATGGCATAGATTTTTTTGTTAGTACTGAAAGACTGTGCCTTGTAATCTCCTAAGTATCCTATATCCAATTATTTAGAGTCCTTGACGATCCTTGTATATTAGGTTCTGCCTAGTTTTATCTATAGTAGAATAGTGAAGAAATCAGGCGATACCTTTTAGAGGCTAACTGAGTATATTTGTAGTGAGCTTTCGAGAGTACGGCTCTCTTTTTCAGACTGTGTTATACAACAAAACTGAAAATACACGGGACTTTTTATACACAAAAGGACATGGATCTTCAAAGGATCTTAGATTCTTAAAATAACAAAAGTGAAATATAGGTAGAGCATTTTATTTACAACAGGTCAAGAGATAAACAGTCGGGAAAAACTTGTGAGGCGTAAACGGGAGTGATCAGTAATTATTTCTCTTATCTCTATATGCAATCAGGGGAGATTTGTTGCTCTCACAGTTCACACATAGTTTGACATGAAGCTGGCATGAATATTTAACCCATTTTGCAGAGTTTTAAATTTTTGCATTAATTACCTCCGTTATATTGATGATATAATTGTCATCTGGTCTGCGGGCGAGGAGGCCCTAATTCAATTCCATAATGACTTCAATAACTTTCCCCCCACCATTAACCTTAACTTACCTATTCAGAGAGAAAAATCCACTTTCTGGATACTACAATACACATCAAAGACCACCAGCTACTCAATCAGTGTACCCAAACCACAGACAGAACGGCCTACCTCAGGAATGACAGTTCCACCCCAAGCACACAAAAGCAATCCCTTATATACAGCCAGGCTATACGGTACAATCGTATTTGCTCCGACAAGACAGACCTGGACAAACACCTCCTGGATCTGAGGACAAAATTTCTCAAACTTGGATACAGACCAAAATTGACAGACACCCAAATCAGCAAAGCAGCAGCCATCAACAGAGACAGTCTGCTCACATACAAAGGACTCAGAAGGAAGAACGAGTGGCCCCTTTGTTGAAACCCTACAACCCACAATGGAGATCCTATGAAGATTGCCAAGGAACTTCAACCTGTGCTACATAGGGACAACAGACTCAAAGACATATTCCCAGCCCCCCTCCCCTTTTCCTTTCGGAAAACCACCAAACCTGCGGCGCATTATTGTCCGGAGTGCCCTGAAGGCCCCAACTGAAAATGGCAACTCACCCTGCCTGCAGAACAGGTGCAAGACCTGCAGGCACATCCACACCGCTGACAATGTACCTGTCCCACAGTCACGGGCAGGTGACAGAATTTAGGGGGACATTTCCTGAGGTTTTCCCCAATGTGGTGTATTAATCATGTGTGTGCAATGTCCTACCACAGGCCTTTTATGTTGGGAAACAGGACAGAGACTCAGTCAGCGCATGAATTCACACAGATTCCCCCATTAACAACAGCAGAACAGATCTGCCAGTGGCCGCACATTTTTTCGGAAAAAATCACTCCATGGAAGATTTACAGGTTACGGTCCTAATGGGACATTTTAAGACTCAGGGGAGAGGAAGGAATGGGAATATAAATTAATGCAAAAATTTTAAACTCTGCAAAATGGTTAAATATTCATGCCAGCTTCATATCAAACTATGTGTGAACTGTGAGAGCAACAAATTCTCCCCTGATTGCATATAGAGATAAGAGAAATAATTACTGACCACTCCCGTCACGCTCACAAGTTTCCAGATTTTTATCTCTTGACCTGTTGTAAAATAACTGCTCTACCTATATTTCGCTATTTTGTTATTTTTAAAAATTCTAAGATCCTTTGAAGATCCATGTCTTTTGTATATAAAAAGTCTGTGTATTTTCAGTTTGTTGTATAACATCAGTCTGGAAGAAGAGAGCTCGTACTCTCGAAAGCTCACTATCAAATTAACTCGTTAGCCTCTAAAAGGTATCGCCTGATTTCTTCACTATTCTACTTTCTATGGCTAACACGGTACAGCATTATACTACTAGTTTTATCTATGTGAGTTAGTCAGTGAACTTGGTTATTTGTTGAAGCTCTTAGATTTTGTCTGGGTCAGTTGTAGCTTGAGAACATCTAAGACTTAGTTTTGTGTTTGATACCTGCTTCGGATTATTATTTCCTGCAATCGCTTGGTTGGCTACCATTCAGCTCTGCTTAAGCCCTAAGGGATATCTGAGTACTGGGAGGCACTCTTAGGAATGAAGGAAGGGGCCTGCTAAAACTGGAGTCCAGTTCTGCCATTTTGTACCAAACAGAATTTTCACAAGCAGCAGGAGCAAGTTGGAACAATATGAGGTTTTATACTCAATAGACAGGATTTGGTACAAATGCATTAATAATAGCATAGTCAAACTTTTTGTGAGCAGTAGGCAAACATAGTAGGTAGAGTAGCCATCCAGGTGAGGTACAGAGTGGTCACAAACCGCAACAACAGTAGACAATCAATCTGGGCCAAACATACAGGGCCGCCTTTAAGTCAGTAAAGTAGTACTGATGTACTGCCGCAGTATATCGTGTTGAAATGGAAGTAGCCTCAAAGGGGCTATTCTGTCCTTGTGGGGGTCCAAATTAGATTAAAAATAACAAACGGTGCACCAAGAAAGAACATCACAACATGCCTTGTTGCTGTGAAAATGCTTTCTGCCTTTATTCACAAAATGGCAGCTTTTTTATACTTTTGCAAATTAGTAGATAAGAAGCATCATATGTAACTGGCTGTGAGGGTCTATTGCTACGTCCTTATCTACAGACCCCCTCCTCACAGCTCAGGAATGTCTAAACACAGGGTGTAACATCAGAAGAAGTGCCATCTGGGATTACACGGTGAATGTCTCTACAAACTACTACAGGTGGCCATTTTGTTAACACATTAGTGACAAAAGATATACAGACAGCTTTTACATGCTGTATTACACAAGTATGTGCTTGCTATATATACGTATGTGAGGTATATACTAACTAATACATTAAAATGGAGACACGTGTATTCGCCGCAAGTAATCAACATGTCACTGATCGCCCCGTGCGTACAATACGCTCGTAGTGTACGCGTGGGGGGGATGAGGCGTAATCCATAGTTCTCTAAGAGAGCTATGGATTACCGGAATTTTGGCACGCATCTCACTCGTATTAGAGCACAAATATGACGCGAAATGCGCGCCGAAATTACTCCATGTGAACATACCATTACATAGATCTTTTCATTGACTTCCTTTCCTCTGCGCAGCAGTCCCCCCTTCCTCCTGGCTGCCGGCAGGCAGAGAGGGACGGACATCCACAAATTAAAACAGTGAGTCCCCGCCCTATGGGCGGGTCTCACTTATTCAAGTGATACCACAGCGGAAGAGAGGGGAGGGGGGGGGTGGTGGAGGCCTGGCTGCTTTTGGCCCCCTTTAAACTCAGGCGGGGGCCCGAGGGAGGGAAATTTTAAATGGAAAAAGGGTCTGTTTAAAACTATGGTGGGAACTTCACAGCAAAGGGCCCCCCTATTTTTTGCCCAAGATGCCCGGGCCCTGAGACCCTGGGGACCTGTGTGGGCCCCCCCTTGACCTGTTTGGGGCCCCCCGGCCCCGTAAGAAGGGGGCCCCCAAGGTCTGGGGGGGGGGCCCCGGGGGCCCACAAGTTGGGGAAGGGGCCCGGGTCCCCCGGCTGGTTTAGGGGCCCCTTCGAAACGGGGCCCCACAGGTTGGTGGGGGCCTTGAGTGGGGGCCCGAAGGGGCTTTGGGGAGAGGCCTTTAAACGGGACCCAAAAGGGTTTGGGGAGGGGTCGTCGGGTCCCCAAAGGCAGGGGGGGTTTAGGGGAACTTGATACACTTGGATCTACCACTATGGGCCACGTGTATAAAAAGTGTCTAGGTGTAAGACTTTCTTTGTTGCCCATAGCAACCAATACGCACTTTATAGTAACCTTTTAGAAAACCCCCCAAAAAACCAAACAGTGTTTATACAACCCAATTTAGAGCCCAAGCGGGGCTTTAAACAGAGCCCCCCTTTCCTTTCATGTAGGCTCTGAAAAAAATGGAGGGGGGCTCCCGATTGGTTGCTTTGAGCCTTTTATTTGTTGTTTTGAGCAAAAAAGTCTTATTTCCTTTGCAATTTTTCAGGGGAAGTATTTAGGGTAATGTATTGGGGGGGGTTTAATATTTCGTTAAATTGGGGGAATTGGGGGGGTTGGGGGTATTGGGGAAATTTGTGGCATTTTTCCTGATTTTTGGGGGGGGGAGGGTCTAATTGGTGAATTTTTAAACCCGGCGGGTTAATTAATTTGGGCCCTTTGTATTTTTGTTGTTTTTGGTGATATCGGCCTCAAACCCTTCCCGCAGAAAAAGGGGCCCCAAAACCCGCAAGTCCATTTTCCACCACTGAACCCCCTGGTTCCTGTCCCCATTGCCAAAAGGGGCCCCCAGAATTTTTGGGGGAAATTTTCCCCGGCAGGGTCCCCTTTCCCAAAGTGGTGTAAACTGGGTTTCGTGTATTTCAATTTTTTTCCAACCCCCAAAGGGCCCCTAAAAGTGGGGGAAAAAAGGGCCAAGGGGAAATCAAATCGTGCCTTTAATTCAACCAACAGATTTCCCCCTAAATAAAAGCACCCGGAAACTTTTATTTCCCAGTGGCCCCCCCAACCTTCTCCGCAAAGACCAAACTCCCCAAAATTTGGGGGGAGATTAAAGGTTTTTTAAATGGGGAAAATTTTTAAGTGGGAGAAGGAAAAAAAGTAAGGTTTTGGAAATTTATATTTAAGAAAAATTTAAAACTTTTGGGAAAAAAATGATTTTAAATTTTTTTTCCCGCCAGCTTTATTAAACCCTTTATGTGTTTTGAATGTTGGGGTGCCAAATTTTTAAATGATTCAAAATGGGGGAATTTTTGGCCCCTTCCCGGTTTTTTTGGTCAAAAAACCCCCCCGGGGGCCAAAAATATTGATTTCCCTTATGTTGTTAAAAATTGGGGGCTGAATATTTCATTTTTGGGGGGTTTAAATTTTTAAAGGGGTTTAAGGGGGCCTTTTAAAAAATTTTTTTTTTGGGGTATTAAAAGGGGGTCTGGGGGGTTTTTCAGGTTTGTTTTTTAAATATATTTTTTGGGGAAGAAAGGGAAAACTAGTCTTTTGGGGAAAAAAGAATTAAAAAACCCTAAATAATTCAGGTTGCCCCTAAAAGGGGTTAAAATCTGTTTCTTAATTTTTCTATTAGTTTTAATGGTTTTAAAAAGGTACCAAATTTAAATGTTATTCTTCCGTTAACCTTTGTTATATTAGTATTAGTTTTTTTATAGGAAAATTTTTTTGGGCTGGGCCCAAAATTGGTTTTATTTTGGGGCTTTTATACCCGGGGGCAAATTAACCCCTTTGTGGGAAGGGTTTAAATTTGGGGGGGTTGGGGGAAATTTTTAGCCAAATTTTATACCCCCAAATTTTGATTAAAATACGTTTTTTTTTTTAAAAATCAAACTTTTAAGTTTTAAAAAAAGGGCCCCAATTTGGCGCAATTTTTAAATTTTTTTTTGGGAAATTGGGTTGCCCGGGGGTTTTCTGGGTGTGAAAATTGTTGGGGCCCGGGGGGCTAAAGGGGTTTTCATTTGCCCCCGAAAAGCCTTTTTAAAGGGGAGGGGGGCCCGGGGAAAAATTTTTTAAGGCACCCCCAGGAAAAAACACAAGGGTTTTTTTTTTAATTATGAAGGCAATTTTGAAATTTTTAAAATTGCCCAAAAACCCAAAATTTTAAAGGGGGTATGAAACCCGGCTCCCTTTTAATGGGTTAATTTTGGTGGCTGTTAGTTTTCGGTAAACAAAAAACTTTTAATTTCCCGGTTTTGACCCGTTTAAAAAACCAAGGCCAAAATTTTTAAACCCTTTTTGGAAAAACCCCCCGGGATCCAAAATTTATTAAAAATGTGGGGTCCAATCCCGTTAAGGGTGCCATGTTGGTACACCCCTTTAAAACCCCCCTATGGGGAAATTTAATTTGGGATGTCAATGAAGTTTCCTACCTGGGGAAAAATAGATCAGTTTCAGCCCCGTTCTTTTTTAAAATGAACCCCGGGGAACCCTGATGGCTACGTTAACACCACCCAAAAAACTTACCCTCCTTCTTTCCTGCCCTTCCAACCCAGATCCACTCTTGTGACCCCCCACCCAATAAATCAAGGGCAAAAACCAAAATTTGGGTAAATTGGCCACCCGCAGCCATTTTATTAACAAATTTCAAACCCAAAAAAACCAAATTTTTATAAAATCTTAAAAACCAAAAAATTTCACTCCCCAACTAAAAAGTCCAAACCGGGTTAGCTCCCCCCCCCAAGCAACCAAAAGACCAACTCAGCCCCCTTTGGTTTAAACCAATACCTAACCCGGGGGGGCCAGGTCCTAGGAGCCAAATCCGAAAACCCGGCCGGCCAAAAAACCCCCCAAGGGGAAACCCAAAACTTCCCCCAACCGCAAATTTCCCCTTTTGGGTCGGGAGGTCCCAAGCCCAAAAACATGAAAAGGGCCCCAAGCCCAATTTGCCCCTCCCCCGGTTTAACCCGCCCCCCGGAAAAAATCCCCAAATTTGCCAGGTGTGGGCCCAAATTTTGCCCCACCCCCCCGAGGGGGGTCAACCCCGGGAATGGAAAACCCCCCCCGGGAATCCCCCTTCCAATTTTTCCCGAAACCCCTGCCCCCCTCCTAAGGAAAACCCCATAAAAAGCGGGGGAAACCCCCCAAAAAACATATAATCCATTTTATAAACCACAGGAGCCCCTGGGGATTCCGGTTTTTGTAGGGCCCCGCCCCGGCCCCAACCCCGGGCGGGAAGGGGCCCGGGGCCTTTTAAAAGGCCCCTTCCCTTAAACCCGCCCCCCTTTTCACCCCTCCCCCCCTCCCGCAGGGCGCCGGTGACGCTGCCCCCCCAGGCCCTGCCCGGGGTCTTGGCCCCCGCGCCTCCGCCATGGGGATTTTGGGGGGGGCCGGGGCCGGTTGCGGGCCCTTCTTGACCCCCTTTGGGCCCCCCTAAAAGGGCCCACTTGTTACACCCCCAAAGCCTTCCCCCATTTATACTCGTTCCAAACCCGGATTGGGGGTACCCCAAACCCCTTAAAATTTACGGAAAAACCCAAATTTTTTTTGGTAAATTGCACAGGGGCCTTTTTTTTAAAAAAATAAAACATTTTAATTCCCAATTTTTTCTAAAATACTTTTCCCCCAAGGTTTTAATTTCCCCCAAAAACAACTATCCCCCCTTTTTTTAGGGGCCTTTCCAAAACCCCCCCAACAACCAAAAACCAAATATTCCCCTTTCCAAAAAAAAAGAGGGGCAAGGGGGGTTCCTTTTTGGACACCGCCTTTTGGAAGGAAGAAAAATCCCCAAGGGAAAAAAAATTTTTATTTAAAACCGGTTTTTGAAGGCCCCTTTGGAGGTCCAAAACCATTCATGAAAAGGTTTAAATTTCTCTTCCCCGGGTTTTCAGCCTCAAAATTCCCCGGGCCCCCCTTGGGGGCCAAAAGGCCCGGCCTAAACTTTCACACCCCGAAAAAGGGGGGAATTTTCCCCCCCGAAAAAAATGACTCCCCCAAAGGCCATTTTTTCCCTCCCCCCAACGCAAAAACCCCCGGGCCCCCAACCCAGAGCCTTTTTTCCCCCGAAAAACCCCTCCTTGCAATTTCGAGAAAACCCACCAAAAAAAAGAATTCGGGCCCCTCCCATTAAAATTTTGGGGACCCAAAGGGGCCCCCACAAAAATCCAAACCAAACCCCGTTAAGTACTCCCCTCGCCCCCCCCTCCAACCCCCAAAAATGTCCCCTTCCCCGACTCCCCAAATTTTAGGGGTCCCAAAACCCAAAGCTTCCCTCCGTTAACGGGCCCCACAAAACCCGCCCCCCCTGCCCTTTTTTAAAAAATTTTAAACCCCCGAAACCCCGAAAATTTCCCAAAGGTTAAAACCCCCTCCCGAACCCGTGCCCAAAAGCCCGGGGGTTTTCCTATTTTTTACTAAAGGGCAGGACCCCCCCACCAAAACAAAATAAAAACCAAAAAAGGCCAAAACGGCAAAAAGTCAACCCCTTTAACCCGCTTATTTTTTGGATGACACGGACCCCTTTAAATCATTGTCCCCCATCCAAACCAAAATTCCCTTTCCCTTCCCTTCCCGAAAAATGACTTCAGGCCACCAAAACCCCAAACCCCCAACCATTCCCCGCCTTCCCCAGCCAATCCCCAAACCCCCCAAGCCAAAAAAAACCCCTAAAAGGAAAAAAACCCAAAATGACGCCCAAAATAATTCGGTTTTTTCCCCCCAGCCCCCCTTCCCCCGCCCCCAATGTCAATGGAGGAATCCCCAAAAACCCCCGGAAAGGAGGGAAAAAACCCCGCGAGACCATAAAAACCCCAAAAAGGGGGAAAACCTTTAAAAGCACAAATTGCTAAACCCCCCAATTAAAACCCCCTTCTCCCCCCCCCCCTTTTTTCCCTAGCCTTACCCCCCGGGCTAAATCCCCGGGACCCAAATTTTGGAAAAGGAGACGTATAGGAAAACCCCCCGGTTCCCCCCAAATCCCCCCCCCTTTTCCGGGTATTTTCCCCCCCCCCCACATCCCCACTCCCCCCCAAACCCTTCGGCCTCCCCGGGGGCCCCCCCTCCGATTTAAAAAACCTGGGGGAACCAAAGCGGGCGAAAGAAAAAAGAGGGGTTCCAGCCCCCCAAAATTTCTTCCAAAAACCCGCGGGGAAAAAATTAAGAACCCCGGGGAATTTGGGAAACCCTGAAAAAAGGAACCGTCTTTTTGGCCCCTTCAGGACAGCGGCCCCCCCCCCCCTTTGAGCCCTCCGCCTTTTTGCCCCGAATAAAAGGGGGCCTTTTCGTTTTTTAAACCCAAACCCCCCATACCGGGGCCCCACCCCAAAGGGCCCGGGCCCTTTAAAACCCCCCTTTCCCGCCTTGCTTGGTCAGGGGGGTTTTTGGGGCCCAAAGCGGAACCAAAAAATTTTTTAAACCCCAAACCCCCTTTTGGGGTTTTTTTAAAAACCCCCCCGCCTTTAATTTTCCCCCCCCTTGAACCGTTTGGGGAAACCCGGGGTCCCCCTATTCCCGAAAGAAAGCTCCAAAAGGAAAACCCAATTTTAAAAAAGGGCTAAAATGAACCCAAATCAAAAACCCCCACGCGCTTCAACCCGGGGGCCCTCAGGGTCGCCCCCCCAAAACGCTTCCCCCCCCAACCCCCCCCCCAAAAACCCCTGGACGCCCCCGAATCCCGGGGCCCCTGTACCCCCCCCTGTAAAACCCCCCAAAGGGTGCATAACCCCAAAAATCCCCTTTTTCAAAACCCGCGCTCCCATACCTAAAAACCCCAAAACCCAACCCGGGGCATTACCCTTTGGGCACCCTGGAGGGGCCCACCAACCTTCTTGCCCCGGGACCGGCTATGAAGCCGTAAAGGGCCCCCCCCCTGTTTTCTTCTGAAAACCCCATCCCCCGTTGCAAATAACCACTCCAACCTTTAAACCCAGGCTGCCTAAAAGCGCCCGGTTTTACCCGCCCGAGAAGCCCCCCAAAACAAGGTTACCAGCCCTTTTCGGGAAAGGCCCAAGTCCAAAGATGATGAGGAAAAATTTCCCCCCCGACTTCTTTCCGCCGACGGGGGGGGCCCCAAAGTCCCGAACCCATCCACTGCAAACGAGAGAGGGGAATCGCCCCCGCCCTTTTTAACCCCCGGCACTGTTTGCTCGCATCCCAAAAATTTTAAAGGGCAGACACTTCCAAACACTAGCAGCCGTAGCAAACCTTTACCCAAAGGGGGGAAGAAGCCGAAAAACATTAATGGCTTGCACCACCCCAAGTTGTCACAAAAGAATCGGGCCCTTTCCCATTTTTAAACCTTTTTCCCCAAAAATTCCAAGGCCAAATTGGGGCCAAAGATTTGGGCAACTCCCTCCCCTTTAAACCCCGGCCAAAGGGCCGCACACCATGTGCTCCCCCCAAATTGCCCCAAACCGGGTGGCCCGAGGTCTGTAAAAATGTCACCCGCTGTTGGACACCTTTCCCCCTCCAATTGTGGAACCCCCCATTGTATTTTGTCAAAACCCCACCACCTGCCAAATTTTCCCCGATGACCCCTGTTGTTTCGATAAAATGATGGGGCTATCAATCCCCCCGTTGCACTTGCCAACCCCCTGCGAAAACCCGCCCATGGGCATGATCGGCAGGCAAAAATTGAGCTTCCCAAAAGAACGACTGAGGTCTCGAAAATGGATCTTCCGCAGACCTTGCGTTTCCCCGGCCCTCACTTTTTAACCCCTTCCAAACTTGTCATCGGCAATCTGCACCCCATTCGTACTGAATCGATGAAAAATCCCAAAAAACTAAAAACCAGGCCCCGGTCCCTCTGTTTATCCGCTGCAAACGGCACCCAAAAAGCGCCTCGCCCCCCCCAAAATCATGCCTGAAGCAAGACCCCCCACACGCAGACCCCGCCGGCCCCAGCAGAAAAAATCTCGAGGAAATGGTTAATGGAATCCAGCCCGACAAGTCCCGAACCCATCCACTTTTCCAGATTGTGGGAAAAGCCCTCAAAATTAGGCACCCCCCCCCCGATAGCGAACAACCCATAGGAAAGGATTATCAACTAAAATTCCCTTCCCTTTAACCCCCAAAAAACCGCAAACTATCCGGGGTGAACCGGCAACAAAAGGGAAGCCGCTTCGATGTCCGTTTGGCCCTCTGAACCCGACCCCTGAGCCGTACCAAAGCAACGACGTATGAAGACATTTCACGACTGAACAAAGTTCCGGGCAATCCCCTCGTTCACCCCATCGCCCTTTGAAAATGAAAATAATGTATAGCCGGAACTTGTTGGCTCTTTCTTTGGCCTACCCCCCCGGCGACACCACCAATTGCGCCAATGGCGGGGATCGAAGAGGGCCCGCCCCCCCGCCCCAAAACCACCTCCCTTTGGCTAATTTCGCCACCAGAGGATGTTCAAAGGGCCCATCTCAGGTCTTTAATGAGAAAAAACCTTTTGCCCCCCGGGAGGTATCTTGAAACCCCGAGCGAAAACCCCCCGACAACAAAACCCCCATTGCCTTTTCTGGAAACCTAGAAAGGGAAGGGCATTTCATGGGGAAGCTTCACCGGCGTCACCGCCTTGTTTCCCCCCCAGAAACCCCCTTTTCCCGCCCTTTTTAAAAAACTTGAAAGGCTGGGTGGGTTGACACCCCCAAAAAGGGCATTGGTGGCTTGAACCGGCTTGGAGCCCCAAATTTCATTGGCCCCTATTAAAAGCCGCACACCCCCCCTTTTCCCACTAGCTGCGACCTGTCCCCGTGCCTGAAGCCCCCCCCTTGGCCCCGGAGAGCCCGGCCCCCCTGGAAAGGATGCCCAAATTTTGTAGGCGCCTTTAAATTTAAACCCCAAGGGCCAAAGTCCTTGTGGTCCCAGCGTATGGCCCGGAGGCACCCCTTTCCCCTTTACGAAAAATGTCGTTGTTAACCACGCCATCCTCCATAACCCTATGTGCCTCAGCGATTGAATCCAAGTAAACAAAAAACCGGAACAATTTTCGGCGCTTTTCGCCCCCGACGCTCGCCCAAAAATTTCAAAACCTGCAACCAGTTCGAGAAATTGAGCCCCCACCCGCGCTTCTCCTCTTCCCCTTCTTGTTTCATCCCCCTTTCCCTTTGTCCAGTTGAATTTTTTCCAGGGGGAAGAGGGAAGATTTTTCGACGTACTCTCCTTCCAGATCTTCTCCCTCACTTTTTTTTTTAGTGTGCCCCCCAAAGGACCCCCAAAGCACCGTAACTTCGCCCCTGCCCTTCATTAAACTAACCCTCATTCGGCTCCTTGTCCGTCTGAACCGAAACCGTCACAACCGACCAAGACCCCACTGACCCCGGCCCAATGCCGGTGAACCCCGCGGCCCGGATCCCCGATCCTCGAAGCGTGCTAACAGCTCCCTAAGGGCCGCTGCCAAACCCGCCGGTTCACCCGACGCCACCTCAGACCTACCACTCTCAGCCCCAATCCCCCCACGCTCCCCTAGCGCACGCAAAATCGGCGGAAACGAACATGACATGGACAGACACTCACCGGGCTGCGTGGGCGCTGTGAACCCACCAGCCGTAATCCTGGAATCTTGATCGACTGTCCGGGGGAATCCTTGCTCCAACGACGCAGCCCGGCGACCCGGGTCCAGGCCCTCAAACCCAGAAAGGGGAGGACCGACCGGCGCAGGTCTTTGGGACCGGGCTGGGGACTGCCAAGCCCGTGGAGTTGAAAAATCCTCCTCGTCCTCAGAAGCCATTGGGCCGGCCGACCGCCGCCCGTCACGACCAATTTCCTGTCCTTCCAGCGCTGGCGACCCCGTTGAAGTGGGGCGGTCTGACGCTCGGTTACCCCTCTGGCCGGCACATCACCACGCGAGGGTACCGTCACCACGGAATGCACTGTTGTATTAGGGGCAGCAACGGGCCGCGCCTCCCCCCGCAGGACCCGCCGGCCTACTAGGATTCCTCCCAGACCTAGCCTGCCATCCCCTGGCCTGCGAACCAGCAGCCAGCAGCCAGCTCTGGAGGGTCCCCTGAGGGGCTCCGCTGGCGGCAGCGGGACCGGGGGCTGCAGTCAGGGCTCAGCCGTTGTGGGAGGCGAGCCCTCCTCCTGCGCCTACCCCCAATGCTGCCACTCTCCTGCGGGTGACCTCCGGTCCCGTCCGCAGCCGCGCCGCCAGGTATCCCTGCGCTGCTGCCCGCCTCCACCACGTCCTGCACCGCAGCCCGGAGCCAGTCGGTGCCCCGGGACGCAGCCAGGCGCCGCAGCAACTCAAATTGTTCATCCGCCATTACTAACACGGCAGCGCACAGCACGGGCGTCCTATTCCTGCCTCGTGCCGTGCCAACTGCTCACTGGGCAGAAGGGGCGAGGCTAAGCCCTTCGCCTCTCCGCATCATTACACCCCTCCCCTCTCCTGCAGGGCGCGATGACGCTGCGCCCCAGCGTGCCGGGTCATGGCCGCGCCTCCTCTATGGGGGTGGGGGCCGTTCCGGCGCGCTTTTAGAGATCAAGTGACCACATGATCAAGTCTCCTAAAGAGACTAAGGGCCACATGTATGAAACCTGTCTAGGTCTAAAATTCAGTTTGTTTCCCATAGCAGCCAATCAGCACACCCCTCTCATTTTTCCAGACGACTATATGAAATTAAAGGGGCGCTGTGATTGCTAGTTATGGCCAACATAGGGAGTTTTAGACCTAGACAGTTTTCATACATGTGGCTTTTGGCAGAGAGATATTAGGCAGTCGCAGGGTTCTGCCACTATGTGGCGTACAGCAGGAGACCTCCTGCAGACTTGCCACCGAAAACCTGGTTTCGGTGGGAATGACAACCATTTAGCGTCGGTAACCCTAGGTTACTGACACTTGTAGTTAGGCCCTCCCCACGTTCCAGGCCAAGTTTTGGGCCAGTCCCTGGATGGCTATAAGAGGCCTCCTACTACAGGTAATCAGGGGGTGTGGTTGCTGATAGAACCTGGAGCAACAGTGGAGCTGAAGAGAGGCTCTGGCCCCGGAGGCTTGAGGGAAGCCTAAAAATATACAGTGAGAATACTGTGGTATGTGGTGCTGTGTGTTAGGCATATATAATTAGTGGCTAGACAGTCAAGGATTTTATTTGTGTTATATTTACTTTTCTGTATGTTTATCCCGAATTCCTGTGCCTCAATAAAGCTGGTTGAGGCCAGTTTTAAATGGAAGCATTGTGTCTGAGTGCCATTCTGTTTCTGAAGCGGCGATCCAAGAGCTGAAAAGACCCCAGAGCCGGATGAATGTGAGTGCCACATATGGTGGAGGATGCCAGGGGCATACTTGGCATGACCTGGGCAAGATTGGCACAGCTGGCATAGGACGTGATGCATGGAAAAAATGCATAAAGTTGCTGCAGCAACATTTAAAGGGCCAGTGGCCTAATTGTGAAGCGGTGCTTAAAAGAGTCTGTGTGTGTTAAAAGACTGTGTTGCTGCTACCTGAAATGATTTTGTTTGGCCATGGAGGAACTCCTTGCCCAGCTGATGCATTCAATGAATGAGTCTGAGCAGCTGAATGAGAAGCTCCATGCAGAGTTAGAGGCAGAACATAAGGCGATAAAGGCCATTTTCAACCCGCTTCCACAGTCTGGGAATAATGGACTTACCTCAATTGTGATAAGTGCTCATAGCAACCAATCAGAGCCCATAGCGACTAATCAGAGCCCACCTTTCATTTCATATAGTGCTCTGAAAAAAATTAGAGGGGAGCTCTGATTGGTTGCTATAAGCCTTGCTGGCTGGGAGTCCAGAGGAGAAGTTAGAAAAAATGGCTGCCATGGATAAACAGCCAGAATGGTGCAACAGGTGTCTACAAGTGGACATGTGCTGGAGAGGATGTCCGGTTGCCAAGAGTCCCTGGGTTGAACGTCCCAGCAATCCAGAATTGCCCAGAGGCATGGATGTTATTGTGACTAGGAGCAACCCACCTAAACAGTCGAAAGCCACTGCTGACCTGCAGGGGGAGCCATGTTGAAGGTGCCACAGAGCAGTGAGTTGTGCTCCTGACTGCCCTCTCAGGAGGAGGCCTGAAAGGTCGCAGCTACAAGCCCTGAAGTTCCAGGTGGATGGAGCCCCGCCCCAGGCTGACATGGATAGTGAGCAGGAGACGTCCAGACTGAACCCAGCCATAATACCTGGTAAGACTGCTCCAGTGGGGTCGGTTACGTGCTGTGGGACTGCAGGTCATGTGCATGATCTGTGTGAGGACTTGGCTGGGCTAAATGGAGGTCCAAATATGCTGACAAGCCAGAAAAGTCCTTAGAGCAATGGGGCTATTAATGGACTTGCCGAGTCTAATGAACTTAATGGTTATGACATATATGCATTGGTGTCTATTGAAAATGTTAATAATATCGCTAACCTGCCTGTTATCCATGAGCACGTCACACAGCCTGAGCAGGGAGAGGGGAGCTGGGTCACAAAGTTAGCTCCAGTTACTGCATCCATGTGTGAACAAGCGGCTAGAGGTGCTGTAGCAGAGAGCTGGTCAGGTCTGCCCCTGGAGTGCATGCCGGTCAGGGCTATGTGTGAAGTGACTGCAGAGTGTGAATTAGCATCTGCAGAAATACCAGTCACAGCTATAGAGCAGTCAGGCTCAAATGTGCCCCTAGAGAGCGTGGCTAAAGCTATGTTCACACGGCTTAATTGCCGGATGTATTTCACCCCGCAATTACGCCGTGTGAACGGGGGCGGGAGTGGGCGGGGGGCGGCAGCTCGCCGGCTCCATAGTCATGCATTGTTCTCGGCACATATACGCCTTGAATAATTGACATGTCACTTCTCTCCCCGCTCGCCATATTGTACGAGCAGGGAGAGGAGACGTAATCCGTAGTTCTCTATGAGAACTGTGGATTACCGTAATGAATGGGACGGATTTGCAGCCCGTAATTCCCCGGCAGACGCCGGCAAATTACAGGGGGGGGGGCTGAAATATGTCCCAAACTAAGCCGTGTGAACAATTGAAACCATAACAGTACTAGGAGTATTGGCAAGGATGTGGGATTGTGGTGTAAAGACCATCTGGAGAAATTTGTTACCACTACAGTTTCAGGTGGATCTGCTGTGGTTGCCGGTAGCAACAAGGTTCCCTCTGCATCTCCTGCTGGAAAAGCTTGTGAGTATGAGTGCCCGGCAGCTGTGTGTGAAGTGTCTGGAGTCCAGTCAGTAAATGTGTCTACCAGTGACCCCAATGCACTGATTGTACGGGATGGTAACGTGCAAGTTGCAGGTGCGCCCCTAGTGGTTATGGCTGGTAATAGCACAATGTGTGCAGGTGCGGTAAAGGGGCTGGGGATTGATAGAATCCTAGATTGTGTGCCAATACAGTTTCCCTGCGGAGTGTTTTTGGTCGCCGTGCAATCAGGAGGCTCTGCGGTGGGGAAAAGGTGATTGATTTCCCTGGTGTGAAACACACCTTTTGCATTGCCTGAAGGGCGAAGCCCAAACCCGGAAAAAAGGGGGCTCTGCTACCATGTATGAGGAGCCATAAGTGTGAATGTACGGTTATTGCCAGGGGGAAAAAACCCACTCTGTAAAGAGTCCTTTTTCAGTATGGGAAGGGACACGGAGTGTCAGTGTACAGGGTAATGGTTTGTGGATTGTTCAGATGGGTGTGATGAAAGTATTTGTTGTAAGAAAAAGGTGCCAAAGAGATATTTATAGACATATAGGCAATTTAAAAATATGATACATAAAATTATACATGAAAATTTCTAGATAGTCTGAAAGTAATGTTTAAAAAGGGAATATGATAATAACATTTTTAGGTTGCGAAACCCAATTTTTTAAAAAAGGCACTTTTCGCTAAAACATTTAAAAACACATCAAAAATGTGTTTGAAGACTCTCTAGTTTTTTTAAAAACCACCCCAAAACAAGCCTAAACTTGAAGACAACCACTGTTTAAAGAAAGGCGATTACAACTTTCCTAGAGGAAACCCGAAAACTTCTATATTCAGTAAAGCATTATGGGTGGGGTTATCCTGTGAGACAACCCTTTTAACAATGAACTAAAAATTATTTTTTTAATACATCCCAATACCTAGGGGAAACCAAAAAAGCCATAAGAAAAAAGTTGATCTTGTTCAAAATGTTAAAACCCAAAGGTACGAAGAACAAATAGGGGTAAAACAAAAATTTGCTTTAAAAAAAAAACAATTTTAATCGAAGGGAATTCACCAGTTTTTCTTTTTTAACAGGTTTGTGCAAATATAATTAAGTACAGAAGAAAAAAAAAAACAATAAAGGGAATATTAAATTGTTTTCCCTAAAATAAATATAACTACAGAGGAATGAAATAATAAAGCAACAATCACATTGTACAAACTACCTCAAAAACAATAATTTTAAAGGAACCTGCCATAGGTTTATGCCCCTTGCGGGGCGCACAAACTGTGACAACCTGCTGTTTTTCCAGCGCTGTGTCCCTTATTCTTAAAAATGCAGCATTTTTTAGACATTTACCCCCTCAAATTTTTCATGGGCAGGGGGTTAGCTCCCCCCACCAAAAGGGCAGCTCCCCCAAAAGACTTTATTCAATTTTCTACCATTCAAAGAATAGGTTTGCAGTTAGGGGGGGGGGACAGCCTCATGGGGGCGGGTTTTTGAAAAAAATGACTCCTAATGATTTTCGAATGACCTTCTGGCTGAAAACTCAGATTTGGCTTTAAATACATAAACTACGAATCTTACAGAAAAGGGGCACCGCTGGAAACAGCGGTCAACCTACTTGTGCTGTCCTCACGGGGGGGCAAAAACTATTGAGGTTTTTTTTAAGTAAAAAATAGGTTTTTTTTTTTGGCTTAATGGGGTAACTACCCTTTTTTTAAAGATTGCTTGGTCCTAATTTTTGGTCATTCAACTGTTTCACTAGGGAAGATGCATTGGCCACTAAAGGTTCCCAAAAATTTAAGGCCATTTATTGCGGGAAATGGGTAAGGGCACCCGGGAAGACACCTTTTAGAGGATGCTTTCCCGCCCCGGTTCCCTTAGATTTTTAGGCATTTAACGGGTTAACCTTTTTGAGACCATTCCTTTAAATGATAGTCCATTAAGATCGTGAAAGTTGGTCTCACTAAATAAATGGTTCTCAAAAATGTTCATGTTTAATTAAGAAAATGGAAGATGGAAAAACTATAAATTTGGGGTCACCTTTTTATTTAAAAAAACTATTTAAAAAAAAGATAAGGGGCAGCAAATTTTTGCGGGCACCTCTGCATAAAGTAAAGGGGGTGACAACTCTTTTTGAAATTTTTTAGATCCAAAGAAAACCCTTTGAGGTGTTTTACTTTTACTCTCATGTTGACATTGTAGGTAGTGTTGATCTTTGAAGAAGTTAGGGGCTAATTTAATTTTTATTCTGAATAACAAATTTTGAAAAATTCTTTGTCTTTTGTAACACTGTTCTCAGTGAGAAATAACTTTTTTACCCCTAGCATCAAACGACTGCCTAATAATGAAGTCCCCCCCTTTTGCTGACAAAACACCTCATGCTATAAAAGACCACCAAACTTTAGCACGGGTCCCTTAAATTCTGTAAGTTGTGAGATGAGGGCTCATAGATGAATTTTTTTTTTCCGCAGATCCTTAAATCCAGATATTAAATTGGTCTGCGATAATGTTAAGGCAGGTGTTACAGTCAAAGGAACATCCTCTGGAATTTCAGGATCCAACATTTCCCAGCAGAACATTGCCCAGAGCATCACTCTGTCTTCACTGGCTTGCCTTCTAGCCATGCATCTCTTCCCTATGTAAGGGGCATACATACATGGACAAAATTGATGATACATTGAAATAAATTGAAATTGACAATAGTAATGATACATTTAAATTTACTGAAAATCAACTAATGAAAATTAGATATTGCATTTGAATTGTGGTTCAACCGAAAAATAAAAAAAAAATAATGAAACTTGCCTGGATAAAAATAATGTTACCCCTAGAAAAGGCTGAGAATAATTTGACCACAGGGAAATATTAAACCAAGGTTTGTATTGTAATTTGCATCACAGGTGTCTTCAGAAAAGTAGTCACTGTGCTGTTTGGTTTTCTCGTGTGTATTACAATGAACCTGGACCAAAGGAAGCTAAGAAGATGGTTGTTTAAGGAGATTAGAAAGAAAATTATAGACAAACATGGTAAAGTTAGAGGGTTTGTCTCACCATGCTGTTTCACAGAGCCAAAACAGTATATTAATGGGTCCTGTCTCTTCCTGTTTAGGTGTGGGGGGATGAGCATATCACTAGGTATTCAAAAGGGCTGCTGATTAAATCTGACGAGAGCAGGATATATTTAAACTAAAGGCCAGTAATTCTTTGGATAAAGACAAAAAATTAAATTTGTTCCTTTGTTCTTTAGTCAGTAACACTCTCAAGCGCCCCAAAATTCGTGTGGTGACCTGTGTGATGTCATCCCTGTTATCAGATAAGACAAACAGTAGGGAAGATCGGGGCAGACCAGGTTGGTAACCTAGACAAACCTGAGTGCACTCAGAGTGATAGATTTCCTCGATCCTGGCCATTTTTAAACTTTCCCCAGAAATGGAAGCGTTAAAATCCCTTTTTTGAGCAAGAGTAATTTGGGGGAAGTCAACAACTCCCCGGGCCCAAAACAGCAAGCCATCATTGTTTAAAAACTGGGGCTGGTCTGTGACACACAGGTACCAGCAATTCAAGTTTTAAACTTGCTAATCTTACCTAATTGGTAACGGACCAAAAACCTACAGGGTGAAAACCATGAGCAATTGATACAAAAAGGGCGACGTGTATCAACTGGGCTGAGCTAGTTTTCTGACGTACTTGAAGCCAAAAAAACTGTCGTAGCCCTGTTCTATAGATGTATGAACAACTGAACACCAAAACTGGACGCATTCTGCACCAGACACGACACTTTGGAAAACGCCAAGAATACGTCAAACTTGGCTGTGAAACTGTCATACAAATCTATACCATGGGTGAGACAAGTTTTGGGGCATTACACTCTATGGGCCAATGTTTTGCATATAACACTCTTTAATAAATACTGTCGGATCATACACTGTTAAAAACCGATGTAAAACTGACCAGTCAGCATCAAGTTCATACATGTTACCCAAAATATTTTTTAAGAATATGTTTAGCTGAAACCATAAAACCTTTTAAAGGGAACCTGTCACATAGGTTGTGCCCCTATTGCTGAGGACAGTATAAGCTAGTGTCAGACCTGCTGTTCCCAGCATTGTGTCCCTTATTCTGTAAGATGCTGTAGTGTTAGAGCATTTACCCCTCAAATCTTATTCATGGGCAGGTGTTAGCCACACCCACCAAATGCTAGCTCCGCCCACAGACAGTTATTCACATGTTTCTAACCTTTTCAAAGTAATAGGTTTGTCAGTTGAGGTGGGTGGGGCTAGCCTCCAAATTGGCCGGGTTTGAAAAAAACTAACACTCTGAAGGACTCTTCGAATGACTCTTCTGGCTGAAACTGCAGATTTTGAGCACTAAATACACGAAAACTACAGCATCTTACAGAATAAGGGACACAGGGCTGGAAACAGCATGTCTGACACTGGCTTGTTCTGTCCTCAGCAAGGCGGGCAAAAACTATGTGACAGGTTCTCTTTAAGCAGAGAATTTGCTTTCAAGTCCTGACAAGGATGGGCTATTAAGGGTCATTATTGTCATACAGCAATTTACCAACGCTAATACAGTATCATCACTGCACATTTATAGTCAAAGCAAGGGTACTGTGATACATTATATAGCATTCTATTTATTTTTTGGTTTCTTGACATTGTCTAAAATGACTGAATTGAAACTTTTCAAACTTTTTCCATTATACAGTAACTGTAGGTCAGATCTAACAGCAAGTTTAATAGTGACTTATTGAACATAATATATTAGTCAGTTATTAAGGTTAAGACGGATTTCAGTATAGACAGGGTGAGTGTGAGGTGGCATACTAATGTCTCATTACAATCCAATTTGCATGCTGTTATCACTGGACGCTGTAACTCTACTATTAGATTTGTAAAGTACACTTAACGCAATCTGAAGGCAGTTACTTAAAATGCATTTAATATACACTAGTAAAACTGAAAACCTAATGGGCCTCTTGTTTAAAGAAAAAAAGCAAGGGACGCACATACCATATGTCATATCTGGCAACTTTTGAAAATCTTCTCCCAAGAGTTACATGCAGAATATTTTGTACAAGCTGTACTACTTTTTACAGACCACGCCCATTTTTAGGACATACTCCTTTTATACAAGCTGCTCCTCACATCCATAATCAGATTTATTTTTTTATATCATGATATTCTGCCAAATACTGTAGTGTTTTTCTTTTTCTTGCACACAATGAAACCTTTTTGCAAAATGAAATGTTTTTATTGGGAAACAGTGGGTTGTATTTTCATACTTTACTGATTACATTTTTTGTTCTTAAACTTTTTTTTACTGTTTTTGTTCAGCTTTTTGGGGTAGAGGATTAGACTATGCGAATTATTTTGTAATATATCCTGTAGCAATACATTACTGTATTGCTATGTATTTTGCCTGTGGCATGCAGCCTCGAAACAGAGCGTAATTTTGGTTCTGTACATGGCAGACCTGGAGGTCCTTATTGGACTTCAGCTGCCAATAGCGCCTCCTTCTGTCAGCCACCTTCATGCATCAGTCGTCATTGACCACAGTATCTAGAGGGCTAAATAGGGTCATAGCTAGCTCTGATCCCAACCAGTTGTTCCTAACAGAGAGCTCCAAATGTAGATGGTGTGGGCATAGCTTCTGACCCTGCGCCATTCAAGCTTCCTAAGTATAGTGTGTGCCCAGGAAATTTCCAAGTCTTTCAGACATACCCGAGGACTCTCCTGTTTCTGGGAGTCTCTCGGATGCTCCAGGAGAGTTTCTCTAGTATACCATATGTGCACAGTGTGCAGACGCATACAGGCTAGCAGGAGAAGGGGCCACTGCTACCTTTAAAAAAATAATGTTTTCTACTGTCGTGGTCATAGAAATGCATCTAGTGGTTAGGCAGAGCAAAGGGGCTCCTTCTATTACTCCATTGGTGCACAGGGGAATAAACCCCCCATGTTTAATTGCCTTTGGCAATGTCTGGTAAATTGCCAATTAATTTATTACTGAAAAGTAATGCTGCTTCCTCCAAGGCATTCCTGTGTACAGTATGTGCTACTATGAAGGAGGCTCAATAAAGTGTCACATGTCCTTCCATTGGTAACTATCTTATGGATGGGAGTGCTGTTGGGCGAATGCACTAATATATATCGCGGGTCACAACCTCAATAAGGTTTGTAATAGTAAATGATACAACATAATGATTAATATCCATTGTGATGATATCATGGAGTTCAGTTTGGTGAAATTTATAGTAAACAAGGGTATGAAGAACTAATACTAAATTATAAAAACATTTACAATTTGACACAAGCATGATTTCACATATACAATTTTATTTTTATGTATCACGAGTAAATATGTTGTTATTAAAGAGTCCCATCCTGGTATTACTCTTTGAGCAGCACAATTTTCTCAGTCTGAACCAATACACCTCAAGACATTTTTTAAACTGACTTTGAGGGATACTCAACACCCCCAAAAAAATTGCATAAGCCACATACCCTTTTTACGTGCCACAAATTTTAGGCTCCGGTGGAAAGCTGATTGATAGATGTGGCATCACCTAGCTTTTCTGAATGTTGAAAGCCACATCAATCATTTTTTTCTAGATGTTCTAAGAAACCAAAGAGGGTGTGTGGCAGGCATGAGGTAAAAGCAAAAGACACAGGCTGATACTTTCAGGATGGGAGGGTCCGTAGATATTAGTCTCTTCCCACCCTAATAATACTAGACCACCATTGTTCTAGAAGCAGATGAACACATTAGATGGTCTGCTTCTGATGGTTGCCTGGCTCTTCCCAGTATCCCTGGTGCATTGGGTACTGGAGTAAAAGTAAGAGGAGTTAGTGTCATCCTTGGGTTGATAAAAGAAACACTGGCTGACACCAATGATACCTCCATCACTAATAGTAGTAGAAAACCACAGCACACCAATTCTGATATTATACAAATAATGGAGTATTTTATTTTTCACAAAATAGATAATCAGATGCTGCTTACAAGGAACATTCTGTATAAAGGTTACAGTGATACAATAGATGCCATAACATTAGACGTTTCGGCCGTAGCCTATGTCACAAAAGACATCTTAGTAGATATGAGGCATAAGGTAGATCAGATAATGATGAATGTATCAGGATGAGAGCAAGATTAGCGCTGGTAAGAGGTGGCACAAAGGTATGAGGTAAGGCTGCTATTACAAGTATAGGCTGTGAGCAGCAGGAGGAAGCATGCAAAGACATTTATGGATTACCAGCAACACTAACACTGAAATAAAATGGTAAAAGAACACACCAGGACAACACTGAAACAATTTAGTAAAATGGTCAATGAGGGAGTGTTTATTTAAATAAAGAAATTGATTCAATGCTAGTTCAACATAGTTGAGCCTGTACGACGTAGTCCAACATAGTCCAATGACTCCGACATAGGAAAAGCTAAAAATAGAAATACTACACATATTTACACACATACATAGGTTGCATAGGTTATCTTGTGCCCAGGAAAGTTGGGTGACGTCACAATAGACACCAAGCTTTTTTTGATAGGAAAGCTAAGTTCCACATCCTCCTAAGCATACATATATGCACTCATATCATAGCAATTCTGGCTTCCTGATGTAAGGGATATGGAATCACCCAGCTTTCCTGAGTGCTGGATAGGTTATCCAATGTCCAGAAAAGCTGGGTGAAGCCACATCACCCATAGAAGGCACCAAGCTTTTTTATCATAGGAAAGTTGATTGATGTGGCATCACCCAGCTTTCCTGGATGCTGGATAGCCTATCCAACAACCAGGAAAGCTGGGTGATGCTACACCTCTCACAGTAGGTACCCAACATTCTTTTGGTAGAGAAAATGACTATATGCTTAGGGGATGTGGCATCACCCAGATTTCCTGTATGCTGGGCGGTACTGCAGAAAGGGAGAAGCACACACCTCCTTTTCTGGGAAAGCCATAGGTGTACCCAAAGCTAGACTAAGTAGTCTAGCTGCAGGGCAGGCCCCCCTTCCCCGTCACCCAGTGACATCGCTACATGCAGTAAGGTAAGAGCAGCATCTCATGACGCTTTACCCTGGCTACATTTCTATTGTAATGCCAACATTCTGGATACCTGCCCTGTTTGTGTGTGTCTACCAGACATTGGCAAGTATACCTTAAGTTGGAGGGGCAACTGATATACTGTAACTTCTTGAGATATTGACCACTAACATTTTTAAGTCGCCTTGTACTAAAATGTCACAATACACATTGGTTTTTAATGCTTGCTTCCATTGTGGTTATGCATTATCAGTAGAATATACAAAGAGGTCTCCATTTTTATCTGATTTGACTATCTTGTAATTATGACATTTCAACATTTGGACATAGTACTGACAACACTGAGCGCACAGGAACAGCAGGCACAATCACTGTCATCACAAACCAACCAGGGAGATGTTCTTGACATTCAGATGCCAGGAGACGTGCTGCTTGTAGGCATCATTACACACAAAGGGAACCTAGGAGAGATATAATGTTTTTCAGTATTATAATATTTTAATGGCCTTTAATTATGCCTGTGTGAAATCTGCTTTAAGGGAAAGACCAATTCATACGGCTTGTGACTGAAAATTGCACCGAGAAGCAGCTTGGGGAATAACACTAATGAAAATGTCCAGGATCACTATGAAACAGCTCCTGAAAAGCAAGGTCTTGGACGTCATTACTGAGCAATTAGGTGGATGGACAATAGAGAATACTATAGAAATGCTGCTGTTCTCCATTAAGAGGAAACAAAGTTTTAGTCTTCTTTAAGGACTGATGAATGATCCATAATCCACACGTTTCTCTAACCTCTCAAGATTGCAAAGATACAGCTTGACCAATGTATTTCTGTATGTCACGCTCTTTAATTTTATTAGATCGCACTCTGCTCGGGTCACCTGGAGGCTGCGATTCCTATTATCACAGTCTTTGTAACTATAACTCAGGCTTCTATTTTCTTCATGCTATTTGAAAGCTTCTTCAATAATCTGGCACTCAAGTAGTTTTATCTTTTTTTTCTCAAGTGGCTAAGTGCCTTGTCTTCTAACAGTGTCATTGTTTAAGGAAAATATCAGAATATTACAGAAAAAATTCAGGACTAGAAAATATAGCATTTCATCAAGTCAATGAAAATGTTGTACAGAGTTACAGCCATTTAGAGGAGTTGATGAGATTTTATGCTTGCAATGTTGTTCCTATGTGGTGAACATTTTAAACCTAGCAGTGTCCAATTAAGTGTAATTGTTTGCACATTGATAATACAAAACAATTACATTGCACTTAATTAACGGCGTGATAACTGAACCATCTCATTTGTTGCTACTGTGTTATAATAATTAAATGCACCTGGTTAGTGACATTAACTCCCTTGGGTGTACAACTGTATTAGAAAGTGTGCTGTCAACATTTTATCCCTACTTATATGGAGTTATGGCCGCATAAAAATATTCCACACACTTAGGAAAGGGAAGTCTTATCAAACAGATTTTTTGATGTATGAGGATCGCTCCAAAAGTAAAGTTTCCTGTTCAGGGCCACCATTAGGATTTTCAGGGCCCCATACAGCAAAGGTGTCTGTCCCCCTCCAAAAAAAAAAAAAAGGGTGAATGGGGAAAAAACTTGTTTTGGGGGTTTATTTTTGTGGAAATTTACCATGTGATATTAATGACACTTTGGGCGACACGTATGTTAACACACCAAATTTCATGCGCATTATACAGACATAAAATGCGACCGATTTATGAAGCCGCTCTACAGCGGGGCATAAATCAGGTGCATTCTAGCGCTAGGACATTTCTGGATCAGGTATACCGCTTTCAAAGTGGTATACCTGATCCAGCTGTAATGCGCCTAGAAATGCCATAGTGAAGTTATAAATATGTAGCTTTGCTACGGTTCTAGTGTGCCCCGCCTCCCGCACGCCCCTGAGATTGGGCGCATTACATAGTGCCTGCGGCGCTTTGTAAAGCGCCCGATCTCGAGGGGGCCTGCGGGAGACTTAGAAATGTATGACCAGGGCTGCCTCTGATATCGGGCTGAAAAGACACCAGATATCTGGTGCAGCCCTGTTCATACATGTCATCCATTATCTTTATTTTGTGGGTCAGTAGAATTCCATCGATACCAGATTTATGAAGAGTGCTTTTACTAGTTTTTCTTAGACCAATAACCTCTTTCTGTCAGCTAAGCTGTGTCAGGGATAAGTTGTTACGGGGTTAGGGTCTTTATTTGTATCATTTTTCAAAGGGTGCATATGACTTTTCCAATTTTATAGCAAAAGTGAGGTGACTGACACAAAGACACAATTCTGGTAATATTTAAAAATAACGTACTTTTGAATCTTTTTTTTTTTCCTGTTTCACCTGGGTATTTGTACAAGTAATTGCTAGTACAATATACAATGGTACTTGTGTACTGCAGTGTATTGTCATTCAAGCAATCCGCTTTTAAATCTTACCTCTGGTTACAATTAGCATAGGTAGGTAGGTAGCTAGGTTAGGTAGTTCGCCCTTCAGTAGAGGAAACCCTACATCCTACAAAACTTTCTGTAAATGTAAAAAGTTGGACAGAAAGTTCTGCAGGAGAAACTTTCACTCTGCACTGACACTTGAGGCTGATGCACAGAAGATGCACAGAAATATAGGAGGCAAAGGGTTAACTTCCTCCTCTGTACTCTGCTCTCCCCACTTACCGTAGTCTCATGCTTTCATATGGATTATTTTTTAATTGAAGTGGCTAAAAAGTGGGGGACCAGTCCCCTCTGTACCCTCCAAAGTTACGTCTATGGCTGTGACTATAACAACCCTCATATTATACACCCTGATGGGTAAAAACCCATCATATATTACATCTGCACAAGGCTGCCTCCGGACTTATTTCCTTCATTTTAATTCTTGGTATTTAGATACTTAGATAACCATCCTTGGCAACGCAACAATAGGATCTTCCATGCCTCCACATGAAATCTGTGCATGGCTGTTCAGAATGTGTCTTGCCTTTCATATCATCACGGCTGAAATGCACCACCCACCACTTCACTGTACTAACATCCACTGCTTGGTCCCTTTAAACAATCAGTAAAGAATGTCAATGGATGGATTCAATTACAAACCTTTGCTTCATATGCACTTAAAGGGGTTTTGCCACGGTGTTATGGTGACGTGGGATCCTCCAAAATAGGTATTTAATCACTTTTCTAAATATATGTCATTAAAAATATTGCAGCCTGAGAGAGCTACAGGCTGCCTTACCTACCCTTAGTTACTTAAAAGCTTGCATTAGATACGACCAGGCAGAGTGACAAGAGCTGCTGGCCGGTTTTGTGCAGAGCACACTTCTTATCTGATGAAAGGGAGCTGAAGAAGCTTTCAAGGCACTGGGTAGAAATATGTTGTCTTTTGTATACAGAATCCACTAGTTGTAGTGTGATTATCTGAGTAGATCCCTGCTTGATCTGATGACAGGGAACATGAAGAAGCTTTCAAGGGGCTGAAGGAGCTTTCAAGCGGCTGTGGAGAAAGCTGTTGTCGTTTGTATACAGAATCTACTAGTTGTAGTTTGATTATTGGAGTGAACATTTCACACGATCCCTTATGCAGGCTCTGTGCTCTGACTGTGTCTCTCTCTCTTTTAGCTCAGCATGGCTTTGTTTACATTTGCTTCTTAGCAGATAAGACAGGTCCTGGCAAAACCCCTTTAAAAGACAGATGCCATTTTGTCAGATTGCCTCTCTGATGCCATTTTGTCAGATTACCCCTCTGATGCCATTTTTCACAGAAAGAAAAAATTGATCGGTAGATTCAAACCCCATTGCAATACTGCCATCCCATCATTGTTGCTGTTTTGCTCCCACCCTCCCTCATTTGGTTGCTGGGACACTAGTTCTGCTGCTTGTTTAGTAAATGAACTAGGGGATGGGCCCAAGCTATTGAGCATCTGCGACATATGAAGTAGATGTAATGAAAGAGAACCAAAAGAACAATAAGGGGCACCATAATGAGTATGTGACAGCAATATTCACACAGGGGATCAGTCTTTTAAAATTATTCTAATTTAAAAATTATTACATTTTTCATGATCTAAGAGACAACATTTACAGTATTTCACAAAAGTACACCCCTCACATTTATGTAAATATTGTATTATATATTTTTATGGGACAACACAGAAGATACCATGTAAATTAGTCAGTGTACAGCTTGTATAAAAGTGTAAATTTGGTGTGATATCAAAATAAAACAACACACAGCCATCAATGTCTAAACTGCTGAGAACAAAACTGAGAACACCCCTCACATTTTTGTGAATATTGTATTTTATCTCTTCATGGGACAACATTGAAGATATGACACTGTGATACAATGTAAAGTAATCAGTGTACAGCTTTTTAAAAAGTGTAAATTTGGTGTGCCCTCCAAATAACTCAACACATAGCCATCAATGTCTAAACCGCTGGCAACAAAAGTGAGTACACCTCTAAGTGAAAATGGAAAAATTCTGCCCAAAATGTAATTTTTTTGTTGCGTGGCCACCATTATTTTCCAGCACTTCCTTAAAGGGGTTGTCTCGCTACAATGATTGGGTTTTAATTTAAAGATCTTTAAAAAACAAGCAGCTTTGCAATATATGTTCATTACAAATGTCCTACTGATTTTGAGCTAGCCCTGTTAGTATTACTACATCAGCTTCTCAGATCTCTATGAGTAGCCGACCTGTTGATCCTTATCTTACGGCTGTCAGGTCTGAATGACTCATCACCTTTGAAGACAGGTCGGAGCAGAGAGCCCCTCCGCACAGAATGCTTCTGGAGGGGGAGGAGGACTCTGGCGTCTGTGTCCGAGCTGCTTGGATTAACCCTGTGTGTGCCTGCTTCCTCTGCTCTCTACACAGATAGATGTGACAGCAGTGACCCTGTCTGTTACTATAATCATGATATGTCTTTGGAACTGTGACTATACTAATACTATACAAATCAGGGGGCATGTGAATACTTTATGTTCTCCTGTATTAGGGACACATCCTGAGTATAGTAACACTGCCCTTGTTGTTGCTGGAGATGTGGAGACTTGTAAGCTAAGCAGGGGATATAGGAACACATGCATCCCCTCTGCTCTATTAGCACACAGCTTCATATTCCTCTCTACACTCCTAGATCAGCCCTCTCCTGCAACAGACCTAGGCAGGCACACACAGGGTGAACTCTGAGAGCAAACCCCCTCCCCCCCTATAGAAGTTACGTAGCTGCCTGTGTGCTGATGGGAGGGGGGAGAGGGAGCAGAAGAGACAGACAAGCTAGCACGCCCCTCAGTTCAACTTACCAGGCTCACTGACAGGCTGAAAGCTCATAATGAGACAACTCCTTTAACTCTCTTGGGCATGGAGTTCACTAGATCTTAACAGGTTACCACTGGGATCCTCTTCCACTCCTCCATGACAACATCACGAAGCTGGTGGATGTTAGAGACCTTGCGTTCCTCCATCTTCCATTTGAGGATGCCCCACAGACGCTCAATAGGGTTTTGGCCTGGAGATATGCTTGTCCAGACCAGCACCTTTACCCTTATTTTCTTTAGCAAAGCAGTGGTAGTCTTGGAGGTGTGTTTGAGGTCGTTATCATGTTAGAATTTTGTCCTGTACCCCAGTTTCCATAGTGAGGGGATCATGCTCTGCTTCAATATATCACAGTACATGTTGGCCTTCATGATTCCTTCAATGAACTGTAGCAGCCCCAAGCCATGACACTTCCACCACCATGCTTGACTATAGGCAAGACACACCTGTCTTTGAATTCCTCACCTGGCTGTTGCCACACACGCTTGTCAACATTTGAACCAAATAGGTTTATATTGGTCTCATCAGACCACAGGACATGGTTCCAGTAATCTATGTCTTCAGCAAATGTTTTTTCAGGATTTCTGGTGCATCATCTTTAGAAGAGGCTTCCTTCTGGGACGACAGCCATGCAATTTGATGCAGTGTGCGGCATATGGTCTGAGCACTGACAGGCTGATACTTCACCCCTTTAACCTCTGCAACAATGCTGGCAGCACTCATATGTCTATTTTTAAAAGACAATCTCTGGCTATGACAATGAGCATGTGAATTCAACTTCTTTGGTCGACCATGGTGAGACCTGTTTTGAGGAAAATGTCCTATTAAACTGCTGTATGTTCCTGGCCATCTCCATTAAAAGAGACCTTGATTAGAGGCAGAATTTATTCATATTTCAGCACTGAGTACTCTCTACCATGATCATATTGAAATTGTGTGATGTTTACAAGTCCTTACTGTGTTCAGTAGGTAATGTCCTCATAATATGGAGTTTGAGATCTGTGCTGAATGGTATGACCCAAATATTCTCCCACAATACTGCCCCCTCTCCCCTCTCACAGCATGAGTCCAATGTTGGATGAAAGGTAAATTTGTCCATTACCATCTTTATTAAAGGGGTTTTCTGAGATTTTAAGATAATGGTGTACAGGCTCACCCTTGCCGCTCTGGTGTTACTGTCAAACATGCAAGTAGAGAACACTTTTATCCAGTGATTAGCTACAGCCCTATGTGAATGATATATGTGATGCCATCACCGCAGGACTGGTGGGAGAACACTGGAGCAAGGGTGACTTTATGAGAAAGTTAAGGTTATTTTTCTGATTAATAACTGCTCCAGTGTATACACTAATATCCTGTAGAGCCCTTTTAAAAAGATTATAGCAATAAATTAGTTAAATAAGAGCTATAGAAAGAAATAATTACCAACCTTAACGCTTTATAATAACCATACAATCAACTATCCAGCCCCATACTTGGGCCACCCATTAAAAGCATTTACCTGATCACTACATTTATAGGTAAGTAACATTACCCCTTCTTCTAATAAAGGGTCTGGAAGACATTTAAAGGGATATTACCATCAAACAAAATTTTCTCACATGTTGACAAGCAATATGCAACTATTATATGAATGTTTTTTGTTTTTTTAATTTTGTGGAGGTTTTTATGTAATTGTTAAAATTTTCCCTATGTACGTTGCTCTCTCTGAGTTCCCCCTCTGTAAGCTCTGTAAGCATTGAGAGAATTACTTGCTGGTCCTTCTTCCAGGCCAGTTGTGGCATGAGAGATGTAAGTGTTATCAGCTGGACCTGATAAGTGTGAAGAACTTCCCTCCCCAGTGCATTAACCCATTATCCTTTCATGTATGGCTCTTTTCATTGCCCTGTGGTCTCATCTAATCTTATCTATCCCTGTCGAGAGAACAATAGTGCAATCATAATGTCATAACTTACTATTTGTAGAACAATAGGGCAATCGTGATGTCATAATTATTATTTGCAATGACACTATATAAAGATAAGCAGCAGCTGAAGTAAAGTGAGATTAGTCTGCTTTGCCATTCACAAGTTTTAACTTACTAATAGAGGACAATATTTTATATGTTACTTTATATTGCATAGAACTGCGGAATTAAAAAAAAAATATTGACAAAAATTCTAAAGAATAAAAAGAAATGGTTTTCCAGGAACACTGCTTTCAACCAAAAATACTCCCTTCTGAAGTGTCCCTCTAGGGAGGCAGAAGGGCTGCACTGAGCCAAACTCTTACCAGTTAGATCTGGTCCTTCTAGATGTAAGGAGATGTTAGTTTTAAAGCAGTATTAAAGGGGTTGTCTCGCTACAAAGATTAGCTTTCAATATGTTGGGAACACTAAATAAAGATGTTTTCCAAATATATTGCATTGTTCATTTATTTTTTTTTTGTTTAGGAGCTACAAGTGATTTTATCACCTTCTGAGCTCTCTCTGGTTCCCCAAGTGACCGACCTGTGTACTTCTCCCCCTGCTGTTTGTTCTAACTGATAGCAGGGAGTGATATCATCACACAGGTCGTGGGCAGCACAGAACTCGGGACAGTGAGAGCTTGTTTGTTATCTGATCTTTCAGACAAAAGCCAGTAATTACTGCTGTTTACTTTAACTCAGAAGCTTCCCTGGTCCTGACACCATGAGATTTATCTAATTAGCAGAAGTCTGAATACACGGAACTCATATGCTAATTACAGACAGCTTGACCAGGAAGTGACAAAGCAAAGCAACATTATTTCATTCATACATCCTATGAAACTTTGAGATGAGACAATGCGTTTAAGTGGGTCACCTGGATGACAAACATCCAATTGCCCACCTGTCACTGGGTCAAGTCAAAACTTGTGGCCAGCTGTGGTTGCTTTCCAAACGTCAAAGCTTTTCAACTGACAATCCCATGTGGATTCCACCAAGTACCCTTTATAATGACAATTTCAATAACCATTTTTAACTTCTTCAGCAATACTCCTTGACCGAAGACACAAACACAAGGCTGTCAAAAGAAATGTGGAGTGCTGATTTTCAGCTTTCTTAGTCAAGAATATAAAGTCCTGCAATCACAGTACCTTGAAAAATTGTCCTATACAACTGAAAAAGTACTCTAGTAAAGCATAATTCAAACTTTATGGAACTGGAAGAGAAATTGAGATTGAGTTTGCTCAGCCAAACCAATCCTTGTTTCACAGAGACTCTCTGTATTTCTTCTTGTACGTCTTGATGAAATTCTAATGTACATGGTAAGCAAAAAAGGCAATTTCAACTGAAAACCCACTTCACACATCAGTGGTGGCCCCATCTCTTTAAACATATTCATCACACTTGTTTCCTTTTAAATTAATGAAAATGCTCCCATGACCCAGAGCAACAACTAGAAAATAGGATTAGTGTTGCAAGGCCAGAGTAGTTTTTCTCTAGAAACAGTCTTTAAGAAACAGAGTCTTGGTGTGACACTAAAGGTGAAAAAAATTTCTCTACATGAGTCGGTGCTCCCACACATCACATCTGCAGACCTAACCTCTCTCAAGTGTCTTCTTTGATAGCTACAAACCTCATGTTCTTATCATTTAGCTGATGACCCGTGTCATTGGAATTAATTTGCACATTATTAAACAACAGGGCTTCACATAATTAAGTAATTTATTTTAATAGAGTGAATACATATATTAATCCATAATTTTATAATGTTCCTCGGTTGTAACTTGTCCAGGGCAGGGGCATCACAAAGCTCCTAGATCCAATGTTAAATCTATGAATGTAGCTCGACTGTGATAGTGGTGCATTATCTGTGATGTTAAGTTTTGCTATGTCTGTACCAGGTGCCTTTGAACCTACACAGATGCCAGGACCATGATGAGACCTATGAATTCCCTAAAGATATGTCCAGCGTATATGAGGTAGAACGTATAACAGGCAACTGAATAATACAAAAATGGAAAGATTACAGCATATCAGAAAATGATATAATCTCTAGATGATCCAATTTACATTATTCTTAATATGTGTTTATAGACAAAAAGGAATCATTTAATAAATCATCTAATACACAGAATGACAGTACAGTATAATACAGAAGCACATATAAATGGTCTGAAAAGCCTATTATCCAAAATACTACAACAATCTTTAAACCTATGACCCTTAAAGGGTTTTCCAATCAGATTGTGTATACAGGACTCTGTAAAGGTTTTAGGCAGGAGATGAAAAAATGCTGCAAAGCATTATGCAATACCATCAAGGAGGCATGTGATTGGCTCCAAATGTATTCTTCCATGGGACAACAATGCCAAACATAAAGCCAATGTCATTAAGGACTATCTTCAGCATAATAAACATTGAGTCCTGGAAATGATTATATATTCCCCACAGAGCCCTGATCTTAACATCATCTAGTCTGTCTGGGATTATGTAAAGAGACAGAAGGATCTGAGCAAGCCTACATCCACAGAAGATCTGTAGTTACTTCTAAAAGATATTTGGAACAACTTTCCCTGCTGAGTTCCTTCAAAACCTGTGTGATGTATACCTAGAACTGCTGCTAAAGGCAAAAGGTGGACACATCATTGATTTTAGATTTCTCTTTTGTCCATTCACTTTGCATTTAGTTAACTAGTAAAAACAAGCTATTAACATTTCTATTTTTGAATGCATTCTTACCTTTAAGCATTTTTTCCCAACACCTTTTTAAAACTTGTGCAGAGTATTGAATATTTACAGTATATATATTTCAGGTTCATTTTGCTACCTGGCTTCCTCACTTCCTCTTTACTGAAATGCCCACTTTCATCATGGGTGATTTCGACATCCCCATTGATGAGCCCTTCTACCTCTCAGTTTCTTTCACTAACCCCTTCTCTCGGCCTCTCGCAATTTACAGACTCTCCCACCCACAAGGATGGGAACCCTCTTGATTTGGTTTTCTGTTGTCTTTCCTCAATTTCTAACTTTACTAATTATCCTGATGCGCTCTCTGACCACAGCCTTATCTCCTTCACTATCACTAATTCTCAGCCTTCTCTGGACACACCTTCCCGTCACACTTTCAGAAATATTCGCTCCATCAACACTCAGAAATTCACAGACACTCTACAGTCCTCACTGCCCCCAATCTCCTCCATCTCCTGTCCTGACCTGGTTGTCAAACAATATAATGAAACTCTTTCAACCACCCTGGACACATCACACACCGCACCCCCAGAGCCAGAAGCCGGCAGCCTTGGCACAGGCCTCAAACTCATCTTCTGCAGCGATGTTCCAGGTGTGCTGAATGTTTGTGGAGAAAGTGAAAGCTACATGCAGACTTTCTCCACTACAAATTCATGTTCAGGACTTATCACACTGCCCTTCACTGCGCCAAGCAAAAATATTTCACCTCCCTCATCTCAACATTACACAACAACCCAAAACGCCTGTTTGACACTTTCCACGCCCTCCTCAGGTATAGAGCTCATGCCCTGGTCACTGACCTCTGTGCTGAAGACCTGGCCACTCACTTCAAAGACAAATTTGACACTATCCAGCAAAACATCTCATCTCAAACCCCAAGTAATACCCATCCTGCCCTTCCCTGCACATCCTCTAGTAATATCCATCCTGTCCCTCCCCGCATTTCCTCTAGTCTGCTGATAGCTCTTGACCAGACAACAGAGGAAGAAGTGTTCAGGCATCTCTTGTCTGCTCGCCCCACCAACTGCTCTAGTGACCCCATTCCCTCCCACCTTGTCCAGTCTATTTCTCCAACTTTCATCTCTCACCTAACTGAAATCTGTAACCTCTCTCTCTCCACTGGGATCATTCCATCCTCTTTTAAACACTCTGTTATAACTCCTCTACTGAAAAATCCCACTCTGGACTCATCCTGCGCTGCTAATTACCAATCAGTCTCTAATCTGCTCTTCATCTCTAAACTCCTGGAACGCTTGGTCTACACCCGCTTAATCCGATATCTCTGATAATTCTCTTCTCGATCATCTACAATCAGGTTTCTGCACCTTACACTCCACAGAAACTGCTCTAGCTGAAGTCTCTAATGACCTCCTCACTGCTAACTCTCCAAGCAACTACTCATTGTTGTTGACCATCCCCTTTTCCTCAGCATGCTCAGTGCCATCGGCATACAGGACAACGCTCTGTCTTGGTTCTCATCTTACCTCTCTGACCGCTCCTTCAGTGTCTCATTTGCAGGTTCCACTTCTTCTCCTCTCCCTCTTGCTGTTGGGGACCCTCAGGGATCATTTCTTCATTTCTTGGTTCTCTCCTCTATTCAATCTACCCAGCCCCCATTGGACAAACCATCAGCAGATTTGGCTTCCAGTACCATCTCTACGCTGATGACACTCAATTATACACCTCTTCCCATGACATCACTCCTGCTCTCCTACAAAACACCAGTGACTGTCTGTCCGCTGTCTCTGACATCATGTCCTCTCTCTATCTTAAACTAAACCTCACTAAAACTGAACTTCTAGCCATCCCACCATCTACTGCATTTGTAAACCTAGCACTTCTCACCCTTCGTCTCACCCAAACACTGTAATAAATTGCAAGCTCTTGCGAGCAGGGCCCTCACACCTTGTTTCATCTGTAAGTAGCTTTTCACTGTATAATGCCTGTCTTTTTGTCTAAACCTATACCCTATAAATTTTAAAGTGCTGCGAAATATGTTGGCATTGTTTAAAAGAAAAGTTACTATTATATACACACACACACACATATACAGTGAAAAATATTTGATACACTGGGGATTTTGCAAGTTTTCCCACCTACAAAGAATGGAGGGGTCTTGTTTATCGTAGGTACACTTAAAATGTGAGAGACAGAATCTAAACAAAAAAAAAAATTCTGAAAATCACATTGTATGATTTTTAAATAATTTGCATATTAACTTTCTGTGCCATGATAATATGGTGCGCTATCTGTACTCTTTAGTTCTGCTACATCTGTACATTGAGTTTCAGCTCCTTCCAAAGATTTTTGATTGGGTTCAGGTCAGGTTTAGGCCACTCCAGGACCTTGAAATGCTCCTTACAGAGCCACTCCTTAGTTGCCCTGGATGTGTGTCTTGGATCATTATCATGCTGGAAGACCCAGCCATGACTCATCTTCAATGCTCTTATTGAGGGAAGGAGATTGTTGGCCAAAATCTTGTGATACATCGCCCCATCCATTCTCCCTTCAATACTTTGCAGTCGCCCTGAGCCCTTTGCAGAAAATACCCCTGAAGTATGATATTTTCACCCCATGCTTCATGGTTGGGTCAGTGTTCTTGGGGCTGTACTCCTCCTTTTTCTTCCTCCAAACACGGTGAATGGAGTTGATACCAAAAAGTTATATTTTGGTCTTACCCGACCATATAACCTTATCCCTTGCCGGTTGTCTAGCACGCAGACCACGCTGATGTAAACAATTACAAATGGTCTGACGTGACACTTGATTCCTTCTCACCTCCCATAAACATGCCTGGAGTTGTGTGGCATTCATCATCTGGTTCTGCAGGGCATTGTTTACAATGAAGCGGTCATCAGTGTGTGATGTAGCAAAAGGACATCCACTTCCACTTGCCTTTCTGTGATGCTAAAAGTCTCTGTTGCAACCTGCTGATAACACGCTGTGACACTCTAAGCTCAGTAGCCCCTTCTGTCTGAGAGCATCCTGCTTTAAGCCTCACAACGGCGAGGTACTGTTGATCAATTGTAAAGTGTTGTCTTGGTCTCATGATGTCAAAATGTGAATAGCATGATGAGGAGGTCTACTTATGTCCCAATTAAATTGACCCCCTAAATTTATTGGGCGATTCAGGGATCAAACACCTGTTGTGAATTTTGCCATTAAGCTCCTTGTTAGAGATCAGAAAGTTGTGCGAAAATAACTAAAACATTGAACAGTCGGACATTTGCATTCTAACATTAAGTGAAGGTCTCATTTAGTTCATTTAAAAAAATGTCAAGACCTTTTATGTTCATCCTGAAATTTCAGCCAAAGATTCCTAACTCTTTGTGATTAGTATAGATAGATAGTGTTAGGGATGGTCAGGGACGCACACAAGACATGGACAAGTGGGGCCCTGACACGGATCCCAGCCTCTGTCCCTGCCTTTTGGGGAACCTGACCCCTTAATAGGCCGACCCCAACCTGAAGACTCAAGGCTACACTGAGCAAAGTGCACAGACAAAGACATACAAACAAAGAACACAGAGCCATAGTCGGACGGTCCAAGTCAATAACAGGGCAGGCAGCGTGGTACAAAATCGGGAGGCAAAGGGAGAAACCAGGAACAAAGCAGAGATCAGTAGCACAGAGAAACGACAATATGACAGGTTAACTATAAAGGCGAGCAGTATAGCAGGCATTGAGAAGAGGAAGCAGTGGCTATATATAGGAAAAGAGTGGAAGTAGAGGAGCTAGGATAGGTAGAAGAACCTGATAATCCAGAGAGCTGATTAACCCCTATGAGTTCTGGAGGATTTCTGCAAGGCGTCGACCAGAAATCAATCAAGATACGAGGCTACAGGGAAGTGTTCACACAAAGGCGGCAAGGCCGCAGTTATGATCGCTGCGGCCGTGGCCGGCGACCAGGGCCAAATGGTACGGACGTGACAGATAGATAGATAGATAGATAGATAGATAGATAGATAGATAGATAGATGTGGGGAGTACCTGGTCGAGGACAGTTTATAGTCAAATTATGTTCTTTCCATTTCCAGATTATGACCCCAACAATGCTCACTGGAACCTTCAGTAGTTTAGAAATTCTTCTGTAACTAATGTCATCACTATGATTTGCAGCAGTATGGTTGTGAAGGTCTTGAGACAGCTCACTGGTTTTACCCATCATGAGATATTTCTTGTGTGGTACCTTGATAATGAAACATACAGAAAAAGGGGAAAAAATTACTAAAAGAAAAAACCAAAAACATGGCCGTACTCACTGCTAGAAAAGCTGAGATAAGACTGAACACAGAGGCAACATACGCCCCCATGCTATAAAAGATGAGACACCATTTTATAGGCCATCAGTTGAAGCAGCTGATTCACTACGTGGCAGGATTGCTTTCTAATTACTGATACATTTCTGCTGGTGTCATGGCTTTTTGCCATCCTTATTCTTTATATGTTCATTATTTTTTCCCTGTGTCATTTCTCATTATTGCATATAATTTTTGGACATCTATGGTTTGATTTTTTACCTATGTGGATCGGATGGGCTGTTACCGACATCTGGTGAGAATTTCATACATAGCATATAGGTATCCAAGCTACAGGGAGCATATTAGGTATCCACTGAGTTAATGTTTAAATACCAATGATGCATCTGTAATAAATCTGGGCAAAAATAAGATTATATAGATAAACCTTGATTGAAGAAGCATACTGAGATCATCAGACAGAAATATGATTTTCACGTGTTTTGGTTTAAATAGTAAATGTGGTTGGCTACAAGGTGCAGAATAGAAAGTCTTCAAATATGTGAAAGTACAATGTAAAGTGATTATACATTACTACAATTACTATTGATCTATAAATAAAATGTGGTTGCTAAAGGTTAAGGCTGTAAAACTAATTAATACGTATACTTCTATGCAGTCTGATTAGTTTTTAAATTGTTTAGTATTTCAGTGGATCACTGTTTCCCAATCAGGGTTTCTCAAAACCCGATGGGAGTTTTCAAACAAAGGGCAACAAGACCTGCCACTTTTATAAAATAAATGACAAAATATTCAATCTGTTAAAAGATACAAAAAAAAAGTCATCACATCGAAGACATATTACAGAAAACTAGAATATGAAATGTTTCGCCCTCCCCTACTCCAGTGTACAAATATTGTAAGGGATATAATGATATATGTTTTTATCTTCCTGTTGATGGCTCTATTTGAGAGCTTTTTACTTGCTGGATAAGTTGATGTTTCCTTGTTAACCTTTGGGGTATATAAAAGTTCTTGATCACTTTTTATTCCATTTTTTGTGAACCTGGGTGAACAAAAAAAATGCAAATTAACTCCTTTCTGACAGCCGGTCATAATAATATGGTTCTTCGTTTTTTTCCTCCTCGCCATTCAAGAGCCATTTTTTCATCTACATGAATTTTTTTATTGTGCAGGACAAGATTTACCTTCTATTGATGTCATAGACCATACCATAAAATATACTTGGAAACTGAAAGAAAATTCTAAGTGGGGTAAAATGTGAAAAAAACGCACTTGCGTTTGTGGGTTTTTTGTTTTTAGAACGTTCACTCCTTGTTGTAAAAGAAGTGTTCTCTGTATTCTGCAAGGTGATACAGTTCCGGCAATGCCAAATACCTAGGGCTTTCATTATATTTTAGTACAGGCAGTCCCCAGGTTATGAATGGTATAGGGATTATAGGTTTGTTCTTAAGTTGAATTTGTATGTAAGTCGGAACAGATATATTTAGTACTTGTGTGGTGAGGAATGCTGGCACTTGTAGTTCCACAACTACAAAGTCCAGCATGCCACACCACACATGTACTAATTTTATGGGTGCTGAGTAGTAGATGTGTTTAACATCTGCTGCTGTGACATCAGGGGTGTAACTAGAGAAGCTTGGGCACCATAGCAAACTTCTGGATGTTCATTTGGAGTCAAATACAGGGTGTGTATTTATCATATACAGATGTCTTCATCAAACAGTGTATGTACATTTTAGAACAAACAGTATGTCAGACAGAGAGGTGGCAGGCTCTGCACCTGTGAGTGGCAGTGGCACAAACATTCCTGGAGCAGGCCCAGGTCGCAGCACAGCAAGGGGACGTCGCAGCAGGGGTCATTCGGTGAGGCCACAACTGCCGCTGTCCTCTAGCGGCTGTGTGTTGTTCAGCAACCCAATGGTTCTTGATTGGTTGACTAGAACATCCACTTCCTCCCAGATGACATCTGACAACCCCAGCCAAGAGTCGGTGGGAACGTCAGACACAACCCTTAGTTGGCATGGCCCGGGAGCGGGGCAGCGGTCCTCACCTGTCTTCAACCCGCCTCTGTCCCATCCGGGTCCCTCAGCCAGAGATCTTGTCGCGGTACCCGCCGCTCCTCGGGCCGCGGGCTGCGGTCGCACCCGTGGCCGCCCCCCGGGCGCCCACCAGGGTCGGATGCCGCCGCTGGCTGCGGGACGAGCTGGGGGTCCGCGCCTGCCGGGGACTCAACTGACCTCGGTCCTGTGCTGTCCGCGCCCTCTGCCGGCCGAGGTGCCCGTGTCCTAAGGCGTGCGCGCGCTTGTTCTCGAGGATTTATAGGGCCAGCGCCCCGATAATTGGCTAATTGCCAGGCGCTTCCCCTACTTAAGGTCACGTCCCACAATCACCCCTTGCTGGATCTATGTTGCCTCGTGCCTTAGCTAAAGCGTTTCCTAAAGTGTATTCTCGCCCTACCGTGTACCAGACCTCTCGCTACGTTTCTCGACTCCGAACCTCTGCTGCCTGCCCTGACCTTCCTGCCTGTCCACGACCTCGAACCATTGCCGCCTGCCCTGACCTTCTGCCTGCCCACGACTACGATTCTCGGACTACGACTCTGTACCACGCTGCACCTCGGCCGCCATCGCAAGCAAGTCACGTCAGGGGGGACGACCTGGTAGCCTCACGCCGCAGCAAGTCCATCCCGCTTTGCGGCGGGCTCTGGTGAAAACTGGGGGCTACTTAGATTCCGTTCCCTGGTGTGGCTTAGCTATCATCGCTTGCGGTGGTCCAGAGGGTCCACCACCCAGCCGTTACAGATCTACTATGTGGTCTGGGCTCAGCGCCACTATATAGCGAGGATGAACAATTTGAGGAGGGCAGTCAGCAGCTACTTGGCAGCGAAGAAATGGGGCCAATATCCCCTGCTTCTTGCAGTAGGGAGTGTCATGGTTGTGGAGGGGTGTAAGCCTCTGCATACCAAGACCGGTGATGAGGACAGCAGCGACGATGAAACACAAATTGATGATGATGTAGCCGACTGCACTTGGGAGCCGGGTGAAGCAAGGGCTTCATCATCGTCAGGAGAAGAGGGCGTTAGCTTGCGCGTCAGGCAGCGGCTAGCCAGCAAGTGGGTTGTGTGGCCGTTAGTCAGCAAGGTAACAGCAGTGTGAGGTCAGGAGCCAAGTGCCCACGGGGTAGAAAACCCGCTTCGCAGGTCCAAGAAAGTAGCGGCACAGGGGCTCAGCGAGGCAGCGGCGGCAGTAGTCACTCAGTGCGGAGCGTTGGCGGTAAAATCAGATACAAGGCGGTGTGGCAGTTCTTTGCTAAGACACCGGAAGAGCCGAATATGGGTATATACAGAATCTGTGGGCAGAAAGTGAAGCGTGGCCAGGGAGCTAACGTTGGCACCACGGCCCTGCGTCAACACATGCAGCGTCACCATCCGGTGACCTGGGAGAAATGTGGCTCAGATGTGATGGTCCATCCTGCCGCCGCAGCAACAGCAGCAGCAGCGGCCAGTGGCACGAATGCCATTGCAGTCAGTCAAGGCTTCACCACCTCTGCAGAAGGGAGCTGTTTCTCTTTGCCATCATCTCCCGGTCCAGATGCTCCTGCTCCTCGCTACTCATGGCGCCAGCAGTCGTTCAGCGAGGCGATTGCAAAGAGACAACAGTATACGTCCAACCATCCTAAGGTGCAGCAGATGACTTTGCTCCTGTCCAAGTTGTTGGTACTGCAGTCCCTCCCTTTAAAAATGGTGGACTATGCACCGTTCAGAGAACTAATGGCTTGTGCCGAGCCGAGATGGAGAGTTCCAAGCTGTAATTTATTTTTCAAAAAGGCAGTACCAGCACTTCATAAATATGTAGAACAGAAGGTGGGCCAGTCCTTGAGCTTATTGGTTTGTTCCAAGGTGCACGGCAGCGCGGACGTCTGGAGCTGTAACTACGGTCAGGGCCAGTACATGTCCTTTACGGCCCACTGGGTGAATGTGCTTCCTGCCCAGGCACACCAACAACTTGGACAGGAGACGCCACTTTCTCCTCCACGTTGTCAAACTGCGGCTCCTGCGCCAATGTCCGCCTCCTCTACCACCACCATCTCAGCCTCCACAAGTACTGCTCCATCATACCACATGTGTAGGGCACAGCGGTGTCACGCAGTTCTACAACTGGCTTGCCTCAGCGGACGAAATCACACAGGGGAGGAACTGCTCCGCGTCATGCAGCAAGAAATCGATGTGTGGCTTTCTCCGCGCCAACTGCAAATCGGAACCATGGTGACGGACAATGGGAGGAACATGGTGTCCGCGCTGCACCGAGGAGGGATGGTCCATGCGCCCTGCATGGCGCATGTGTTCAATCTGGTTGTGAAAAGGTTCCTGAAGTCTTCCACCGATCTTCAGAAGATTCTGAAAATGGCCAGGAAACTGTGCATGCACTTAATCCATTCCTACAAAGCCAGGAACACCCTCCTCGAGTTGCAGCGGCAGAACGGCCTCCCCCAACACACTCTGATATGCGATGTTTCCACCTGTTGGAATTCCAGCCTGCACATGTTGGACTGACTGTATGAACAGAGAAAGGCCATTAACGATTTTTTGATGATCCAGGCGGACAGGAGTACTCCCCTGTGTAACTTTGATGTCAGCCAGTGGCAGCTCATGCGTGACACCTGCCGTTTGTTGAGGCCATTCGAGGAGGCGACGTTATTTGTCAGTTGCCAGGACTACGGGATGAATAACGTCATTCCACTGCTTCATGTCCTGGAACAGATGCTGAAAAAATCTGTCTGGGCAGGGGACTGGAGACGTGGCGACTACATCTCGCGGCCACATGAGTCCGGTGGGGACTGAACTGGAGGAGGACATTGGAGCAGAAGCATTGTCTGGTGAAATGAGTGGATTTTCTACCCAGGTGACAAGAGAGGAGGAGCAGGAGCAGCTGGAGGAGGTAGATGGAGATGAGGAAGACAAGGCAGATGACCCGCAAGCACCGTGGCAGTATACAGTGGAGATAGAGGCAGGGAGCCCCTCGGAGTCACTTGTGCAGATGACCCGCAGCATGCTGTTTTGCCTGGCTAGTGACAGCCGAATAGTCAGCATCCGGCAGAGGGATGACTTCTGGCTCTCCACCCTATTGGACCCTCGCTCCCGGTCCAAAATGGGAGCCTTTTTCCAAGCTGCTGAGAGGGAGGACAAACTCAAATACTATAGGGAAATCCTCCATCGTCAGTTGGCCGCTGCCCATGTGCGGCATCGTCCCTCCTCTGACAGGTCTGACCGGGGGGTTCTTCAGCGCCCACGTACTACTGCCGCGGCTGCGGGGGAAAGGTGGGGGGGTAGGAGCAGTACCAGCTCCATCAGCAGCAACCTAAGTCTGGAGTCACTGATGAGCAGCTTCCTTCACCCGCCTAGTGAGGAGGGCAGTCGCAAGCAGCAGCAGGAGGTCCTGGAGCAGTCCCTGAACCAACAGGTCGTGGCCTACTTGGACAGCACTATGTCACCCCAGTTAGAAGATCCGCTGGACTACTGTGCAGCCAAACAGGATGTGTGGCCACAACTTGCCGAGTTTGCAGTGGAGAAGCTGTCCTGCCCGGCCAGTAGTGTGGCATCAGAGCGGGTGTTCAGTGCGGCGGGGGCCATCGTTACCCCAAGGAGAACCCACTTGTCCACGGGAAATGTGGAACGACTGACCTTTGTCAAGATGAATCAGGCGTGGATCGGCCAGGATTTCCACACACCAATGCCTTAGGCGTCAGACTACATCAGCCATGACGCCTCACCCAAACTGTGAGAAATGAGTCTGGGTTCAAACTACCTGCCTCAGCCACTATTCTGATGCCGCCACCCGCCTGATGCCACACATCTGTTGACAGTTTCTCCATCTGCCACCAACCATCTTTACCAGGGACTGGTATAGCCACCCACCTCCAAACTCTGTCATTGTGCCACTCTATGACATCATGCTGTTGCTGGTGCCATGACATCCACACTGTTTCATTGTGCCACTCTCTGACCTCATGCTGCTGCTTCTGTTTTTGCTCCTGCCGTCACCTCCACTCTCTGTCATTGTGCCACTCTGTGGCCTTATACTGTTTTGCCACCTCCAGAATGTCATTGTGCCACTCTCTGACCTCATGCTGCTGTGGCTGCCGCCATCACCTCCACACTCTGTCACTGATGTTGCCACCTGAGCCCTCAGCTTGTTTTTTTCCAGCTGGCGCTGCCGTGACTTTATCAGGCTACTTTCCCGCTTCAGTTTTTTGGTCAGTTTTGCCCTCTTAAGTGCCCAGGGAATTTTATAGTGAAGCGATTCTAAGAGCGGCGGCAGTCATCTGCGTGTCATACTAAAACACAACATTGTATGAAGACCAAACCAAGCTCCCTCTGCATATTTAAGCATGGCACAATGTTCTACAGCACCATGCAGGCTCTGTGCAGCCTGGAAATAGCTGTTTTTTAACGTGATTCGTCCCGAAGCAATTCGGACCGAAACAAATTTTGTCGGAAAATTCGGTAAAGTCACCGAATCGAATTTTTGAGAAATTCGCCCATCTCTACCAACATTACCTCTGGCTCCTACATATGGACCTGATTATACCACCAGAGCATGACCACAAATTACCACCACATAGTGCCTGAATAATACCCCTACACTATTACTGAATAAAGATCAATATTAGCGCCATATAGTGGTATATACCAGTGTACTTAGGTGTCCTACAGACTGTATGTTACCTTCATACAGTGACCATATAGTGGTAGACATCAGTTGTATACAGACTCCACAAACTGTATATTACCTCCATATAGTGACCATATAATGGTAGATACATGTACACAGACTCTGCATTTATTTACGTGGTTACAGTGTTGTTACATATTGTGACAGCCATGATGACTTCTCCCAGCCGCCACTTGTCCCTGCAGATTTGAACACAGTTATCTTAGAATCCTCACTTTTCCAGCACCTCACTCCCTGCCCCCCACCTCGGTACAAACTTCCCAGGGGTGGGAGAGTGGGTACAGGCCTAGTCTCCTAGAGTGGAGGAACAGAGAATTCACCCCTGGAGATTGTGTTACGGCTATGGCCCGTACCCCTCCGAATCAAATTAGCAGGTAGACCCCCATTAGATAGGTTGGTAGGCCCTAGGTAGGTAGTTTAGTAGGCTCCAGGTAGGTAGGTAGGGAGTACATAGGTGCCAGTTAGGTAGGTAGATTGGTCCTAGGTAGGTAGGCAGTAGTTAGGTCTCAATTAGGTAGGTAGGCTACAGGTAGGTAGGTAGATTGACACTAGGTAGGCAGTATTTAGGCCCCACTTAGGTAGGCATCCCCCAGGTAGGCAGGCCCCAAGTAACTAAGTACGCTGTAGGTGGGCCACAGGTAGGCTGTAGGTGGGCCACAGGTAGGTAGGCAGTACATAGGCCTCAGGTAGGTAGGCGCCATGTAGGTAGGTAGTAGTCAGGCCACAGGTAGATAGATCCCAGTTAGGTAGGTAGGCTACAGGGTTAGTGTCAGCCTTGGGCAACAAGAAACACCTCTGGCTGACACCAAGCCCAAGCGATAGTAATGAAGAGGTGTCTGTCAGACACCTCCATTACTATCACTGGAATTATATGGGGAAAAAATCCACATACATAAGTTGCACAAAAAATAAACACTCCCCAACTACAGCCCTCTTTAACCATTTTATTTGAAAAAATAGATCCAAGGTTGATCCGACGTAGTCCATTGAATACAAAGTAGTCCAAATAGCAACCTGTAAATAAACAAACATTACACACATCCATATAGACTTGATAGCCTAACCAGCATCCAGGAAAGCTGAGTGACACCCATTGCCCACGGGTAATACCCAGCTTTCCATGATAGGAATACTGGGTGCTACCCTTGGGGGATGGAATTTCACCCAGCTTTCCTGGATGCTGAATAGGCTATTGCCATAGCCAATCGCCAAAGTCTTTCCCCTTTGGCCTGTCTCCTGCTCCCTGCCACCGCCAAAGACAGACTGGTGGGAGCAGGAGCAAAGGTCCGGAGACAAGAGGGCAACTTCTGCCCCATGCAGCCTGTATCATGTCCCCTGCGACTGCCAGAGACAGATCACGGTAGGAGATAGGAGCAAGGGACAAAAGACTAGGTGGCAACTCCTGCCCCCTGCATCCTGTAACCAGCCCGCTGCAGCCACTGGAGACAGACCACAGGGGACTGGAAACAGGGAGCAGAGGGCAACTTCTACCTCATGTGGCCTGTCTCCTGCCCGTGCGCCCGGTCTGGGGTGGGGCCGGAGACAGGCCACAGGGGGTAGAAAGTGCTCTCTGCTCCCTGTCTCTGGCCCCTGCAGTCTGTCTCGATTTACACGACCTTCCCGGCCAATCCATGAGGGTTGGCAAGTATGAATCACACCCTCTTCCCCCACACCTAAATGCAAACACACCCCTCACAAGCACACTAAATACACACACAATCTCACCCGCACATTCAATAGACGCACACAGCCCTCCCATGCACATTCAAATACACACACCCCTCCCTCGCATACACAACCCCCTCCCTGTACTCAACTGTCCTGCTGTGGACCTGCTGGCATCCTGGAGTCTTCACGCTACTCTGCTGGGGAGAGAAGGCGGAGCTTCGTGGATCCCACTAAGCAACTCCCCCTCCTCCTTGCAGTTCACTGGGGTCCATAGCTCTGGTAGCTACCTAAGTAGGAAACTATCAGAGCATCGGTCCAGCCCCAGTCAGTGACTTCATGGTAGCGTCTCATGACGCTGCCCTGATGCTGCTTTTTATAAAGAGAACCACCGGCAGCTGTTCAGCTGCGAGACAGTATGTTATACAATTACTGAACCCCCAAAACTGCAAAAAATTAAGTTTTCTCCACTCAGTATAATTTTAACCAACCAACCACTATTTAGAATATATTTCTTTGTATAGGTGAATTGGAGCACAATGGGGCAGATTTATCAATAGTGTCTTACTTTTAGACAGTGTAAACTTAGACTAGACAGTCTTACAATGCGCCACATTTATCACAGTGTTAATAAATCTGGCGCAGGTTAGAACTGTCTAGTCTCATTTTATACCATCTTTAAGTTGACTTACTTTTACGGCAGAATTTGGTCGCACATCCTGGCGCAATTTTTGTCTCATTTAAGCCACGCCCCCTTTCCATGAAACCGCGTCCCTTTTACGAAGCCACACACCCTTTGTCAGATGCGGCGCATAAGCGCCTGGAACTGTCTAAAACACATAGTAAATGTGGCGAAAAGCTTGTTTTTGGTGCAAATTAAGCCAGAATTCTGGCGCAACTGCCTTGATAAATCTGCCCCAGTGTGTTATAAAATAATTTCACCCCCAATACTGCAAAAACTGAGTATGATATAGCAAATCCAAGCACTCTGTATAATATATATCGATGTATATGAGAGTTAGGCGTTATGTGAGCCACGCAATACAGTGAAATACTTATAACATGGTCATGTGATTTTAGCAGCCAGTGAGAGCCCTACACCTCAGCTATTATGTTTTTGACACGTCTCTGTGCTCTGCACTGATTGGATGGCCACCAAAAGTACAGAAAGGCGCTGAAAATTTAAAATGGTGTGTTGAACTCCATGGCAAACTCGAACATTTACTCGAATGAACCGTAAAATGTTCGGTTTGGTTTGAGTTCGAGTAAAATCGAGATCTTCGAACTAAACTCTTCTCAAATGGTTCGATCAACACTAGCCCTAACTAGGTTAACTACAGGCCTGGAAATAGTTCTAGGTTAGTTGGCGTGCACGCTTTCGACCCAGGTCCGTTCCCTTACAGTGCTTTCCTTACCAACAGCATCAATGCCTGACTCTTCTCTCTTACAGGAGTTGATCACAGTTCATGGACTCAGAGTCAAGAGATTTAGTTTGTATATGTGTGTTTGGGGAATTTGTTGAATATACATTTCTGGCAAGTTCAGCAAACAATACTTTTGGTTGGAGTTGTTTTCCTCGTTCGTGACTTCACTTTATTTCGGGAAGCCTACCTCAGTGTTCGGCTTTCACCAGCACTGAGCGCAGGGCAGGAACATTGAGGCAGAAGCAGTGGTAAGAACAGGTAGGGGCATTGCTAGGGTCCCAAAACATCCGGTCCCCGGGTCCTCTGTGTTATGTTTTGCTCAGTAGGGCTGGGTTTACGCGGCATTTTTCACGCTGCATTGTGAACTGCAGTATGTATTTTTACAGGAAAAAAAACTTATGTTTCTGTCACTAATTTTCTGCATATTCCACATTGATCCTGCCCATCACCTCAGCAGTCACTGTACAATGAAAATCAGCCCTGACAAATTTACTTTTTTCAAAAGCCCCTCACCTCTGTATTACAGTGTCATACATTATAAATAACAGTCACCAGAAAATACACCGATACATGTAGCAAATATACCAGACGAATGATTGTGACTAAAAAAAAAAAACTCCTACAAAGCCAAGACCCAAAACTATTACTACTTAAGGCTAATAATACTGCCAGCCCATAACCAAACACGACCACCACATGTGACTGTCACTTTCCCTTCTCTTCTCCATCCGGCCCAGACTGCCATGATGACTTCTCCCAGCCACCACTCGTCTCTGCAGAATTTACCACACAAACATTTTAGAATCCTCACTTTTCCAGCACATATATACCTATCTACCTACTGGGGGAATTATGTCTGCCATGGGGGATGGTGAGTCACCCATCGTTCCTGTATAAGCCCCCATTAGGTAGGTTTATAGCCCCCCCCTCTCAGAAAGTAGGTATATAGGTCTCCTCAGTAGGTAGGTATCTCAGTTATATGTCCACTAGTAGGTAGAAGTATAAATAATAGGGTCCCTCAGTCTGTAGATAGAAAATAGGATCCCCCAGTATAGATAAGTAATATAGCCCCCAGGATAGATAGATAGATAGATAGATAGATAGATAGATAGATAGATAATGGGGCCCCCAGTATATAGCTAGGCAGGTAATATGGTCCCCAGTATATATAGGCAGGTAATATGGCCCCAGTATATTTATTAATAGGTAATGTAGCCCCAGTATATATTTATTAATAGGCTAATAGGCTCCCCAATACAGGTAGGTAATATGGCCCCAGTATATTTATTAATAGGCTCCCCAGTATAGGTAGGTAAGATGGCCCACAGTATATATTAATAGGTAACATGGCCCCAGTATATATTTATTAATAGCTAATAGGCTCCCTAGTATAGGTAGTAAATATATGGGCCCCATTATAGGTAGTAAATATATGGCCCCAGTACAGGTAGTTAATATATGTCCCCAGGATAGGTAGTTCATATGTCCCCAGGATAGGTTGTTAATATATGGCCCCAGGGTAGGTAGTTAATATATGGCCCCAGTATAGGTAGTTAATGTATGGCCATAGTATAGATAGTTAATGTATGGCCCCAGTATAGTTAGTTAATATGGCCCCAGTATAGGTAGCTAATATATGGCCCCAGGAGAGGTAATTCATATGGCCCCAGGATAGGTAATTCATATGGCATGGATAAAATAAAAACATCAGTACTCACCTTTCTCTCGCTCCCTGAAGCTCCGTCTTCTTCGTGGCACAGGCGGAGTGACGTCATCACGCGGGATGACGTACTCATGCTGCCTGTGCCGGGCACTCTGGTGGGTCGCAGGCCTGCGTGCGACTCGCCAGGTAACTTCGGGAAGCCCTCAGCCCACTCCACGGAAGCCCTCAGCAGTATGTGTGTCCAGCGGACTCACATACAGCTGCAGAGACTGTCAGCGCTCCAGGCCCACGGCAGCATCCTGAAGCCCAGCGAGGTTCATGACTCGCACAAACTGCCTAACGACGCCCCTGAGAATAAGTATGTCAGGGACTTGCGGTGTTCCGATGTTATGTGGTGTATTTTAGGGGGACTTAAATAGACTTTTTATTGGTTCCATTTTGGGATAGATGTGACTTTTTGATCACTTTTTAATGCAATTTTTATGGGACGTTAAATGACCAAAATACCACTATCTTGGCGTTTAGAATTCTTTGCAGTGTTCAGCGCATGGAATAAATTATGTTATGTTTTAATAGATTGGACTTTTAAAGAAGCGGCGACACCAATTATGTTTAACTTTTTTGTATTATTTGGAAAATGGCAAAAGGGGATTTGAACTTTCAAAATGGCATCTGAGCGCCAAAATACATACATGTTGTCCGAATAGTATACGCAAAAAGGAGAAAAAGACAGGTAAAAAACACACACAAAGACAAAGGAAGCACAATAGGAGCACTTTAAAGGGAAAACTCACTGTATCCCTTCAATAAAAATACATAAGATCATTTTTATTGATTTTATTTAATCCCTGTGGGAAGCGCGTATCTAGTTCTAAAATCTAATAAGCTTCCTTGCGGCGCACTACATGCTGCCAATCCCCTCCTCTTTTTGGTAAATTAACCTATTCCAAGCCAAAAAAAATATTTTTTATCTCCATTATGTTGTTCCAAAATGTGTCTGGCTGCACCTGATGTTTGTGTAAGGCCTTTTTCTATACCCCTTAGATGTTCAATAGAGATGGGCGAATCAATTCTAATGAAGTGGAATTCGTTTACAATTTCAGGAAAACTTCGGTTCTGCACGAAGACGAAGTTTGGGGTGATTCGCTGGAACAAAGTGTGTTTTTTATTGCTAAAATGGCCGCGAGCACATGGTGTTACATGGGGCAGAGAACTCTGGGAGGAAGAAAGGAACACACTCAATGACATGTGCAGACATGAAGCCAATCAGAGACCGGCGGGATTCTGTGACGTCACAGCACTATAAATAAGGATGACACGCTCTCTTCTCACAGTTCTCTCGTTGTGCCCTGACATAAGCGTCCGTCTGCTGCTGCTGCATATCTCTCACCCAACGCAAATTGCTTTTATTAGTGATTGGGGGGGGGGAAGACCACCAGAAGTCTGTCAGTTGCTCACCAGCGTTCTGTATCTGCTGATCCATTCTGAAAGAAACTGCTTTTATCAGAGACTGCTACAATTCCGTTATAATTTTGTTTTAGTTTGTGGGGTACTCTCATTAAAGTCCAGGGTGGGTCTAATTCTGCCCCTTATACATTTAACCCCTTACCGCCGGAGCAGGTTTTGGCCTCTCTGACAGAGCCCCATTTTTTAAATCTGCCATGTATCACTTTACGTGAGAATAACTTTTTGACACTTTAACCTATCCATGTGATTCAGAGATTGTTTTCTCGTGACACATTGTGCTTTAAGATAGTAAGAAATTTTGGTCCAAAAAGTCCTTTTTTATTTGTGAAAAATATCAAAGTATCGTGAAAAATTAGAAACAGTTACCATTTTCAAACTTCAAAAATTTCTGCGTGTAAGACAGATAGTTATTCCACTCAAAATAGCTTATAACTAGCATCTACCATATGTCTACTGTAGGTTGGCATCATTTTTTTAAATGTCTTTTTTTAGTTATGATATTAGGAGGTTTAGAAATTTAGTAGTAATTCTAACATTTTCAAGAAAATTTGCAATATAAATTTTTTTAGGGACCAGTCCAGTTCTAATGTGATTTTGATTGGCCTGTATGTTAGATACCCCTATAAATGACCTCATCTAAGAAACTACACCCCTGAAAGTATTCAAAACAGCATTTAGGAAGTTTATTAGCCCATTAGGTGTTTCACAGGAATTCAAGCAAAGTGGAGATTTTCAATTTTCAGCCATTATTCACAAGAACACGGTAAATGTGATCAGGGAAATGCAACTTAATATTGATTCCCCAGATTCTGCTGTTTTCAGAGATAGCCCATATGTGGCCCAAGTGCACTATTTGGCTCAACCACAAGCCCCAGAATAGGAGGAGCACCTACTGGACTCTGGGGTCTCATTTTCATTACAATTTTATTTAGATGCCATTTCAGGTTTGCAGACACCCTACGGGGCTAAAACGTAATAAACACCCCTAAAAAGACCCCATATTGGAGACTACACCCCTTAAGGAATATATCCAGGGGGGTAGTGAGTATATTAACCCCCCACAGGTGTTTCACAAAATGTTTTAGCGTTAGGCTGGGAAAATTAATTTTTCTTTTTCCAACAATCTGCGATTTAAGCTGAAAATGTTGAATTTTTACAAGGAATCCTGTAAAAAAAAAGCATCTCAAATTTTGTTAAGCAATTTCTTCCAAGTTCGGCAATACCGTACATCAGGGTGTAAACTGCTGTTTGTGCGCATGGCAGGGCGTACAAGGGAGGGAGTGCTATTTTGCTTTTGGAACGCAGTTTTCGGTGGGGTCATGTCGCATTTGCAAAGCCCCCAAAGTACCAGAAAAGGTGAAATCTTCAAGAAGTCGCCTCATTTTGGATTCAACACCCTCATGGATCTCATCTAGGGGTGTACGTGCATTTTAAAGGGGTACAGGTTGTCCATAGTATTTTTTAAATAAATTGGGCTATGAAAATGGGGGGGAAAAACGCAGTTCCTCCATTGTTTTTTGGGCTTCATTTTTACAGTGTTCGCCTACGGATAAGTGACGGGATAACTTTACTATGGTGTGGGTACAATTGCAATGAATTAAATTTTTATCGTTTTTTTTTTTTTTTTAATTTTTTACAAAATAGAATTAGTCTATAAGAAATTGCTTTTTTATTTGTCCTATTCTGACACCCCATCACTTTTTTAATTTTTTTTTGCCGGAGCTGATTAGGGCTTTTTTTTGCGGGATGAGTTGAGTTTTTTTTTAGAACCATTATGGGTGTAAAAATGGCTGCTTTGACCCTTTTTTATTAAGGTTTTTTGTAGGCATTTTAAAAACAAAATACAGCTTTCCCCGGTAGTATTTTTTTTTTTTACAGCGGTCACCATGCGGTAAAAAATGACAACTAGTTTTACTCAGCAGTTTCGATACATTAAAACATACCCAATTTGATTTTTTTATGGTTTTTTACTGTTTTTACACAATAAAAAACTTTTATTCAAAAAGGAAAAACACTTTTTTGCATCGCCATAGCTGAGATCCATAACTTTTTTTTTTTCGGTTACGGAGCTTTTGGGGTTCTTGTTTTTTCAGATGAGTTGACATTTTTATTGTTATCATTTTTTGGGGGACAAAACTTTTTATCATTTTAAATCCTTTTTTTTGGAAAAAGGGGGTAAAGAAAATACTGCAATCCTAGTAGTGTTTTTTTTTTTTAAAACGCGCTCATCGGCATTACCCCCGTGACAAGTTAGTTTACTCTCGGGAAAATACGATTACGGCGAAACCCCAATTTAATATTTTTTTTTTATATTAAAGCACTTTAAAAAAAAAGTGTTTTATTGGTAAAACAATATTTATGCGTCACTGTCTTCTGGGAAAACCCTAACTTTTTTATTTTCCATATACAAGCTTGTAAAGGAATTTTTTTTTTGCAAATGAATGGCATTTTAAAATTGGGACAAATTTTGTTTGTGGGTTTATATGAGCTTTTGATCGCTTTTTATTCCATTTTTTGTCTGCGGGTTACAAAAAAAGCAATTCTTGACTGTTTTTTATTTATTTTCTTACGGGTTTACCTCAGGAAATTAAAGTGACATTTTTAGGGCGGTCTTACCACGCTTTGATACCAAATATGGGTCCTTTTTTTTATTTTTTTTGATGTTTTTAAAGGGGGAAAAGGGCGGTGTAAAGTGTTTTAATTTTTTTGTGTTTGTGTTTTTTCTTTTTTTTTTCCTTTTTCTTTATTTTTACTTTTTTACACTTCTTTTTCTTTTTTTCTAAAAGCAATCCTCAGCAATATACATACTGTGATGGTCGCCAGACACTGCCTGACCATGCCCACAAAGCATTGCGGGGATGGTGACGTCACAGATGACCCCGGAAGTGCCCTTTCATTTCCCGGGGGACCCAGGCAGAGACGGTGCCGCCCTACAGTGGGGCAGCCGACGGGAGCAGGAAAGGACCCCCTCCCCCTGTGCGTCTTCATTATCGAAACCAGACGGGTTTTGGGTAATGAAGCTTTAATCACCCCCCGTCCCATTCGCATCATGCGCGGCCGCCAGGTGATGAAAAACGCCATTTGGGGGGAATCCCTTCCCCTAGGGCGTATGCTTTACGTCCTATGTCGGGGAAGGGGAAAAATGTCCCCTGTTCATTTCAGTAGGAAATTCCCTACCCAAAGGATTTTCTCAAGCCTTTTATGGCCCATTTGGAGTCAAATACAGTGTGTTTTTTACCCCCATTTAAATACATCAAAATTTCTCTGGTCATTTCGGAGCGTATTTAAAATTCCAAGGGTTAAATTAAGCCTGTTGTTAGTGGGTGTATTTGAAGTAAAAACAGAGGTTTTCCCCCCATAACGACTAAATTTCTTCGGGTCATTTCTGGAGCGCTTTTAATACCCCAAGGGTTACTTAACCATTGTGGTTTCATTTGGATTCAAATACGGGGGTGTGTGTTTTTTTTAAAACAATATCCATTAAAAACAGAGTCGAAAATTTTTTTGATAAAACAGTATGTAGACGAGGTGGATGCACTTCACATGTGAGTGTCAGTGGAAACAAACTTTTCCTGAAGCAAGCACGGTCCCCAGCACAAAAAGGGAGTCACAGCGGGTCCCTGGTAAGCCCAAATCCCAGTGTCACTACAGCCGTGTGTTGACTAGAAACCCCCAAGGGGTCTTGATTGGTTTGCTAGGTCATCCACTCCTCCCGGGGATGACTTTGCAACCCCACCCCAAGATCGGGGGAAACATCAGACACAACCCTTATTGGCATGACCCAGGAGGGGGTCAGGGGGCCCTCACCGCCTAAAAACCCCCCCCTGTCCCTTGGGTTTTCCCTCACCAGAGATCTACTATTGGTCGGGCTCACCACCTAAAACAGCATGGACGACTCTTTGAGGAAAATCAACAGCTTTGGGCACCCGAAAGGGGGGGCAGACATCCCTGCTTCTTGCAGTAGGCGGGAAAGTTGTGATTTGGGGAAAAAGTGGCACGGGATTTTTTTAAACAGTCAGGGGTCGCATACTGAGACCGTTGAGATTCAGTATGGGGAAACATAAATTTATAACGATGTGGCGGGCACACTTGGGAGCCCCTGAAGAAAGGGCTTCATCACATCGTCGGGGGAAGAAGGGTTCAGCTTGCACGTCAGGGAGCGGTTCAGCCACAAGTCTAGTTGGCTGGAGTCCAGCAGGGTGGCAGCAGTGCGAGGTCGGGGGCCAAACGGCCCCGGGGTAGAAAACCGGCTTTAAGGTCCAAAAAGTACGGGACAGGGGCTCACGAGGGAAACGGCTCAGTAGTCCACCCTGAGGACTTTGGGGGTAAAATCACCTAACGGGGTGTGGCAGTTTTTTTGCTAAGACACCAGAGGAGTGAACAGTGTATATGTAGAAACTTGGGGGAAAGGAATCATGGGCCCGGGAGCTAAAGTTGGACAACCCCTTCATCAACCCAAAGCAGCATCCCATCCTGGCCTGGGACCCAAAATATCTTGTGGTGGTCCATCCTAAGCCGCAGCAACACAACACACACCCTGGCACCATGCCATTGCAGCCCGTCAAGGCTCCACCCCTTTTGTCGAAGGGGCTGTTTGTTTTTGCCATCAAACTCCCCCCCAATGCTCCTGCCCCGCCCCCTCATGGGGCCCCGGCGATTTCCAAGACAACAGATGCTTCCAAACCCTCCCAAGTTGCAGAAGCGGACCCGGTGAACCTGTCCAATTGTTGGGATGCATCCCTCCCTTTCCAATTGTTAACTCCTTTCACCGTTTAGCAGAACTAAAGGGTTGTGCCGAGCTGAGGGGAGATTTTCCCAAGCCGAATTTATTTTCCAAAAAGGCAGTACCATCCTTCACACATATTAAAAACAAAGGTGGGCCCCCTCCTTGAGCCTATCGGTTTCTTTTTCCCAAGGTGCACGGCGTGCGGGGCATGGAAGCTGTAACTACGGTCAGGGAACAGTACATGTCCTTTACGGTCCCCTATTGAATGTGCTTTTCCCAACCACACCAACAACTTGGACAGGAAACGCCGCTTTTCCCCCCCCTTGTCAAACTGCGGCTCCGGCCCAAAGTCCGCCTCCTCCTCCACCACCACCTCACCTCCCCAAGTTAAGTGTTATCCATCATCCACATGTGAGGGCACGCGGTTTACCATTTTTCACCTGTTTGCCTGGGGGAACAAAGTCACCAAAGGGAGGAACTCTCCGGCCCCGCAACACTAAATCAATTCCTGCTTTCTCCCCACCAACTGCAAAAAGGGAAACCATGGGGAGACAATGGGAGAAACAGGTGTCCGTGCTGCACAGAGGAGGGGTGGGCCATGCCCCTGCAGGCGACGTGTTCAATCTGTTTGTCAAAAGGTTCTTGAAGTCTTCCATCCATCTTCAAGACAGGACTACGGGATGAATAACGTCATTCCACTGCTTCATTTCCTTGAACAGATGCTGCAAAATGTGTCTGCATAGGGGACTGGAGACGTGGCACCTACATCTCACTGCCACATGAGTCCGGTGGGGGTTGAACTGGAGGAGGAGGAGGAGGGCTTGGGGCACAACATGTCTGGTTAAATGAGTGGTTTTTTCTACTCAGGTGACAGGAGAGGAGGAGCAGGAGCATCCGGAGGAGGTAGAGGGAGATAAGGAAGACGAGGCAGATGACCCAGAAGCACCGTGGCAGTATACAGTGGAGATGGAGGCATTGAGTCCCTCAGAGTCACTTGCGCAGATGGCCCACAGCATGCTGTTTTGGCTAGTGACAGCCGAATAGTCGCCATCCGGCAGAGGGATGACTTTTGGCTCTCCACCCTCTTGGACTCTCGCTACCGGTCCAAAATGGGTGCTTTTTTTCTAGCTGCCGAAAGGGAGGAGAAACTGGCGTACCATAGAGAAATCCTGTGTAGTCAGTTGGCCGCTGCCTATGTGCGGCATCGTCCATCCTGTGACAGGTCTAACCAGGGGGTTTTTCATCGCTCACGTACCACTGCCACGGCTTCTATGGGGAGGTGGGGGGGCAGGAGCAGCTCCATCAGCAGCAGCCTAAGTCTGGAGTCACTAATGAGCAGCTTTCTTCACCCGCCTAGTGAGGAGAGTACTCAGCAGCAACAGGCCTGGAGCAGACCCTAAACCAGCAGGTGCTGGACTACTGGGCAGTCAAACTGGATGTGTGGCCGCAACTTGCCGAGTTTGCAGTGGAGAAGCTGTCCTGCCCGGCCAGTAGTGTGGCATCAGAGCGGGTGTTCAGTGCGGCTGGGGCCATCGTTACCCCAAGGAGAACCCGCTTGTCCACCCGAAATGTGGAGCGACTGACCTTTGTCAATATGAATCAGGCGTGGATCGGCCAGGATTTCCACACACCAATGCCTTATGCATCAGATTAGATCAGCCATGACGCCTCCCCAAAACTTTGAGAAATAAGTCTGGATTCAAACTACCTGCCTCACCACTATTCGATGCTGCCGGCCCACCTGATGCCACACATCTGCTCCCATTGCTCCATTGCCCCCACCATTTTTTACCGGGGATTGGTATTGCCACCCCCCCCCAAACTCTGTCATTATCCACTTTTGACCTCATGCGCTGCTGCTGCCCACCACTCCACACTGTGTCATTGTGCCAATCTGTGACCTCATGCTGGCTGCTGGCGCCCCCTCCCACTGTGTCATTGTCCACTCTATGATATTTGTGCTGGGCTTTTGCTGCCATCCCCCTCCACACTGTGTCATCGGCCAATTGTGGTCTACTCATGTTGTTGCCACTTCCACACTCTGTCTTGGCCCCTCTGTGGTCTACTGATGTTGCTGCCCCCACACCTGTGATTGTGCCACTCTGTGGCCTACTGATGCTGCTGCCCCTCCTCAATCTGAAATTTCCACTTTGGCCCACGATGCTGCTTTCCCCTCCACACTCTGTAAATTTTTTCCCTCCTGTGGCCCACCATGCTGCGCAAACTGACCGCTGTCTCCTGGAACACCCGTGGTTTCCTAAGCGTTTCCACACCCACCATTCATGACTTGCCCACTATTTTTTTTATTTTCACCAAAAGTAAAGGGAAGGGTCGGGTTTTCAGCAAAAGCAGGAGTGGATACAGAACACAGAAGACATCAAAATCCTTTATGGTATCTCTTTTTTGATCAACTCCCGTTTGTTTTGGGTTTAGCAAAACCGAGGGGTTTTTACCGTTGAAAAACAACACGACGGATAAAGGGAAAGGGCAAAACGAACAAACATCAACGTAAAATTACTGCCAACACCTTCCCACTATTCGAGGGGCCTTCATGTATCAGCGATTAAAAAACAGGTTCTGTCATATTCTGTGGAAACATCGGGACAGTTGTAAAGCTCTGGCCCCGTGGGGTGACCTACTATTGTGTTCTTTTCCTATTGTAGGACTTAGCCCTCAGCTCGTTTTTTCCAGCTGGCACTGACATAATTTATCAGTTTTTTTTTCCCACTTCATTTTTTTTGGTCAGTTTGCCCCGTAAGGCCCGGGGGAAATTTAGATGAATCGATCTAAAGGGGGAGCGTCGTGCTTTTCTTTAAAACACAAATTGTATGAAGATCAAACCCGCTCCCTATTATTTAACCCGACACAACGTTCTACACCAAAATTACAGGTCTCTGCAGCCCGGGGAATAGCTGTTTTTTTTATACGATTTGCCGCAATAAATTCTGGTTGAAAACTAATTTTGTCGGAAAATTTGGGGAACTGGGGAAACCCAATTTTTTAGAAATTCGCCCATCTCTAATTTCAGATTCCCCATTTTTTAATTTTTTTTAACTGCAGCCTATTAGGGGAAATATCACAGATGGACAATGATGCATATATTATGTGTGTGGTATCGCAATTAATAAAATTTATAAATTTTAAAATATTTTTTTATTTTTACTTGATTTTCAAGTTATTACATTTTTGAGAAAACTCGTACATATTGCAACGTGTGCCCCCACGCTTAATAAACCTTTTTGGGACAGCCATACTTGTTTGTTATGCTTGGATGAAAAAATACTTGGGAATAAAATTTGACCCCATAGTTTTTTTTTCTTTTTAGCAACACAAATTTACTTTGCCCCTTTTGAAGGCGACCCTTTCACCTTGCCATAAGATAGGGAGGTTTTTATACAGGATTTGTTTTTTTTTTCTTGAAAATTTCTGCTAAAAGGGGTTTGAAAAAAACCACAACAGTATCTCAGTTAAAAAATTTGATTTAATAAGGAAGCTCGTGTTTTTTCATTTATGTTTTTTTATTTGTTTTTTTTCTGCCTTTTTAAAGCCCAGTTTGGATAACCCCTCTTTTTCAATCTCATTTTGATATTTTTGGTTTCTTAGCTATATTGTTCGAGGGAACAAATATTTTTTAGCTCTATTATACTAAACTGTAGCCTGATTCTGGTTTTCTGTATATTGAGGTTTGCACCTAAATGCCTGTACTTGTTAACTTAGGGCGACATGTACGAATTCTGGTGCTGACAGGCCAGTTCTAAATCGCTTTAAGGTAGTATAGACTGCGCCAGAATGTATGAACTTGTTCTTCTGCAGTTCTTACATACAGGTGCAGTCTAGTGCCAATACGACAACTCAGGCTCAGGCAGACCACCTTTACCTTGGTCTGCCTGCTCTAACTGTTCTGCGCCAAAGTTTTGGCATCAAAGAATTATAAATGTGTCTACTTCTAATATGTGGTGTGACACGCCCCCAAACTTTGGTGTGCTAAAAACTGTGTCTGGCGCTGTACCAAAGCACTTATTGTGCCAAAGTCTGGAGTACACCTCCTCATACATTAATAGAACTGGTCTACTACAGCTTTTTGAGGCCAGAATTCTGTCACAGCCCCGTTCATACATGTCGCCCTTAATGTCCAGAAATGGGATACTCACAAGACTGTAAGTGAAAGTAAACCTTAAGTTAAGAAAATTCTCATTAAAATATATGATGAGATCTGGTATGGACACCACATCACGACTGCACACAATAAGGAGGTCGTCAATGTAACGTCCATACCAGATAATGGCACCACGAAAAAGGATTATTGCAACAAATAAAAATTTCCCATGTACAAGTTGGCAAACATTGGTGAGAAAGTGGTGCCCATCGTGGCCCGCTCAATTTGCAGGTAGAATATGCCACCAAAAAAAAAAAAGGACAGAAGAAAAGAAATACTTGTCATAAAGAATCTATTTTTATCCTCATGATAGATGTTATTTCTCATAAGATGGAATGCTATAGCTTTAACTGCTAGATGATGGGGAATGCAAGATTACAAACTGTCCACATCACTTGTGACCCATACACTCACCGGCCACTTTATTAGGTACACCATGCTAGTAACGGTTTGGACCCCCTTTTGCCTTCAGAACTGCCTCAATTCTTCGTGGCATAGATTCCACAAGGTGTTGCAACGATGCTCAATTGGTAACCATGGGCCCAAAGAGTGCCAAGAAAATATTCCCCACACCATGACACCACCACCACCAGCCTGAACCGTTGAACAAGGCAGGATGGATCCATGCTTTCATGTTGTTGATGCCAAATTCTGACCCTACCATCCGAATGTCGCAGCAGAAATCGAGACTCATCCGACCAGGCAACGATTTTCCAATCTTCTACTGTCCAATTTCGATGAGCTGGGCAAATTGGAGCCTCAGTTTCCTGTTCTTAGCTGAAAGGAGTGGCATCCGGTGTGGTCTTCTGCTGCTGTAGCCCATCTGCCTCAAAGTTCGCCGTACTGTGCGTTCAGAGATGCTCTTCTGCCTACCTTGGTTGTAACGGGTGGCTATTTGAGTCACTGTTGCCTTTCTATCAGCTCGAACCATCTTTCCCATTCTCCTTTGACCTCTGGCATCAACAAGGCATTTTCCGCCCACAGGACTGCCGCTCACTGGATGTTTTTTCTTTTCGGACCATTCTCTGTAAAAACCCTAGAGATGGTTGTGCGTGAAAATCCCAGGAGATCAGCAGTTTCTGAAATACTCAGACCAGCCCTTCGGGCACCAACCACCATGCCACGTTCAAAGGCACTCAAATCACCTTTCTTCCCCATACTGTTGCTCGGTTTGAACTGCAGGAGATTGTCTTGACCATGTCTACATGCCTAAATGCACTGAGTTGCCGCCATGTGATTGGCTGATTAGAAATTAGTGTTAACGAGCAGTTGGACAGGTATACCTAATAAAGTGGCCGGTGAGTGTATATACTCAGATGACCAGGAAAAAAATTTAAATGCATGTAGCACACTATTGCTATCTTTTAAGTATCCCAAAATTTTTTGTACCATGGGTTGTAGATGACAATCCACTCAAGTACTAAGTTTTTCACATAGAGATCCCGTGCTGGAAACAATAGGGCGAAGTTATGGTGGTAAGACTTTCTTATGGAGTTTTGGAACTCTATAAAAAATGGACATTAATGGATTTTTTGAACGTATAAAATTTGCTTCTTTTTCGTTAATTGCATTTAAGGCCACTCCCTCTTGGAGTTTCTTCTGCAATTTGTCAGCAAATTTTTCTGTAAGATTTGTTTCTAGTTTTTTATATGTATTTTTATTTCCTAAAAGCTCTATTATTTGTTTCTTAAAAAGACCTCCGTCCATAGAGATTATCTGTCCCCCCCTTTGTCCACTGTTTTATTACCCAATCTTTTTGTTGGAGTTCTGTTATTTTGGGATTTTGTCAGGTTATTTTTTTTGTATTTTTGATTACTGATTTTTATATTTAATTTTATAAGATCCTTTTCCATTTTATACTGAAATTCATCCAGAGCAGTGGTCCTGGATTTTATAGGATAATAATTAGGATTAGAGCTGATATTTTTTATCTTGAATGTTTTTCTTACCTGCTCAGTTTCTCCTCCTTGTTGAAGTTGTTGAAGGTCTGCTAATGCACATTGTTCCTTAAATAACATATTTTAAAATTCATTATGATAAACATCCTTCACATTTGTGCTTTTCTCTTCCTCAAAAAGATGTCTTTTCACAGTCATTGCCCTGGTGAACCTATTTACGTCAACAATAGTCTGAAAAAGGTCAAAATCCATTTGAAGAGAAAAGTTCAAACCTTTGTTTAATACTTCAGATTGAGATTCCGATACAATCAATGGTGCCAAGATGACTACGTTTGTCTCCTTCAATGCAAAATTAGAAACTACATTTTGTACCTTTGATATCTCCTCCCTCTTATGAATTTATTTGTATGTGAATCCATATTGTTTTTTGATACTGCTATGTCATCTTGCCATCGGACAGAACTTCGTGTATGGGGTCTTGCTCCTCCTACTGTCCAACTTCTGAGATACTAGATTCCATTGATTCGCCATCAGTGGAGGTGTTGGCTTGACTTGATCGCCGACTTCTGTCTGACATATTCAGATTTATGCTGTTTTTAGGATGGATCTCGGGAAGTTATATTTCCCTTCCTTATGTCATGTATATACTTGTTGTTTTTCATAATCCTCAGTATCTCTTCTATATTTTCTTCTTTTTGTTTGCATTATAATTTCCTCCAATTTGGTAACGTTTCCATTCATTTCATCAATTAGTTTCTTGAAATCACTATCTTCTTTGTGTTTTTGTTTTTCTTTATTCAGATTTTCTTTTTCTGTTTCCATTTCTTTTAATTTACCCGCTTTGCATTTTATAATTAATTCCATTAATGAAAACGAACATGTAGATAGTATATTGTTCCATACACTTTGGAATTCCACGTAGTATATTGTAGTGGGCAGTTATTTTATTCTTAAGCCCCTTGGGATAATTTTTTGTCCAAATACAGTGGGAAAAAAAGTATTTAGTCAGCCACCAATTGTGCAAGTTCTCCCATTTAAAAAGATGAGAGAGGCCTGTAATTGATATCATAGGTAGACCTCAACTATGAGTCACAAAATGTGAAAACAAATCCAGAAAATCACATTGATTTGGAAAGAATTTATTTGCAAATTATGGTGGAAAATAAGTATTTGGTCACCTACAAACAAGCATGATTTCTGGCTCTCACTGACCTGTAACTTCTTCTTTAAGAGGCTCCTTTGTACTCCACTTATTACCTTTAGTAATGGCACCTGTTTGCACTTGTTATCAGTATAAAGGACACCTGTCCACAACCTCAAACAGTCACACTCCAAACTCCACTATGGTGAAGACCAAAGAGCTGTCGAAGGACACCAGAAACAAAATTGTAGCCCTGCACCAGACTGGGAAGACTGAATCTGCAATAGGCAAGTAGCTTGGTGTGAGGAAATCAACTATGGGAGCAATAATTAGAAAATGGAAGACATACAAGACCACTGATAATCTCCCTCGCTGGGGATCCCGCAAGAACTCACGCCGTGGGGTCAAAATGATCACAAGAACGGTGAGCAAAAATCCCAGAACCACACGGGGGAGGGACCTAGCGAATTACCTGCAGAGAGCTTTGACCGACATAACAAAGACTACCATCATTAATACACTACGCCACCAGGGACTCAGATCCTGCAGTGCCAGATGTGTCCCTCTGCTTAAGCCAGTACCTGTCCGGGCCCGTCTGAAGTTTGCTAGAGAGCATTTGGATGATCCAGAAGAGTATTGGGAGAATGTCATATGGTGAAATGATGAAACCAAAGTAGAACTGTTTGGCAGAAACACAACTCGTCGTGTTTGGAGGAGAGAGAATGCTGAGTTGCATCCATAGAACACCATACCTACTGTGAAGTATGGAGGTGGCAACATCATGCTTTACATCTGTTCCTCTGCAAAGGGACCAGGACAACTGATCCGTGTACATGAAAGAATGAATGGGGCCATGTATCATGAGATTTTGGGCGACATACATGAAATTTGGAGTGCAAAAATGTGAAACATTTTAAATAAAAGTGTCTCATCTGTAGGTATCACATAATTAATTACTACAAAGTGATACTTCACCAAATAACAGTATAATTACATGATGGTGCAGTTGTGATGTGTTTTTTAACTGACAAAAGAACGTACCATGTGGAAATATCCTAATGCTGCATAACTAACAGTACCATAGGCATAACTATAGGCATAGATCTGCTACAGGGCCAAGAATTTGAGACCTGCTCAGGTACTGGAATGACCACAATGGTGGCTTTTTGCTGTGTGGCACTCCTATGTGAGTTCTCTGGTATATTGGTTTATAGCTCCAATATCCACACCTTGAATAATTGCTGCTGTTTCAGTTTCTTGTCATTTGGTAATGAATGGCCATCATATTTTGCTGTGAAGCCATATGGAGTCTAGTTACACACCGATCAGGACGTCATGTGTGGTGGCACCTGGAGCCAAGAGGAGCCTGACCTGCAGAAGAGGAGCTGGTAAAGAGAAGAGGTAAATAGCTAAAAAGGAGTGATCTGGAGTCTGAATCTTGAAATCTGGTGCTGAATATCAGTCAGCACCAGGTAAAACTATATAGATGGACATATGGAGACCCATCGCTACTGGATAAGCATGACCAAAACTTTTTAAAGGGAATGGGTCATCAGAAAATGATCTATTGTTTAACTCATATTTTTATGTTAAACACGTTTTTAAGAATTTTTGGTTATGTTTTATCTTTAAATTTTCCATATCAATATGTATATATATATATATATATATATATATATATAATATATATATATATATATATATATATATATATAATTATATATATAACATTATATATTATTACTATTTTTTATTTATTTATTTATTTTTTTTTTAAATCCTGAAGTCCTGCAATTGTCACGTTGACCACTAGGCCTAATTATAGTCTGACACTTCCTGTTCTGTAGAGAAAACTTTTCAGCAGTGTCCTCTTTATTAGCACAGGCAGGATTACACTGAGAGGTGACAGCAATATGTATAGATAACACTGGATCCACTATTCATAATAGGAGATAGTGGACGACCCCAATCTTCCCCCCGTTACCCTCCCCCGCCCCCCCATACCCTCTCCCCCTTTCTGCACAGTGATTTCTTCCCAGGTCACAGAGCACGCATAGAAAACTCTCCTATAGAAGTCAATGGAACTGATCCTTTTCACAGGTTCCTATGTCTATGAAGCTGCTGTACAGTGTCTCTCTAAAAGCTGTTACAGCAGTTCAGGCAAGATGGCTGCCCCCATAATTATATACTAACAACAGAAATTAGAAATCTATATTCAGGAAATAAAAAGGGTAAGAAGAAAATACTATGTAGCAGTTTCTTGTTTTAATAAGTAAAAAAAATTGCCGACAGATTCCCTTTAAGCCTTAGTTGGAGAAGGTAGGTTCCACATGTACCTAGATCCAACACTCTTTATATGCGAATTCTGCCTAATAAAAAACATGAAGTACATGGCTGCTGTTGATTTTCCATCTACTTGGACAAGATCATGTTTCTCTCCTGCAATATACTTTATTTGCCATGGAACAACGCGTTTCGTCTAAAATGACTTCCTCAGGTAGCACCTCAGGTTCCTGGGAACCATAGCAAGTTTTAGATAAAACTTCATTTAACTTCGTTTTTTAAGTCCGTTGTTGCTCTGTAATATCTCTCATACCCTTTTGATCGTTTGGTCTAAGCAGACGGTGGTTCAGTATCTTTCTGAGCTATTTTTTGTACATTGTTCACTCCACATATCGGTTGAGCATTTGGGTGTCACAGTTAGCTGCAACTAGCGACAATATTCTAGGTGGGTGCGTCCAGTACTCACTGCTCCTTCATGATCTCGGCTGGGAGTCATACTGACCAGGCTCGGACTGGCCCACAGGGGACTAGGGGAAACCCCTGTGGGCCCCTGAGCATGGTAGACTTGGAGTTGCTTTTTAACTGCATATATATCCTTGGAAGAGGCAGAAAAGTAGAGATAAATAGGCAAAAAGCAAGAGGCAGAGTAGGGGACACATGCACAGTCATTTACAGTAGTTGTAGGGTGGGCCCCTAAAATAAACTCCACCAGTAGGCCCAGAAACAGTACAACTTTTGGGCACCTAGTATCAACTTCACCTGTGGGCCCTAGGCACCTCAGTCCAACACTGGTACTGACCAAGGCATGATTTAAGAAGACTGCAGTCAGGCTGGGTACGTGTGTCTATTACATTTGGGAATCGCACTCACCGTCTACTTCCTCACTTAACGGAAAGTTGTGCCGGCCGAAGCACAACTCCAAAAGGTTAGAGTACATATTTTACTATATATCAACAAGTAATCTGTTTTTATCTTATTGCACTACAGGAGAGCACGTTCCTTCTCTTTGTTCTTTTTTATTCACTCTACTATTGATATTTAATCATGTATAATTAAAGAGAATAGATACAGCTCTTGAGTGTACGGTACATAGGGCCAGACTCTGCGGTAGTAAAGTATAGCCCAGTGCATGCTGCTGATAAAAAGGCCATCACTGGTACTTCATGTTCTGTATGAAGTATGGTCACAAAACTCCCCTGTGACTTGTAAAATGTTTATAATGTACGGTTTTGCTGGATTATCTCATTTATCTGCTTTATGTTATTGTCAACATAAACATTATGTTGCTGCACAGTGTTTTCCATTTTAAGCTATAGATATGATGTAGTTAAAGGGGAAAAATCTATTGCTGCGTACTGTTCTTTTCTGTAGAATTATTCTTAACCTGGCATACATGTAGTTGTTTAGCAACCTGTAAACTTTGCTTTCCAAAGGCAGCTCTGTGGAGAATTCAGAGGAGATTGTGAATGCTTACTGTGCTGACTAATTACATTATCCCAATAATGTACTAAATTAAAAGGCTTCTTTGATCTGAACATAGCAATACAGATAGATAAAAGAAAAGCGCTTAAGTGAATGCAAAATACATTTATGGTGATTAATTAAAAAGAGATCCTAATAGAGATACCAATTGTATGCTGAAGGTAAGGCACAGCCAGGGGGGACATTTTAGCATAAAACTATTTATTTGCTACTGCCATTAAACTCATAAAGTGATGACAGATATGTAGATTATATAGATAAACACAGGAACAGGCTTAGGATTCAGTATTACCTGTCACTACTGAAGAGGGCACCACTGCCCCTGAAGATGGCCAGGATACTGGAGTTTGCACCCCAAGTCCCACAATTGATGCTTGAATCTATTTCCATGCAGCTGAAGAGGATGCAGCTTATTTGTGGATTCAGCATTAAATGGTACACCATAAAAGAAGTATATATAGACTAGGAACAGTCCAATCTCATGCCACAGAGGGGTTACACAAAAGGACACAAGTAGCAGAAGAATGAACAGTGGCATGACCAAGGTCCTTAAACCAGGGATGGAGACTTAAAGGAGTTGTCTCATTACAAGCTTTCAGCCTACTTCAGTGTGCCTGGCAGTTGAATTGAGGGGTGTGCTTCTTGTCTGCCTCTTCTCCTCCCTCTCTCCCCCTCCCCTCAGCACACAGAAAGCTCTCCTCCATAACTTCTATACAGCAGGGGGGAGTGCGAGGGGGTTTTCTGCCAGAGTTAACCCTGTGTGTGACTGCCTAGGTCTGCTGCAGGCTGCTAGATCAGCTGTATTAGGGCTGATCTATGAGTGTGGAGAGGTCTGTGAAGCTGTGTATGCTAATAGCAGAGCAGGGGGGATGCAAGTGTTCCTATACCCCCTGCTTAGCATACATATCTCCACATCTCCAGCAACAACAAACCCTATCAGAACAGACACAGGGCAGCTGGGAAGTGTTACTATACTCAGGATGTGTCACTAATACAGCAGAGCATGAAGCGTTCACATGCTCCCCTGATCTGTTATATTAGTATAGTCACAGCTCCACAGACACATCATGATTATAGTAACACACAGGGTCACTGCTGTCACATCTATTGATCAGCCTCACCTCTGCTCTCCTCAATCTGTGTAGAGAACAGAAGGAAGCAGGCACACACAGGGTTAATCCAGGCAGCACAGACACAGAAGCCAGAGCCCTCTCCCTCCCTCCACTACAGAAGCATTCTGTGCGGGAGGGGCTCTGTGCTCTGACCTGTATTCTGAAGGTGATGAGTGATCAGACCTGACAGACAGTGAGATAAAGATCAACAGGTCCACTGCTATAGAGATTTGAGAAGCTGATGTACTACTACTAACAGGGATAACTCAAAATTAGTAGGACATTTGTAATGAACATATATTGCAAAGCTGCTTGTTTTTTAAAGATCTTTTAATTAAAACCCAATCATTGTAGCGAGACAACCCCTTTAAATCTCCAACAAAGGTCCCATCCTAGCCAGGTTGCACTGACTGTGACTGTTGGCTATCAGCCCATCTTACTGTGACACTATAAGTCTTTGAAAGTCTACTTTCTGCTACAGCTTACTCCAATGAAGCTTGCGTTGTCACTGGGTATAAGAACTGTTTTGTGTCTCTGCAGGTCCTCTTGGCTGCTACATCACTACCTTTCACAGAATTCCCTACTAACCTTGGGAGCACGAATGCAACTTGCTCCTCACTTAAAGGGGATGTCTCGCTCCAGCATTTGGCAGTCTTTTGTGCTGGTTACCAAGCACAGCTTGTGAAATGAAGGGCCGAGTTTCTCCTCCCAGCAGGGAGTATCTTCTTCACTCTGTGCAGGCACACCCCACACTGTGCACGCGATGATTCATTCTGTGTGAGCCGGGGGAAGGGAGAGGTTCTCAGCTGTCGAGACTAAGGCTATGCGCACACAGCAAATGACAATACGCCATCCAAAATATGATGGCATTTCAGCATTTGCTGTGTAGACATAGCCTATGGAATAATTGGAAGTGAAAAGCAAAGTGTAACTTGATACTGTATATCTAAATTTCTCGCTCTCTACATACTTTGTAACTAGAATGGGAATTTGATATTCAGGACTCTTGGAAAGATGAGTGATTTTTTTTCTCTGTCTCTCTCACATATTGATATATCCTGCAGATTAATACACCTCTGACCTCTACAGATCTGCAAAACAAAACTATAGCTTTATAGGTTTGTGTTTACATGGGACTGCACATCTATCTCACAAGTGTTTTACGTGGAAATGAGCATTTGGCTCACACAAGTTTTTTATGTGGGACTGCACAGTATAGCTGTGTTCTGTCTCTGTGATTTACGTGGGACTGTGCATCTGTGTCACAAAAGTGATGTACATGGGGCTGCACAGTACAGCTGTGTTCTCTCTCTGTGATTTATGTGGGACTGCACGTCTGTCACAAAAGTGTTTGACGTGGGACTGGACAGTACAGCTGCATTCTCTCTATGTGATTTACGTTGGACTGCGCATCTGTGTCACAAAAGTGATTTGCGTGGGAGTGCACATCTGTGTCACAGAAGTGTTTTATGTGGGACAGCACAGTACAGCTGTGTTTTATTTCTATGATTTAATTGGGTCTGCACATGTGTTACAAAAGTGATCTATGTGGGACTGCACAGTACAGCTGTATTCTCTCTATGATTTACATGGGACTGCTCATCTGTGTCTCTCTCTCGCTATGCATGCTCTTTCTCTCTCATGCTATGCATGCTCCAGACTGCGATCTGTGCAGTGTGCTTCATCGACACGGTTGCTAAGCATACATAAAGGAGCACACATTAGTAACATGTTTCTGTTGCTTGTTCAGGAAACCAGTATTCACAGTCCTTTGCTCTAGTGAGCCCCGCTCCATAGCCCCCAACAAACTCTCTCTGCATCTCATTTACTACCCCTACTTCAGGGTGCAGAACTCTATAGCTCAACACTGTACCAGTGCTACTTAGTTGGATGACATTGATGATACTGATGTTCTTGCTTGAGAAAAGGGGATTTCCCCCAAAACATTAGGAGCATGTATCTCTCACTTTCAACAAAGTCCCTGTATATAGAAAAGTGGATTTCTTTTTTTTTTTTAAAACTTTAATTTTTTATTGAAATTTTCCAAAAACAGAATTACAAGAACATAAATCTCATAATAGGGATAGAAAGTAAACAAATAACAAAAAAGGGAAAGGGGTAACAAGCCATGGTAAAGCATCAAGTTACAAAGTACTAGAACATACAAATATTGTTTTATACCGAATAAGTGAGAAGACATCTTAACATCTGAAGCATAGAAGATCTTGTATCTAGTTCCTAAAAACTGCACTATAAGCTTATATAGTAATCAAGTTAACTGAAGAGATTTGTATCCGTCCACGGTTTCCATCTGTCCTTAATCTTGAAGACCAAATGCGGTGGGATACTTAAGCTAGTTTCACAGTGATAATGAAAATGTATTCTATTAATTACCTCTGAGATTTCAGGGGCCATGTTAGATTTCCAATGATGTGCAATTAGTTAGTCTGGTAGCCAGAAGTATATGAAATAACACAGTTCTGATCGATAAATGGTAACAGTCAAGAGTTAAATCCAGTATCGCCAACTCAGGAGAGAGGTTCACGTTCAGATGAAAAATTTCTCTTACAAGGGAGCTAACCTGTGTCCAAAGGGACTGTATCACCGGACAAGACCACCACATATGGAGAGGGGTGCCTATGGCTCCACAGGATCTCCAACATAAATTAGAGTATCCTGGAATAATATGGGACAATCTGTTCGGACTCGGGTACCACCGTAAATTAATCTTTTTCATAGTTTCAAGATGATTAATACATCTGGAATGCTTAGTTGCGGCTATTGCAGCTGAAAACCAGGTTTCTTGAGGAAAACTCAGGTTCAACTCTCTCTCTCACTTGGCGATATATCCTGGTAACATAGAATATGTATCAGAAACTAATTGCGAATAGGACATAGACAGTCCTTTCTCGTATTTTGAACTATTCTTAAGAAAACAGTAAAAGGGGGAACAAAGAGTGGAAGTAGACGGCCAGTCTCATTTATCTAGGATATGTCAGATTTGCAAATATTTAAAGAAGTCTCTGGGATCTATCCCAAATGTATGGGTTAACTCCAAGAATGGTTTCAGAGTAGAACTTGAATAGAGTTTATCCACTGTGTCTAAACCTTTGGCTATCTAGTCAAGAAGTGAAAGTCGTGGGGAGCACAGTTGCAAAATTTTGAGAGGGCAAAGTACCCTTGAAATAGGAATTAGTTGTGTTTTAACCACTTGGGCTTTCCAAACCTGAAACATATGGTTCAGAACCGGCATTTCCATCTTCGGAACAGGGAGGTTAAAGATGTGAGCTATTAAGAGATCTCTACAGTTGTAGGGGGAGAGTAACATGCCTTCCATAGAAGACCAGTGATGGGACTTTGGTGAGTTCCAAAGATAGTAAATGGGATCCAAAATTGCCGCGAAATTATATAGCCTAAGATTAGGGACGGACATCCCACCATTGTTGCGGTGGAGGTAAAGGTAATGTTTACTGCATCTCAGTTTGTGGGATCTCCAAATAAATCTTAGTATCAGCGACTGGATCTTATTTAAAATCTCAGTGGGGATTATAAAAGGGAGGCAGCGACATTGATATAGAAATCTGGGTAACAGGAACATCTTAACTATATTGATTCTGGCCAGCCAGGAGATTGGTAGGTTATTGAGTCTGTTCACTTTTATGGACAAAAAAGACCATAGGGATTCAAAATTTTTAGAGATGGTATCTTCCAGAGAGCTATATATATCAACTCCCAGGTATGGGATATGTGAATCAGACCATAACAGATTGAAACCTTCCATTTTCTTCCTGTCTGGAGAAGTCAAGTGTAGGGGTAATAGGAGGGATTTAGATAGGTTTAATTTATAGTATGAGACTGAAGAGTACCAGTCCAGTATAATCAAGAGTTCCGTAAATGAAGTAAAGGGGTCTTGGCAGGAAATTAATACATCATCGGCATATAAACTAATTTTGTGTTCTATGCCCGTCACCTTTATACCTTTAATCTGAGACGACTGCCCTATAGGTTCCGCCAAGGGCTCCATACAAAGAACAAAAATTAAGGGTGACAAGGGACATCCCTGCCTAGTGCCGTTCGTGATGGGGAAAGCATCTGAGAGAAATCCTGAAGTAAAAATTTTCGCTGACGGAGAAGTGTATAGAGCGGATAAATCCTGAGAAAGCAAATTTGGTTAATACTAATCTAAGGTACTGCCAACTTATGCGGTCAAATGCTTTTTCAGCATCGAGTGAGAGAAGTACGGCCTGTAATTTGTTTTGGTTGATATGGTGGAGTAAGTTTAATATCCTCCGCAGTCCATCCCTAGTTTGACGACCCTTTACGAATCCAACTTGGTCTATGTGTATTAAGGATGGAAGGATGTAATTGAGTCTGGAGGCAATCAATTTGGAGTAAAGTTTGATGTCACAATTCAGTAAGGAAATTGACCTGTAATTCGTGACTTACCCGGTTTAGGGATAGTTGTAACTGTGGCACTAAGCATTTCCGCGGGAGGTGCACCCTTATTTATGATAGTCTGGAAAATGGAAATTAAATGAGGTAAAAGGACAGATTTAAACAGTTTATAGTATTCATTAGGGAGACCATCAGGTCCTGGGGATTTATTTAACTTAGCCGAGTTGATCACCTGTTCTAATTCAGGGAGTGAGATAGGTATGTTGAGAAATTCTAGATCTACAGCAGATAGGGTAGGAAGGGAAATTTTATTAAAAAAATTATTAATGGAGTCCGCAGATGGGGGGGACACACTGGGGTCATCCTTTAAATTGTATAGAGATCTATAATATTCCGCAAAGGCATTAGATATGAGTTGTGGGTCTCTAATCTTTTCATTAGTGGGTGTGGTGAGGTACGCAATTTTTGCTCTTGCCTGAAAGGTCTTAACCCTACGAGCCAGAAGTTTAGAGGGACGGTCTCCTTGAATGTAAAAGTTCCATTTTAATTTTGCAAGGTGACCTTCATACTTATTTAGATACAGATTCCCTAGGAAATTCTTTTGTTCAAGAATTTTGTTTCTGATGTCCGGAATAGGAGTTTGTTTAAATGTCCTATCTAAAGCTTTAATGGAATCTAATACTTTACTGATTTCTCCCCCCTCTTTTTCTTATCTCTAAAAGCTATTTTCATACAGACGCCTCTGATAAAGGCCTTATGTGCACACCATAGGGATTCTGGAGAGGGGGCAGAGGGGGCATTAAAGTCGAAGTATTCCTGAAGGGCTTGGTGAACCTCAAACGTTGTCAGAGGATTTCAACAAAAAGAGATTTAGTCGCCAGGGGAGATTTGGCCAGGAAGGTGTACCATCTGCTAAGTCTAGAAAGGTAGGAGCATGGTCCAACCAGGTGACACTCCAATTTCTGCTTTTACAACTGTCGAGAGAGCTCTTCTATCTACAAGGTAGAAGTCAATCCTGGAGTGTGTGTTTTTTGATGCGGAGTAAAAGGTATAATCAATCTCATTAGCATGTAGGTATCGCCAAGGGTCGTGGAAGTTTTCCTCAGATGAGAAGTTATACAATTCAGGAGTATGATGGGAAGGGCCCTGTGATCTATCTATATTTCTTTCCATCACAACATTAAAATCCCCACAGACATCGGCCTTCGATTTTAGCGCCTCTCTCCAAAAAAATGACCGTTTGAATGGCGAATTCAGGCCATTCACAATTAAGGAGAAAATCTTAATTCCCATAATGTCTAACTGAAAAAAATATTTTTCTAAGATTTAAACCTTTTATATCCCAAGTGCAGCTTAGTGCAGATGTTAGGTATATATGTTCCTCACATAAACTTATACCATGGCAAACTGTAAGACAATTCAAACAACCAAAAATATGAAGCATGTTAATGAAAGAACAACAAAAAAGACTCATTTCCTAAATAGGAAATAGATATCAGGGAAAGTTCCAGGCAGACACCTGTAAGGAAATATGGACTACCTAATAGAGAACAAGAAATAGCCTATCAGTTAGGTGGGAGATTCTCACCTCAGATCAGGGTCAAATGTCAGGTCTTTGTCTTGAAGAGCGTTGCTTTTCCGACCATATAGGCGTTATCAACTCTGGGCGATCTCTTTTGTGGCTATGGGACGACTTAGTTGGAGTAGAAAGAAGATTCCAGGAGCTCAGGAGATCTTTAAGCATAGTCGGGGACAAACAAATAGTTGTGTGGTTGTCTCTTGTAACGATAAGTCTAACTGGAAAACCCCAATGGTATGCAATGTCATTGTCTCTCAGGATTTTAGTATAGGGTGTGTTTTCTTTCCTCTTTAACATAGTACCTGCTGACAAATCAGGATAGATAGAAATTTCTTTAAATCGTTCCGGAATATTGGGATTTCTTTTAAGTGATTTAAGAAAACTTTCCTTGGTTTGGTAGAAATGTAGCCTAGCAATAACGTCCCTGGGCAGAGAAGGAGAGATATGTTTTGGCTTTGGCAAACAATGTATACGGTCGATAGTGAGATCCAGATTGGTATGATTTGGGAGGACCGCTGCCATGAGATCTTTCAAGTATGGGGCAAGAACATCTGTAGTAACTGTTTCTGGAATACCTCTAAGCCTGATATTATTCCGTCTAGAACGGTCCTCGAGATCTAATACCTTGGCCGAGAGTCGGTGCACCTCATCTTCCAAAGCTGCATTGGCGTCAATCAAAAGATTGTGAGACTTGGCGAACTCTGCCATTTTGGTCTCTATATGCTCTGTTCTGGAAACCAATTGTTGTATGTCAAAACGGAAGTCATTCATCATTTGTTTAAAGTCCGATTGCAGGACCTCTAAACGAGGTGAATAGATGTTGAATAGTAGATTCGGAGACCCTAGATGAGTTTACTGGATCTTGTTGATCCAAGTCAATAGAGCTGGGTCTGGAGGACATAGGAGAAACTGAAACAGCGGATCTGCCTGCTCTTTGGCTTTGGGAGTTAGATGCAGGATTTTGGAAGAATTCCGTCAATTTCTTTGGTTTTTGCTTTTGCGTTTTTTTTTTAAGTGCCTCCCATACTTATTCGTAGAATGTAATCAGATGAATATGCACTTGATTATGCGAGACGCAAGCCGTAAAGGTTTTTATATGAATCTTTGCGACCATAAATTACTAGCGGCACAGATGAGGACTGAGATTGAATAGTTGGATTCACAAATCTTCTTTTTTTTTTTTTTCTTCCCCTCAGTTTAGCTAGATTACTTCTTGTACAAACATTGCGCTGAAATCGCAGAGGTTACACTGGGAATATGCCTCTAAGTAGTGAGTTATCAGGACTGTCCCACAGAATAATATAAATGGCTGCCCAGGGTATAGGGATTTGTAGAGGTCTGACTAAAGTCCAGGCTGATGTGATTTGCGTAAATGGTAGCCTCTAGTGCCTCCAGGTATCAACCCTATAAAATGGCGTCTGTAGCAGGGCCCAAGCTAAGCAAGCAGGGGACAGGAAGCCTCATGGGGCTACACTCCCGCCATTATGAGCCGCAACCACGCCGATCCCTCCGGTACCTTATTTGTTGCCGCACTGACAGCTGCGGTTTAGCAGGAGAGCTCCTCTTCAACTTGGTGTAGGGCGTCCGCAGCGCGTCCCGTCCTAGCGGGTAAGGAGCCTGGAATCTCGCGGGAACGCAGTCCAACCGCCACCAAGTGGAGCTGCGCTGATTTCCCCGGGGAAGCAGCCACCACCGCCTCTTGGAGACCACCAGGACCCGTCACCTCTCTGTCTTCTGACAACTCGGCGGGTGAGCTCCGTCTCCGCGCTGCTGTGTGGTTTCTGCAGCGTGTCCCGGACTGAACGCGCAGGGAACCGGAGATCTCGCAAGACCACGGCCCAGGGGATACCAGGCGCGGCCGCACCGATCCCGTGGACGAAAAACGGCTCCCACCGCCCTCACAGCCACGGAAGGCAGAGAATTAGCCCCAGAAAGCCTCCGGTACTACTCTTCAGTCGATGCCGACCTTTTAATCCAGGTGACAGAGGGTTTAGTTGAGCCGTTGTAGAAGAGTCCCACGGAGCCTCAGATCAAGCGGCCATCTTCCTTCAGCGCCAGGCCACGCCCCAGAACTAAATCTTCTTATAGAATGTTTTTTTAACCCCCTTCTCTTTCTCCTTCCTTTCAGATATGTATACAAAGTGACTCAAAATAGAAACAAACTGGAGATATACACTCACCGGCCACTTTATTAGGTACACCTGTCCAACTGCTCGTTAACACTTAATTTCTAATCAGCCAATCACATGGCGGCAACTCAGTGCATTTAGGCATGTAGACATGGTCAAGACAATCTCCTGCAGTTCAAACCGAGCATCAGTATGGGGAAGAAAGGTGATTTGAGTGCCTTTGAACGTGGCATGGTTGTTGGTGCCAGAAGGGCTGGTCTGAGTATTTCAGAAACTGCTGATCTCCTGGGATTTTCACGCACAACCATCTCTAGGGTTTACAGAGAATGGTCCGAAAAAGAAAAAACATCCAGTGAGCGGCAGTCCTGTGGGCGGAAATGCCTTGTTGATGCCAGAGGTCAAAGGAGAATGGGCAGACTGGTTCGAGCTGATAGAAAGGCAACAGTGACTCAAATAGCCACCCGTTACAACCAAGGTAGGCAGAAGAGCATCTCTGAACGCACAGTACGGCGAACTTTGAGGCAGATGGGCTACAGCAGCAGAAGACCACACCGGGTGCCACTCCTCTCAGCTAAGAACAGGAAACTGAGGCTCCAATTTGCCCAAGCTCATCGAAATTGGACAGTAGAAGATTGGAAAAACGTTGCCTGGTCTGATGAGTTTCGGATTTCTGCTGCGACATTCGGATGGTAGGGTCAGAATTTGGCGTCAACAACATGAAAGATGGATCCATCCTGCCTTGTATCAACGGTTCAGGCTGGTGGTGGTGGTGTCATGGTGTGGGGAATATTTTCTTGGCACTCTTTGGGCCCCATGGTACCAATTGAGCATCGTTGCAACACCTTGTCTAATCTATGCCACGAAGAATTGAGGCAGTTCTGAAGGCAAAAGGGGGTCCAACCCGTTACTAGCATGGTGTACCTAATAAAGTGGCCGGTGAGTGTAGATCAATCCCCAGAATATGGTTTATGGTATAGATTCACCAAAGGTGGATATAAGATGAACTTCTAGGTAAGCAGTATAGGGCTAGTACCCCAATACAGTGGACAGAGCTATTCAGATAATAGTGATGATCTTTTTTAGAAAGTGCTCCAGACTTTACACATACAGAGATTAGCAGCACACAGTTCAAAAGGTCAGCTCTGTGATGTTCTGAGATCTGTAAACACAGCTGAGTATGCAGAGCAGGTAAGCACAGCTATTACACATGCTGAATGGTTACTGGAGCTCAGGCTGAGGCCTATTACATGCAGCTGAGACTGCAGCTTAGTGTGAGCAGATCAGTCCAGGAGTGAGGCACTGAAGGAGGAGTGGGACAAATCACTCACCAGACCTTTGATGCAGCACTGAGCACTGGTCTCAGTAGTGGTGTGTGAGCCAGCTTCTGCAGCGAGGTGTAAGCTGTCTCCGGCCTCAGTCTGTCCAAGGTTTGGTATGCTTTGTTCTCTGAGGTGGTTTTTCCTGCAGCTGGAGGGTAGTGGAAGGTATGTCCAGAGGGAGTAAGTCACCTGGATTCACTAAGCAGTGATCTTGACCTGAAATTCTGGGTGAGAAGGGGTTTATTTGTGCTGTTTCATCAGTGTCTCCTCAGAACCTCCAGATTATGCAGCCATCTCCCTGAGGTGCCAGGCCACGCCCCCAGAAAAGTGGATTTCTTCTAATCTTGGCACATAACTGACTGGAAATGGTTGATGATGCTTTGACTTTGTACAGATTAAATGAAATAATGAAAAAAAATTGTTCATATGATTAAAAATCATTGATATGTACTGCAGTTAATTAATTGATTGTTGTAATTCAAGTGTGAGATATGGAGAAGAACTGCCCAGAAGTGGTGATTTCTAACCTGTGTCTAAACCTAAATGGTCACTGTGACGTGTATTGATGGTACTGATATCACACGTTTCTGCTGTCACAAACAGGCAGAGTTTAGGTGGGCTATAGGGGCCATATAGGTAGGCAGGCAGGGTTTTAGGTAGCCATAGGGGCCCATGCAAGTAGGAAGGCAGAGTTTAAGTAGCTATAGGGGCCCATATATATAGGCAGATAGGGTTTATGTAGGATATAAGGGCAATATAGGTAGGTTTGCAGGGTTTAGTTAGAGTATAGGAGCCAAATAGGTAGGGTATAAGGGTCATATATGTGGGCAGGGTTAAGGTCGCTATAGAGGCCCCATATATGCAGACAGGCAGGGTTTTAGGTAGCTATAGGGGCCATATAGGTAGGCAGGGTTTTGGGAAGCTATAGGGGCCCATATAAGTAGGCAGGCAGGGTTTTTAGGTAGCTATAGGGACCCATATAGGTAGGCAGGCAAGGTTTAGGTAGCTATAGGAGCCTCATATAGGTAGGCAGACAGGGTTTTAGGTAAGGTATAGGGGCCATTTAGTTATGCAGGGATTTAGGTAGCTATATGGGCCCATATAGGTAGTCAGGCAGGGTTTAGGTGAGTTATAGGTGCCCATATAGGTAGGCAGGCAGGGTTTAGGTGAGTTATATGGGCCCGGCTGTTCAGAGGCAGGATGTGCCGGTGGGAACAGGAGCAGAACTGCCAGCGTAGCAGACGTGGTAGCAGTTACCCCAGGGCTGGGCCCATAGCAACTGCTACGTCTGCTACCCCGGTCCGAATCTGAGCACTCCAAGGAGTCTTCTATCTTAGTGTTTAGAAGGCCATCCAGGTGATGATCTGTGCAATTTTCTTTTTTATTTCCAAGAACTTATTAGGATCTGTCTGTGTGTTAATTGATTTCTGCCACAACCGTCTGTTCTCTGCTGACTTTTCTGGGCAGCAGACGGTTAAGCCAGTGTTGATTGACAGCTGTCAGCACCACTCAGGCTGTGTCCTGGATGTCAGGAAGCCGGTCCAATCACTCTCTGGACTAAGTCCCTGATTTCCTATTTAGGCCGCGTTCACACGGCTTATTCCCGACGGATTTGTGAGCCGTATTGAGCTCACAAATCCGTCGTGAATAAGGGGCGGGATGGGGCGGGGCCGGAGCGCAGCGGGGGCGCCGCTCCTGGCCCAATAGACAATGCATTATCTACGGCGCGTACGCGCCATAAATAATGTGCATGTCACTGTCTCCCCCCGCGGCGGATTCACCGAGCGGGGAGGAGCGACGGATTCCACTGTTCTCTATGAGAGCAGTGGATTACCGTAATTTCTGCCGCGGAGTGGCGCCGTACTGCAGCGCAAATCCGGCACGCAGTACGGCGCCAATCCGCGGCAAAATAAGCCGTGTGAACGAGGCCTTAAGATCCATTCTGCCTTGAGTTCCTTGCTGGTGATAGCCTTTGCTTCAGCCGGTGTGCTTTGTATCTGGTTTGGTGTTATTGGATTTCTGACCTTCTGCCTGCCTCTTGAACTACATTTTCTGCTGTTCGGGTACTGTTTCCTTTTCCTGGTTCTGACCCATTTCTGCTGACTACTCTGCTATTGTGTTTGTCTGTTTGGTGTTTGGACTTACTCAGGGTAGGGACCACTGCCCGGTTGTCACCAACTGCTTAGGGTCAGGTCAGCAAGCAGGCAGGGACAGTGTGGGAGATTTAGCACTAGGGCGCACTGTCTGTCTGTCCATGTAGATACTGGGATCCCTTAAATTAGTTATGATTTTTAAAATATGATGCTACAAAAATTGAAATAAAAAATCAAAATTTTTGTAGCATCATATTTTATGAATCAAAAGTTAAAGTTACATTTTAGGTTTTTTTTAAATGATTTTGTTTTTTGTGATACTAAAACAGTGTACCTAGTCTTTTCAGTGGATTATTGTCAGTTGCAACATTCAACTCCTCATTTCACCTTACTTCATTAAAAAATCGATGGAGGAAAATACTAAATGCGAAGAATCAAGCACTCATGTAACTGCAAACATTTGCTGATTAATATTGCAGAGAGAAATTTTAGACTCATATTATATCTTCCAAATAGGTCTTGCTTGGTTAGGATAGGTCTATAGGAATGTCAATTATCTGTACATATGGTAATAACTGGAACCATCCATTACTGATATATGATGTGACTGGCTGGGCCCACTGCATACCAGGTGGGTGCCGGCTGGTAATTACAGCAACACTCATTGTTAGTGGCATGGATGAGAGAGAACTCCATCCTCAGATATTTAACCGCTTAGATGCCACAGTCAATGCAACTATGGTATCTCAGTTGTTAATAATAGTGCAGCAGTCAAGTGGGCTGTCTGATAGCCCCCCCCCCCCCCCTCCCTCGCTCACAATGCGATCTCTGGGTACTGGCCAGTTGTCATTGCTGCCAGGGGCCTAATAAAGGCCCCAGGCCTGCCGTCTTACTACTTATGACACCCTATCATTACTGCACACTATTCTGCAATATATTACTATTGTACAAGTAATTGTGCCCACTAGTGGTCAAGTAACCTAAACGGGGCTAAAAGTAGAAGTTAAAAAAAGTTTTAAAGATAGAGAAAACTAAAAAAGTATTAAAACTTCCAAACACCACCTTCTCTGTTTCTTCAAAAAAGAAAAAAAAAACTATACAAAGGTAAATAATGTTAGTATCACATTGTCCATAGTTCAATCTATCAAAACTTGCCATTATTAATCTCACTTGATGAACACTATTGAAAAAAAGAATACCCAACAACAAAATGGGGATTAATTGGTCACATTGTCAACCCAAAAAATTGCAAAATGAAGTGATTAAAAAGCTGCATTCATCCCAAAAAGGGACCAATAAAAACTTCATTCCAGCCAGCAAAAAAGCAAGCCTTCACTCAGGTCTGTAGATGAAAAGGAAAAAAGTTGTTGATCTCAGGAAATATTGAAACAAAGCAAATTTAAAAATCAAAAAAACGTTCTTGTTTTAGAAGTAGTAAAACATTATAGAACACATAAAAATTTTGTAGTGCCAGAATTGTACCAACCTACAGAACAGATATAACCTATTATTTATACTCTACAGTGAACTACATGAAAGCAAACACCACCAAAAAAAAAGCAGTCAGGGGCGTGGCTTGGAGAGCTCAGTGGCTGGCCGCATATTGCTAGAGCTCCACTACTAAGCCGCCCAGTACAGCCGTTTTATCGCTCAACCAGCACCCTAGATGGGGAGAAGCCGCTCTAGAGCACCCAGGAGAATACCCGCTACCACCCAGATGCCTCCGGTCCCCGTTTCGGGCATAGAGCGCTTCATAACGCGAAGCGCGGGAAGAAGCGGCCACTCAGGAGCCCCGGCGCCATCTTTATCCAGCAACAGCCAGCGCTCCGCCAGAGGACTGAGGGGATCTCGGCGCCTATCAGCGGACTTTCCATCCTCATCACCGCTCGCCTCCCACGACACCGAGGCCCCAGGCGATCCCGACAGCTCGGGTAAGATCCGCCCTGACCGACGCTCCCCTGCATCGCACGGTCTCCGCCATTTTGCAGCCCAGCCTGAGTCCCGGCGCCGCCACTGCAAGTGAGGCGGAGGGCCCCATGCAGTCAAGGGACACATATCTCCTGGGTCTTGTCCCAGTGCCAGCACCCTCCGACCCGGTAGCTGTGCCACAGAGGCCTGCTTCCCCCCAACGAGACACATCATCAGATGCTGCACTGCCGGCAGTTGGCCTAGTAACGGCCTCCCCTATACACCTCCTTGTCTCTGCAGAATCCTCCGCGGCCCTCTCCTGTACCGGAGATACCCGTCACACCTGTCCTGGTGATCTCTCACCCCAGATTCCCCCTTTGCAGGGCCATACCGGTATTGCCCCCACCTCGAGACTCTCACACGAGGCACATTCACCAGCTGCCGTACTGGGGCCTCACCTGCCTAACCTGGCTGGCACAACCCCGCCACTGAGGACTGACATTACCAACCCAGATATCTTGGGTCGGGTAGCTGCTGGGGTAAACCCCAATCTGAGGGCCCCCTCCCCTGCGCCAATGTCTTCCTTGGGCCCCATGGAACACCACCTCCGTCAGGATGCTGCTAGCCCGGAGCTCATCCACTCCGGTCCAGGTTCAACATACGCTACTGGCGGCCCTCTTGTCAGGACATCACCACAAGGGACTAGATCGCCCTCGCCACCACAGTTATGGGCCACTTCTCAGGTAGACTCAGTAGGCCCATCCATCTCCCAGCCTCAGGGGTCAATGTCCTGCAACCGCCAACCTGGCGACTTGGGTCCCTACCAGGCCCACCAAGCTTTGGCTCCGTCGTGCCCAATAGATTTCCAACAGTGGGCCCACCAGCTCCAACTTCTACCAACAAAAACAGATTTTCAGACCCTGATAGCTGAGGTCAAGGACACCTGCAAACAGATTTCCCTATTGCGGCAGGACATTATACATCTTACGGACAGAGTAGACTCGCTGGACCAAGCTCAAGGGACTACCCAAAGCTACTTATCTACCCTCCATTCACCACTTGTCGTTCAAGCATCAGTTATATGCGACTTGGGTAGGCATGTTGAGGATTTGGACAACAGGGGGCGCCGAAATAACATACGCGGTCGGGGCCTACCTGAATCTGTGAGTGACGACCTCATTTCGTCCACGCTGAACGCTCTCTTCAACAAGATTCTGGGTGAGCAGCCTAATCATCCCATTAAGTTGGACAGAGCCCATAGAGCACTCCGCCCTAAGGGGTCCTCACCCCTGCCTCGTGATGTCATCTGTTGTGTCCATGACATCATAACCAAAGAGCGCATTATGACGAAGGCTCGGGCCATGCGCTCCCTTGAATACGAAGGCGCACCGCTACAGCTTTTACAGGATCTCTCATGGGTGACCTTGCAGAAACGACGCCTCTTGAAACCGCTCCTGTCCGTCCTGAGAGACCATCAGATTATGTACCACTGAAACTTTCCGTTCACCCTCACGGCCAGGAAGGATGGCCGTTCTGCCACGTTGAAGACAAAAGAGGATGTGCAACCCTTCTGCGACTTTCTCCAGATTCCAGCCCCTTGCCTACCTGACTGGGACTTGGATATTCTGTCTCCTCCTGCCTTACCGGCTTGGCAGCACCCTACGCGAAAGAAAAGGCGCCCGACTGCTGAAGACGCAGGGAGTCGCAGACTTCCGCATACTCCACCTCACCAATCTTGATCACGGGACTCCGGTGAATGCTAAATATGTTTTCTCTCTTCCCATCTAGGTCATGACATTGTTTGTTGTTATTAGAAGAGAGTCCTTAGGGCTCATGTTACTCCGCTTTATTCTGGGCGGCTTGGCTAGTTGTTTATCTACTGATTGCTAATTTTTTCTCCTCTAGGTTAGATTATAAGTACATTTATCTTGTACTCACTGTTCTCCCTTAAGGGACTGGGCCCTATCTATTGGACTGGGCTCATCTCCTCTTCCATAGTGTTGAGGGTACGTGGTTCTTGGGCTTGCTCAACTGACCACTACCTACCCTCACCTTCTCCACCACCTGGTGGAAAGCGTGGTTTAGCTTATTTTGATCGCTTTCCGGGTTTATCAAGCATTGATGATTTTTGTTGCATGCAGTCCATCTCGTTTTTCTGCTTTCTGTGCCAGTTTCTTGTGTGTGGTCTTGTTTTCCTACTGTGTTTCCCCCCCGCCTACAGCGATAATGGTCAAGTGTGTCACTATTAACGCGAAAGGATTAAATTCTAATGTGAAACGCCGCCTTCTTTTACGCGAGTTACGCGTTTTGCAAGCGGACATAGCATTTGTCCAAGAGACTCATTTTGATTCACAGGGCTCCTTTAAGTTTGCAGCGGCTTCGTTCCCCGTTGCCTACTCTGCTTCCAGTGGCCGGAAGAAGGCGGGGGTTGCTGTCCTTATCTCAGCCACATGCCCCCTCCAGGTCACGCACTCTGAGATAGACCCCTTAGGGCGCTACATAATCCTCCAGGGTACTCTCCATGGGACCCCGCTGACTCTGTGTAATCTATACGCGCCTAACTCCTCCCAGGTACATTTCCTATCACGAATCTTTGCCAAGTTGTCCAGACTCCCCCCCGGGGCATTACTGATAGGAGGTGACTTCAACCTAGTGTTCTCCCCAACAATGGATAGGCACTCCCTTTGAGGGAAAGCGCCTCCGAGGGCTCTAGTTCAGGCTGCTGTAGCATTCCGTAATTTGGTTAGGAAGCATGGCCTACTGGATCTCTGGAGGATAAACCATCCTACAGATAGGTCTTTCACCCTTTATTCCCCCCCACCTCAGACGCATTCTTGAATTGACCTCTTTTTTGGGAACACCCCGCTACTGCGGATGTTGGCGGATGCGCAGATAGGCCCCATCTCCTGGTCGGATCATGCGCCGGTTTCTCTTTCGCTCAAAACTGGGACCCCCTGCATGCGTTCCTGCCATTTTCGCCTAAATGAATCCATTCTACGTAGGGCGGACCTTAGGGAGGAAATTCAGAAAACCCTCACTGACTTCTTTGAACTCAATGACGGATCGGTATTGTCACCCTCGACCCTTTGGCATGCCCACAAAGCAGTCCTCAGAGGGAAATGTATTTCCATAGGGGCTAGGTTGAAGAAGGATGCCCATGCTCAAACTCTCTCCCTGCAGCGGCGCCTTCAGTCTCTGCAAACTCGGATGATTGCTAGACCAAACATCGGTACCCTACGTTCTATTGTGGAAACTAGGTCCCGTCTAAAGGATATAGCACTACGGAAGGTTGAGCGAATGTTGCTGTATTCCAAACAGAAATTTTACGAATTTGGCAACAAGGCTCACACCCTTCTAGCCAGGCAACTCAAGGAGAGAAAAACTAATTCTATCCCGCAGGCCATGAAAGGCCCGGACGGAACATTACACTACAACCCAAAGACCATAGGAGACATGTTTAGTCGCTTCTTCTCTGAGCTGTATTCCCTCCCCAAGGATCCCCAGACTTCCGATTCGGAGCTAAAACTGAAGATAGATGCTTTTCTTGCCTCTTCCTCCCTTCCGAAGCTACCGACCGATGGGGCCGACAAGCTTAACTCTCAAATTAGCTTAGATGAGCTCACTGAGGTCATCAAAGACCTTCCGACAGGTAAAGCCCCTGGTCCTGATGGATTCTCTTATCTATATTACAAGTCGTTCATGCAGGACCTTGCCCCCCGAATGCTACCCATGTTTAATGCCTTCTTAGAAGGAGCCCCGATACCAGGCGAAATGTCCCACTCCTATCTTACCCTTATCCCTAAGCCCGGGAAGGATCCATCAGAGTGTGCAAGCTATAGACCCATAGCCCTTTTAAATTCGGATATAAAGATTTTTTCAAAACTTCTGGCCAACAGACTGAATGCCTGGCTACCCCAGCTGGTACATAAAGACCAAGTGGGGTTTGTCCCATGTCGCCGGGGGGGGACAACACTCGTCGCGCAATTGACCTGATCGACATCGCAAATCTCCAGAAAAACGAAGCTTTGTTACTCAGCCTTGATGCGGAAAAGGCCTTTGACCGCCTGAGTTGGCCTTTTCTATTGGGCACCCTTAGGTCTTTTGGCATCACGGGAAATTTTCTGAGAGCGGTGGAGAGTCTTTATTCCTCACCGTCGGCCTCTATTAAAATGGCGCATGTGACCACCCAGCCTTTTAAAATCTACAACGGCACTCGCCAGGGCTGCCCCCTCTCCCCCCTACTCTTCATACTTCATACCTCTTGCCTCCCGAATCCGTTCTCATCCGTCCATCTCAGGCATCCGGGTTAAGGACAGGGAGTTCAGAGTCTCCCTTTTCGCGGATGATGTCCTATTGACACTTATTAACCTCATCCCCTTACTCTCTAGCTTGCACACTCTCTTGGCAGAATTTGGTGGGGTGTCGGATTTTAAGGTAAACGCCTCCAAGTCAGAGGCTCTCCCCCTAAATATCCTGCCTGCAGCTTTGGTAAGCCTACAGACCAGATATAAGTATAACTGGCAGTCTTCTTCACTCAAATACTTGGGAATCAACTTAACACAGGATTACAAGTCTCTATATCGGGTGAACTCCCCCCCCCCCTCATTCAAGAAATTCGCATACTATGGTCCAAATGGCACAACATGACACTGTCCCTGATTGGGCGCATAAATGCGGTCAAAATGTCAATTATGCCTAAATTGCTATATCTCTTTGAAACCCTCCCCGTCCCAATTCCCCTTAGTGTTCTGAAGTCTTTGCAATCGGCAATATTTAAATTTATATGGGCTCATGGTCGGCACAGAATTGCTAAAGATGTGATGATGGCAGGCAGAGGTAGGGGTGGGTTAGCGGCTCCTAATGTCCTGAAGTACTACTGGGCAACACACCTCCGTGTTATACCGGCATAGTCTACCCTGCCAGCCTTTTCTAAATGGATGGAAATTGAAAAGTTGTGGTTGGCTCCGTTCCACCCCAACATGTTTTTCTGGCATACCAAGGAACTTCCGAGAACAGGGCCTCTACCAGGCCCAATAGAATTCACTAAGTCCATCTGGAAATACTGTCAGGCTAGATTCCCCTTGGCCTCGAAGGCATCCCCATTGTCCTCCTTTCTCTACACCCCCCTTCTGCCTGCTAGCACCTCAAGCGCCTTTGTTGCACCATGGCAGCTACATAGTTTGTTCCGGTTTGCAGACATAGCGCATTTCCGCACCAGGGAACTAATCCCTTTTGCGGATTTATCTGATACCTTTAGTCTCCCTTCTAGGGCGCAGTTTTCATACCTTCAAATTAAACACCTAATGCAAGTGCTTACTGGCGGATCCATACTCTCGATCCACACTCCTTTTGAAAGGCTGTGTAGATGGGGGCATCTGTCCAAAGGTCTGATATCACAGATTTATACTATTTTGAATGAACCTACCCCGGACTCCGAACCTTACTTCCCCTACATGCACAAATGGGAGGCTTTCTTAGGTCGCAAACTTCCATATCATGTTTGGCAGGTTATCTGGCATAGGGCAGCCACTTCCTCCGCTTGCATAACCTACAAGGAAAACCAGTATAAACTCCTAATGCACTGGTACCACACTCCGGAGTTACTCCATAGATTTAACCCGGCGATTTCAGGTGCATGCTGGAGGTGTGGTGCCGTGCCAGGTTCGCTGTCTCACATATTTTGGGACTGCCCTCAGGTACAACTCTTCTGGGCACAGGTTAGCGGGGTCCTTGCGGGAATATTTGGCCATAGAGTCATGATTGACCCTTCCACATACCTTCTGAACGTTCCGCCTCAGGGTTTTTCGAAATCAGAGGCCAAGTTGCTCCTACATGTTCTTACGGCTGCCAAATGCTTGATTTCGGCCTTCTGGAAGCAGACTCTCCCTCCTTCCACGTCAGGATATGCGAAGTCTAGCGGACAGAAAAGCTCACCTCTTGTCTGCGCAACACGCTAGACCTTTATGATAAGGTTTGGAAGCCATGGGTCTCCTACTGGGCTCAGTTACAAACTTAGACCAATCTGATTTAGTCAGTACCACCTTTTCACTCCCCCCTCCTCTTCTCCCCCCTTGGTGTCCCTGTTTCCCCCCCAAAGTCCTGTCTTGTCGCCTGTCTATACGTCTTTTTGTTTTTCACCTTTGTTTGTGCACGGCTACTAGCCTATGTTCTTCTTTATGGTTCTCAAATATTGTGCTTTCAACTAATCTGTGTGATACATTTGAGTTCTCATTATCTGTACTACCTAGAATCAATGGGGATGAGTACCCCCCGGGAAATTGCCTTAGGATCCAGGACAGATGTTGGAATTGTTGTATCGAGTTCCACACAGAACATTTTCCCGCTACTTAACAATGTACCATTAGTATTGTATGTTTAGCTACTCTTCACTTTTGTATTGTCAAAATAATTGTGAAAATCTTTAATAAAATCACAGTTGAAAAAAAAAAAAAGCAGTCAGGGATTTTTTCACATTCTATCAAAAAAAATTTTTTTTTCAGCTTTACAGTACACTACATGGAATGGTAAATGATACCATTAAAAAATACATCCTGTCCCGCAAAAAATAAGTTCTCACAGCCATGTAGAATGCCTCTTGGAAGGTAGGAGGAGGAGGAGGAGAAGATAGGGTAAAGGACATGATGTAGGGCTTATTGTTATTATAACAAGAGACGGACCATAAAGTAGCTTTTAAAGCATAAACACGTCCTAGGACTGTAGAGGGGTTCTCTTCCTATCCCCCACAATATCCCTAATAATTTATAACTAACAGTCCACTCACAATTGACTTTGTATTCAACTTTTCTTTACTCAATTCAAACGTGCGCCCATAACATTTTTGGGCATATATCCAAATACAACCCAAAAAGTGAAAAAATGTGACGTGTATGCACTGAATAACAGATTACTTTCAAACGTCCATATTTGTACTTAGCTTAAATCATGACAAAAGTGCTCCAGACATAGAACTTGTAGAGAGACAAAGCGGAGTTCTGAGCGCCAAGATCACCACGAGGAACGCCGAACGTCCATGTGTGACGTTTCGGAGGAAACCTCTCCTTCCTCAGACGGCGTCATGTGACGGTATCCTCTCAATGGAGATGACGAAGCTTGCCCTTAATATGCTAATACGAACCTGACGTAAGTATCACGTGTTTTAAACAAAACGTCACATACTTACAATAACACAACAGCTATAGCTAACAAAACTGATAAAAAGATATAACAATTAAGTACTAGTATCTTATAAAAAGGATCTCAAACTGAATGATTCATTCAAACCTTTAGGAATCTGCAACTAATTTAAATATCCACATCCATCACGCTGAAGACGGGAGTGAAGCAGATGACTCTCTTTAGTGAATACTTGTTCTATGATGCACCAGCGTAATTCATGTACTTGGTGACCTGCTTCAGAGAAGTGAAGTGCCACCGTAGTCTCTCCAAACTTATTAGATTCCTCTGTCTTACTGATATTAGACTCCATTTTAGCAATATAATTTCTAATGGCCGACTTATGTTCATTCAAACGATTACGAATCGGTCGACTTGTCTGGCCCACATATGTTTTGCCACAAGGGCACTTCAGTAAATAGATCACATTCTTACTTAAACATGTGTGAAAACCTTTTATAGGTATATCAAAACCCCTAAGAGGATGTTTAATACTTTCTCCTTTTATTATTGCATTGCAATTCAAGCAAGACCTACAGGGGTATGTGCCTTTCCTTATAGATTTAAGAACAGATTGGCGATCCTTTTTTGTTTCCATACCAGTATGAATTAGCAAGTCTCCGAGAGATTTACCTCTCTTATAAACAAAGTTGGGACTTCTTTAAACAGATGGCCATATTTTGGGTCACTGGCCAATAGAGGCCAGTGTCGTCTTATTGTTTTTTGGATGATATTAGAATGTTGATCATATTTAGACAGAAACATTATACGTTCCTTTTTTGTTTTCACCTTAGGTTCAAGTGCATCATTATGACTTATAGAAAAACCTCATGTCCTCTTTGTTGTATCCCATTGCCACAAATTTATTAACTAATTTCTCCATTTTTTTAAGATATTCTTGATCTGTTGAACAAATTCTTCGTGCTCTAAGAAATTGTCCCCGGGGGATACCTTTAACGACCGCGCACCGTCTTTTGACGGCGGCCGGGGCGGGGGCCCTTCGTCTGCGCGACGTTTTTGACGTCGCTGCAGACATCGGGGTTTGCGGCGCCCCGGGGCCGCAGCTGCGCTGGGATGGGGCTGAACTACACAGCCCCCATCCCAGAGCATGTCCTGCAGGCCCTCGGGGAGCGGAGGAAACCTCCGCAACCGATGCTTTAACCCCTTTTATTGCGGCGGTGCGTTACCGCAGCGCAATCAAAGGGATCCCCTGCTCTGTCGGGTGATCGGAACACCCGTGACCCGACAGAGCCCGGGAAGGCTGCACAGTCAGCTCTAGGGACCCAGTGTGGCCCCAGAGTTGTCTGTGTAAGCCAGTGATTAGGACGCACTGTGTGCTGTCCTAATCACTGCTGTGTCAGACTGACACAGATTAGCATGTATTAGGGATATATGAATATGCTAATACATTCTAAGTGTAAAAAATTTTTTAAAAAAAGTTAAACAGTTCTCCCCTTTATGGGGTCAAAAATAAGTACAAAAAAAACATAAAAAGTGTAAAAAAAAAGAATAAAAAAAATAAATAATAAAATAAAAATAAATATTTTTAAAAAAAAAAATTGTACATAAATTACAGCACAAAAAAACCTACAATATTTGGTATCCACACGACCGTAATAACCTTAGAATTTAAACTAACAAGTTATTAATGTGAAATGTTAATGGTGTAAAAAAAAAATAAAAAAACAAAAAAATTTTTGGAAAAAAATAAAAAAAAACTGCAATTATTTATAAGTGTACTTAAAAATATTCCCTTATAAAGTACAACTTGTATTGAATAAAACGAGGCCTCATCCAACTGCGTCATTGAAAAAATAAAATAGTTACAACTGTTTAAATAACCTAAAATATAAATTTCTCCAGTTAATACTTATCTTTAACAAAAGCTTCGTGCTCTAAAAGGGGGTATAATATTTGAGGAGCATGAAATGAATCTCGATGAAGGGCATTATTGCGATCTATTGGCTTACTATATAAAGATGTTGTGATGCCTGTCTCTTCTATATGGACTTCAACGTCTAAATACTGACTCTTTGATGTTTATTCAATGTGAACTCAATTAATGGATGACATAAATTCAAATAACTAAAGAAGTCATTTAGTTTAGATTCCGTGCCCGTCCATAGGATGAACACGTCATCCACATAGCGGACCCACATCAAGATATCTGATGAAAATTCTGATGTGTGGACAAACTGTTTTTCATAAGAGGCCATGTATATGTTAGCAAAGCTGGGGGCTACTGGAGACACCATTGATGTTCCCTGCTTCTGGAGAAAAAACTTATCCTCAAATCAGAAGAAGTTTTTAGTTAGTACTATATCCAACAAACTCATTAAGAATGCTATGAATGAATTGGTCAACTTATGATTTTGATTCAATATCTCTCTTACTGCTAAACAACCCTCAACATGTGGGATATTAGTAAACAGGTTCTTTATGTCTAACGTGCACATCCACGTAACTTGGGTGTAATCTATAGCCTGTAACTTGTTTAAAAACTGAGTAGTATCAGTAAGGCAATCGGGATTTGTTTTAACCTGTGTTTGAAGATAAGAATCTATAAACTAAGCCAGGGGTTCGAGCAGTGAATTAATCCCTGACACAATTGGTCGACAGGGAGGTGCATGAACAGATTTATGCACTTTGGGCACTAGATAAAAAATTGGAACACATGGATTAGAACAAATTAGAAGATCCCTTATTTGAGTAGAAATAATCCCCATTTCTGTGGCCTCATTTATGATGTCATCTATAATGGTTTTAAACTCTTTTGTAGGGTCACCTTCTAGTTCTTGATAAACTTTATCATCATTAAAGTGGTCAGCAGCCTCATATAAATATATATATAAAATGCCCTATCCATGATGACTGTTGAACCACCCTTATCTGCCTTTTTGATGACGATTTGTTTGTCTTTACTTAAAGAAGTACGAGCTCGTCTTTCAGATATTGTAATATTATTTCCACGAGTTTGAACTTTTTTAACATCCCATTTATTCAAAACCTCATTTTTAACTAAGTTCTCAAAAACCTCTAATGATGATGACACTATGTTGGGATCGAATTGGCTATTTTTTCGTAATTTTTTTGGTAACATTGTCAGGGTTTGTCCTATTCTCGAACTACCAGTTTCAGAAAAATAAATTCTACACATTTTATAAAAATCCACCAAAAATTCAAATGGCTGAGATTGGCAATATGGTACAAAGTTAAGGCCTTTATTTAGGACCTTCAGCTGACCACTTGTGACATCTCTAGATGAAATATTCAATGCCAAGATATTTATGTCTTCTTGCGACTTTTGTTGGTCTTCAGTTGGCTCTTTATACTGCCGTCGAACAGTTGCATACTTGAATCTGTCTCTCCCTGGGCGGTTGCGCCCTCTAAAAGAGTAAGTACAAATATGGACGTTTGAAAGTAATCTGTTATTCAGTGCATACATGTCACAGGTTTTTACTCTTTGGATTGTATTTGGATATATGCCCTAAAATGTTATGGGCGCACATTTGAATTGAGTAAAGAAAAGTTGAATACAAAGTCAATTGTGAATGGACTGTTGGTTATAAATTATTAGGGCTTAGAGTATGTTCACACAGTGTCTTGCATCCGTGTGAATATACGCTTTTCAGATGCGTCACTGGGACCGACAGAACAGACCCAGAGACGCATCTAACAATTAACAGTGACTTTATCATTGCCCGCAATAAGGAACACGCAGCGGCATTCTCATGAGAGATTGCCGCTGCGTGTTTCCATGCAAGACGCCGTGTGAACATACCTTTAAGAGTACGTAGTATGCTCAGATGCTCTCTGTATCAACTTTATACAATGTTACTTTCCTTCAAGACTGGTGATGATGATCTTGGTTCTGATATTTTAGATGAACATGTACATATTTAGATTGATAGCTATTATCCATGTAATCACATCATGTTCTCCTTAGAAATGATGGGCATTAATTACCTGTCCTGCAGCATTTTCACTGTCAGTGTTTCATGGTGTCTCACAACTCATTTTCTAGCAAAATTAGTATCCATGAGTTATGCATGAGGTACTGGAGGTACTTTGTAATAAAATAAAGTACATTTAATATATTAATTGTTTACATTTGTTTTATACAATAAGGAAAGTCTTATCAGTTAAACCACATTCCCTATAATGAAAATTGTCATTCAGCCAAAGAATGGAAAGTAACAACACAGTGACGATTATAGATAATGTGACATTTCAAGGGATTAGCCATACATTGGTATATTGGACTCTGCAGGGGGTGGTCTAATGAGAAGATGGAAGACCTAACTGGTGTAGGCCACAATTGGATTCATGATCTTTTTTTTTTTTTTTTTAACAAATATCTTTCCTCCTTTTTGTGTTCTCATTGACTATTATTCATATTATGCATATATCTGTTTACATGAACTGTATTCTCTTTTTCTGCTTTAAATGTTTTTTTTTTTTTTATGAATCTTTTATGATCACCAGATTCCACCCCTGTACTCGGATTGCTTAGTCCTGTGTGTTAGGGTATGTTACACGGTGTCTTTGTGGGGCATGTAATTGTGCCTGAATTACACCCCGCCGTTATGTTCATCTAAACCTTCAATGTGTAGGCAACCTAAATCTAGACTTTGCTGGATGCAACAGAAATCTGGATACTACAATAAATGTCAGTCTTTTAGGAGTCATGACATAATCTCACATGTTTTATCACTGATTGATTACTTGTGTGCACTGGGGCTTAAACATTGAAGGGGTTGTCTCACTACTGTTAAAGATCTTGCAAAACAAGTCACTTTGCAATATATGTCAATTAACAGTTTTCTACCTATTCATAGATATCCCAACTTGTATGGGCTGCATAAGCTCTTCAAGTATATATAGCTACAGACCTTTTACATCCTTCCTGATAGGCTGCCAGAGCTGGTCGCTATAGCTACAGGTCTGGTGTCTCACAGCTCCTCACTGCAGGCCAGTAGAAGCCAGTAAACGCCCCTGAATTAAAAAAATGAAGCAGCACTGAGGTAAGCTGAATTGATGTATTGAGACAACCCCTTTAAGCTCAATGTTGACTGTATTGCCACATATGTATGCACTATACAAAAAAATAGCCAGCATATCTATACACATCTGACATAGACACTGATGCAAACTATTGGCTGTAATACAAAAAGCAAATTATCCAACACAAAAAAAGCAGCTCCTAGCTGGCACTAAAGCCCATACGAACATTGGAATACATAGTATTAATGCAGCTTAAATGTTCTATCTTTTCTACACATATATAATGGTTTTTGGTGCACATTTGGATCAAATTGTGTATGCCCACCTACCACATCAAGGTAGCCTCATCAGTTGGGTCTTCAACTCTAGATTTGCCTCTCCAAAATGGGTAAAGCTGCCACACATTCAAGGCAATAGGCACCATTCACACTGACTATAAGAACTTCAGACATATGCAACTCACCTGATAAGGTTACTATAATGTGATAGGTGAGTATACACAATTTGATCAAAATGTGTACTAAAAACCTCTGTTTATATGTATGTAGAAAAGATAGCAGTACTGAAGCTTAAATGTTCAATTAATTCAATGTTTGTATAGGTTTTAGTGCCTGCCAGTTGCTGCTGTAATTCCTGTGTTAGAGAACTTGCTTTTTGCATTACAGCCAAAACAGTGTACACCAACGCCTGTTTTAGATGTGTTTAATAGATGTTGGCTAATTCTTTTTTTTTGTATTGTGCATTTGGAGGAATGTCTGTCTCCATTATAGCCATTGCACCCATCTATCTGAGGTCCTTATAATCACTATGAATGGAGCCTGTTGCCCTAAAAGCAATAAAAGGAAAATATAGAGTTAGAGACTGACCTGATGAAGTTACTGTGATGTGTTAATCAGGCACAAACAATTTGATAAAAAATGTGTACTAAAAACTATATTTTACAGATGTAAAATAGTATAGCAGTAAAGCAGTTTAAATGTTCCATATATTCTGTGTTTGCATGGGGTTTTAGTGCCTGTTGGGTGCTACTGTATTTTGTGTTTTAGACAAGTCACATCCTAATACATGCATTGCACAGTAAAGTGCAATTGATTAAAGGTGGTAATGAATTAAAGCTGTTGTGTCACAGTAGATATTTATCACATGTTAACAGAATAGGTGATAAATGTCTGATTTCTGGGGATCCTGCTGCTTGGACCCTCACAGATTGCTGACTTTTCGTCCCTCCTCATAACGCTATCGTTATCGCTATCGTCTATCCCCATTACTCCCATAGACTTTGAATGAAGCAGTAGTGGCCATGCTTAACTGCTGCTCCATTCAAAGTGCAACAAGGAAGGATGCAGAATCATGGACCCAGTTTAAGTGATTTGTTGAGGTCCCAGCATCAGGATCCCCAGTGAACAGATTAGACTATGGATAGATGGTAAATGTCTTTTATGGCATAATCCCTTTAATGGTGGTTTTCATTTATGATTGCTTCCACACCTGAATTCTTGTACATGCAGGTATAATAATCCTAAACTCCATAAATTTATGTGTGTAAATCCAATCACTCAAGGCAACATATATGAATTCTGGCCCAGACAGGCCAGTTCTAAGTAGCTTTAAGGCAGGGTAGAATGCACCAGAATGTATGAACCTGTTCATCTGCAGGTCATACATACAGGGCAGTGTAGAGCCAATACCACAAGCTGGCTCAGGCACCACCTTTACCCCGGCTGGCTGTTCTTCTGCAGGTCATACATACAGCGCAGTGTAAGCCAATACCACAAAATCTTGGCTCAGGCACCACCCTTACCCTGGTCTGGCTGTTCTTCTGCAGGTCATACATACAGGACAGTGTAGAAACCAATACCACAAGTTTTGGCTCAGGCACCACCTTTACCCTGGTCTGGGTGTTCTTCTGCAGTCATACAATACAGGGCAGTGTAAGACCAATACCACAAGTCTGGCTCAGGCACCACCTTTACCCTGGTCTGGCTGTTCTTCTGCAGATCATACATACAGGGCAGTGTAGAGCCAATACCACAAGTCTGGCTCAGGCACCACCTTTACCCTGGGCTGGCTGTTCTTCCCGCAGATCATACATACAGGGCAGTGTAGAGCCAATACCACAAGTCTGGCTCAGGCACCACCTTTAAACCCCGGTCTGGCTGTTCTCCTCAGTCATACAAACAGGGCAGTGTGAGCCAATACCACAAGTCTGGCTCAGGCATCACCTTTACCCTGGTCTGGTTGTTCTAACTGTTCTGTGCCTAGGTTTGGCATCAAAGAATCATAAACATGTCTAATTCTATGAATGTGGTGCGATGCCTCCAGAAAGTCCCTAATCTTTTTAGCATTAAAAAGTGTTGTGCAGGCACTTATCACGCCAAAGTCTGGAGTGTGACTGTTCATACATCTATAGAACAGGTCCCCGTTCATACATGTCACCCTCAATGTTCTGGCAATTTACCTCTTCTTGCAAATGTCTTAACATTATAGGATGTAAAGGTGTACCTAGTGGATGTCATGGACAGAGCAGCTATACCTATGCTATAGGCAGTGGTTTCCAGCTACAGTGCCTAGGTTCAGGATTATCTCCAGTCCTTGGTGCTTAACCTTTTAGATCGTCATCAATAATGACTGCAGCTTCTAGGGACTTTGTCAGCCGATTGGCACCCACCAATACACTCGTAGGTTACTAACAGGTGTTTGTGGTGGCCAGACACTTGACAAAGGCTGCAGGGCCTGATAGACATATCAGCTCTTTAGGAGATGGCATGGGTATGACCTAATAGTTTGCCAGTGGAACACTCACAGGCAAAAATTCTTTGTAACACTGCGCATTTCAAAGCATTCTGTGCACGATCAATCATAGCCTCTATTCCCCTAGCGAGAAAAAAAGGTGAAATAAAGTTCAGTAAAGTTTAATAAAAGAAATAAGGATCCCTATGAAAAACAAATGAATTTTTTTTTTTATATATTTTATGTTTTAAATAAGAGTAAATAAAAACATGAGATTATATACGCCACAATTATTACATCATATAGAAAAAAAAAGCACATTATTTAAACCGCATTGCCGTGGTATGAAAAAAACATAAATAATGGCAGAATTGTTTTTCTTAATTTCCCACATAAAAATAAATAAGTAAATATCAAACAATAAATTAGATGCCATATTCAAAAAAACAAATGTCCAAAAATATTCTTTTTGGGAAGTTTAAAAAAACTTCCAATTTTTTTTAAATTTATGTACTTTATTATTAAAAATGCAAAAAAAAATTTTTTTTTCTGTACTGGGAACACACAGCATTAGTAGCCCCTCCCTTTTCATTTTTAACACCCTACATAATAAAAAGTTTCCCCGGGGCCCTTGAGGGAGTTATTTCCTTTTTACAGGGATATGACTTTTTTTTCAAAGTTGCCAAATTTTGAAAAAGAAAAAGCAGGAGAATTAGGGGCGGCGCCTTAGCCGGGGGCGGGAAAAAATTCATGACCGCCCATCTTTTACGGGATGCCCAACCCTTTTAAAAAGCACACCCACTCCCCCCTAACTGCAAAGGGTTGGAAGAAAACCAGTAGTGCCCTTATAGCCAGGGGAGTAGCCCCCCATAATAGGGAGTCCCCTTCCGGCGGTAGATGCCCCCCTTTACCAAAAAGAAGCTCTTCGTAGCCAGGGAGAGCCAAATTTGTAGCCAGGTAAACCCCCCCTTTGTTACCGGTAAAATCCCCCTTTGTTGCCAGGTAGATGCCCCCCTTTTTGCCAGGTAGATGCCCCCCTTTTTTGCCAGGTATCCCCCATTGTTTGCCAGTAGTGCCCCCCCATTGTTTGGGGAGGGAGGCCCACATTGTAGCCCGGGGTGCCCCCATTATAGCCAGGTAGTGCCCCCCTTTTTATCCAGGTAGTGCCCCCATTAGTAGCCCGGTAGTGCCCCATTGTAGCCAGGGAGTGCCCCCATTGTAGCCAGTATCCCCCCATTGTAGCCAGGAAATGCCCCCCATTGTTTTGCAATAGTGCCCCATTGTTAGCCATAGTGCCCCCCCTTTGTTAGCCAGGAGTTGCCCCCTCTGTTGCCCCAAGTAGTGCCCCCTCTTTTCCAGGGTTTTCCCCCTCGTTGCCCCGGGGAACCCCCAATTTACCCTTTGTATCCCTTTAGTAGCCCGGTTTTGCCCCCCATTGTAGCCAGGTAGACCCCCCCTTGTACCAAGTGCCCCCCTAAAATTAATAAAAATAAAATAATAAATCCACTTACCTACCCGTCCTGCAGAGCGGCCCGCTCCTGGACTCTCCTCAGCAGTGCACAGGAAAAGTGAGTGCAGCCGCGCGTCACTTCCCCTGTGGCTGACCTTATTACGGCGCCAGGGCGCCGGACATCCCGGGGGGAAAGGGGGGAGGGAAAACAATCCCTTCTCCTCCTCCCCCGCCAGCGAGGTTCCCCGGGGGTGAACGGGCGCCGCGCCCCCTTTACCCGCCCGGGAACGGACCGGCGGCCCAGAGTAGCGCACCGCGAACCCCGGGCGCCCCCTCATTTAAAGGATCCCCGCCCCGCTGGCGGCGGGGGGGGGAAAGCCAACTCCCCCGGGGGGCGGGGGGGCCCCCCAAAAAAGCGGGGGCCCCCCGCCAAAAAGGGAGAGTTGGCATTTATCTTTAAGTACCTTTGAAGTTGATAACATTTATAGATATGTGACAAAGGCAAGAGTCCCATGGCAAAAGGGCAAAGTAATTACAAATTCCACCCCCAGAAATCTTCAATGGGGAAAATGGGCGGTTGAAAATGTGTGCAGCACACTAACCAACATGGATGCACCTTCAGTGTAGTCCAACCACACTAAAGTAGTCTAACATATACAGTCTGAAAAAACCCGAAAGATACTGGCACAGCATCTCTCATCCTGACAGCCATTCCATTCCAGTGTCAGTTGAATTCCAACCAAAGTCCACCTCATTCTACTTAATGTGCTTCTGATTAGGTGATTACCTGAACCAAGTCTTATTTAAAGGGGTTTTGCCACGAAGTAAAATTGACGTGGGAAGTTTGTAAATTAAATAACTAACATTTTCACCATTAATCATTATTAAAAATTATGGACCGTTTTTGTCTTAGCTGCTCCCTTAGTGATCCATTGTTTACAGCGCGCCTCCAGTGGATACGACCAGGTCTGAGAGCTTCTCAGTCTTGGTCGCACATGCTCAGACATCACCTTTCCTCTCAGGCAGCTACTGAGTGTTCAAACCCCAGGTTCTGTCATTCTACTCCCATCCTCTATACTCCTTAGTGATTAGCCAAACAGTGCAAATAAATTAAAAAAAGAAACCTCAATCAGGTCTGTGCATTGATAAAGAGAAATAAAATCCACACGTTTGGTACCTGCAGGGATTTGAACCAAGGACCCTTGTGTCTGGAGGCAAAAGTTTTACCTCTGAGCTTCAATGTAGCTACTTACAGTTCTACACATAAACAGACCTTTATTGGACTAAAGAGCGGCAAGGCCTGGTGATGTCATCATGCAGGGTCACATGATATGTAATTGAAACAAATTTCACACGCCCCCTTCTGAGCACACAGAGCTGAAGAGCTGGATGCAGAAGGTATGAAATGAGATCGTGGCAAAACCCCTTTAATGAAGGAACGTGTTACGGTTCCGGAAGCGAAAGTGGATCCACTGGACCACCACAAGCGATGGTGTAAGCCACGCCAGGGAACGGAATCTAAGTAGGTCCCGGTTTTCACCAGAGCCCGCCGCAAAGCGGGATGGACTTGCTGCGGCGGAGTCTACCAGGTCGTGTACCTGAGTTGACTTGCTTGCGGTGGCAGCGAAGTATAGCGTGGTGAAAATCGTCAGGCAGGCTCGTAGTCGGGGTCAGGCAGAAGGTCAGGGCAGGCAGCTATGGTTCGTGGTCGTGGACAGGCAGGCGGAAGCGAGGGTACGGTACACGGTAGATCAGGACGAGGCAATAGGGAACGCTTTCTCGATAGGCAAGGCACTTAATGATCCGGCCAGGGGCGGGCGGAAGCGCCCAGGTGAAATAGTGGCAGTGCCCGCAATTACCCAATTACCGAGCCTACTACCTTTAAATCTCACAGAGCCGGCGGCGCCTTAGATCACAGGGACGCACGCACCGGGACAGCAGGAGGATCTGAGGACACAGGGAGCGCGGCCGGGTAGTACTGACGCGCCGGAGGGCGAGTGATGCCCCGACACCCGAGGCAGTGGCCGGCACTCGTCCCGGGGGACCGGGCAGGACGCTGCGCCGGCCGGCCGCGACTCATCCTGCAACCAGTACCCCCCTTAGCCCTCCCCTTCTTCCTGGCTAGAGGAATCTCGCAGCAAACACTCACGGTCCAAGATGTTGTTCCTCGGGCTCCCCGATCTATCTCAGGACCATACTCTTCCATGTCAATCAGGAAATACCGCCTTCCCCTTGATGGTCTTCATGTTAGGATCTTCATTTCAGTTGAAGATGTTGGCGGCCTCCGCTTCAGAAGATGGAGGCTTGATCCCTGGGAAAAAACGGTTCAGGACCACAGGCTTCAACAAGGAGACATGGAAGGTGTTGGAATACGCATGTGGGTGGGGAAGCCGGAGTTTGTAGGCAGCCGGGTTTTGCGGGCGGAGTACTTCAAATGGTCCTACGTTACCGGGGCCCCAATTGTACGAGGGGATTCTTCAGCCGGATATATTGGCCGATAGCAGTCCTTGTCGCCAGGTGAAAAAACTGGGGAGGGTCTTCTTTTCTTGTCAGCTTGGCCTTCATGCGGTGGATGCATGCCTGCAGAGATGGCGCGTCTGTTTTCCAAATGGACACCTATCTTGGGCAAAAGTATCCGCTGCCGGCACTTTGATGGCGGAGACAATGGTAATGGAGGGCGGGGGATTGCTGGCCATAGCGATGAAAAATTGGCGAGGTCTCCAGGGATTCCGACTCCAGGGAGTTATAGGAAAAACTCCGCCCAAAGAAAGCATGCTGGCCGTCATCATGTCAGCCGAGAAAAAATGTCGTAATTAGCCCCCCCCAGGATCTGATTGATCCTCTCCACTTGGCCGTTCGTCGCGGGTGGAGGAGGTATGAGAATTCGAGGTTCACTGCTACCGAGACGGCATGAGGGTTCCGCCAGAACCTCGGACACAAATTGGACCCCCCGATCGTGGACAATGTGCTGCGGAAGTCCGTGTAGGCGGAAGTTGTGGAGAAAAAATGGCTGGCATGGGGGGCTGAGGGCAGTCCTGGCAACGGGATAAAAGTCGCATCCTTCGAAAAACGGTCCCGACCACCCAGATGACCGTGTTGCCCGATGAAGGGAAGCAGATCCGTGACGAAATCCATTGCCACATGAGTCCAAGGGGCCCTAAGGATGGGCAGTGGCTGGGAGCAAAATCCGTGGGTTTGTGTGCGAGGAGTCTTGTTACGAGCACAAGTAAAACGCGGACTTCTGAAACCTTGTGGTCCCTAGCAAGCTCTGGCACAGTTATAAAAAAGAGAGATAAGGGGGAGGTTGGCGTGCTCCTGGGCAGGGGTACGTGACCAGCCACAAGAGAACTGTGTCCCCATTTCAAAAATTCTCCTGCGGAGCGCAGGACGGACATAAGTCTTCCCTGGAGGAAACCTTTCGCATATCTACTGCAGCCACCGAGATCAGGCGTTCAGGGGAAATTATATGCTGGGCATCGCCCTCCCACCCAACAACATCGGAAACAGGCAGAGCGCATTGGCCCTGAGTTCTTCTCTGCTGGGCCGAAAATGTATCTGGAATTGAAGCAGCGAGAAGAACAGGGGACCACCTGGCTGAGTGGGTTTGAGGCGTTGGGCTGATTGGAGGTATTGAAGATTTTATGGTCGGAGTAAATGGTGATGGGGTAGCGTGCGCATTCAAGTAGATATACGCACTCTTCTAGGGCTACGCTTGATAGCCTGCAATCCCGGTCTCCGATGGTGTTAATTTCTCTCCGCATGTGGAGAAAGTTCTTGGCAGAAGAAAGCACAGGTGGACCATCTTGCCTTTAGGTCACCTTCTGCGTAAGAAATTGGCCAGCCCCGACCGAGGAGGCATCCACTCCAGAAAGAATGGCTTCTCGGAATCAGGTCCTGGTCAGGACGGGCGCAGAGGGAAGGCTGCCTTAAGTTGAGCCAAATGCCTTTTAGGCCTCTGGCGCACATGCCTAGGGTTGGAGTTTCTTCTTGGTAAGTGCAATGATAGGTGCCACCAAGGTAGAATAATGCAGGATAAACTGACGATAGTAATTCGAGAAGCCCAGGAGCTTTGTATAGCTCGTTGGCCCACCGGCGCGGCCACTGCAAGACAGCCGTACTTGGCAGGATCCTCTGTAACCCGCGGTCCGAGATGACGTAACAAAGGATCTGGGAGGCTGGTCTGGTGGATGAGATAATTTCTCTAATTTTGCATAGACGGTGGTTGGCCACATAGCCGCTCAATACCAGGGGACATAAGAGTGATGAGTCTCCTCATCGGCAGAGAACACCAAGAATGTCGTCTTGGTTGACCACGACACCACTTGTAAAGGGAGATCCCGGAATGATCATCGTCTCAAATTCTTGGAAGACTACTGGGCATTGCACAGACGAGGGCATGACGAGATATTCCAAAGTGTCCCTCCAGTGTGGTTAAAAGCAGTCTTCCACTTTCCCTCTCGATTGCGGATGAGGTTGTAGGGCCCCGCAGGTCAAACTTGGAGAAAATTTTTGCTACCCGAAGCCGGTCAAAACAGTTCCGTGATCAGCGGCAAGGGATTAGCGTTTTTTTCACCGTGATTTTGTTATGGCCACGATAGTCGATACTCGGCCGTAAGAGCCTCTTTCTTCTGCACGAAGAAAAATCCTGCCCCACCGGGGAGGAGATTCTGCATTTAAAAGCCCTCTGCAGGTTTTCCCGTAATGTAGGTCGCATGGCCTGGGTCTCCGTACCGACAGTGGGTAGAACCCTGCCCCTAGAGGACTGGCTCCCGGCCAGTAGTTTCGATAGGGGCACCCCCCCCCCCCCCCGTATGGGCGATGAGGCGGAAGATCTCGGCCTGCTTCTCCGAGAAGACGCTGCGTAAATACACGGTATTCCGTAGGCAAAACCTGGCATAGGCCTGGAGGACGGTGGGGAAGGAACGGAGAGCACCGGGCGAGGTGCCCCAGACAAAGAGTTCCAGCTGTCAGGTCCCCAGCGTTACGACCTCGCTGTCATCCAATTAAGCGTAGGGGCATGGCGGCTGCAGCCACGGGAGCCCCAACAGGATCGAGAGGAATGACCGGAGACAGTACGTAGAGGGTGATCTTCTCTCTTATGCAGGGCGCCCACGTGGGGGTCATCGGCTTTTCCTGTACCGGATGGCGTCTCCAAGCAGCTCCCCTGTGACGGAGGTATCACCCAAAGGCTCTCAGACTAAACCACAGGAAGCTGGTAACTGGATACAAGGGAGGTGTGGATAAAGTTCCCGGGCGGAACCGGAGTCCAGGATCGCAGGAGCCTGGAATTACAAGACCGAGTCAGTCCTGATCTCCCCGGCATTAGTCAGGCGTGGGGAGGAAGAGTTTTACATAGGGAGGACTCCCCAACATAGCCTTGGTGCGGGCGTTTACTGGACATCTGGGGAGCGAAGCGGACGCTCCTCCGAAAATGATCGGACTGGGCCAGTACAGACATAGCTTCTGTGCTCGGCGAAGGGATAATTCCTGCTCAGACATGTTGACTTGATCCACCTGCTTTGGTTCCTCCTCTGATGGTTGAGAAGCGGGCAGTGGGAGGCCTCTGGAAACACCGGAGCCAGGCGTGGCAGACGGTGGGGTCGCGCCAGTCGCGTTCTGGCGGTGCTCTTCTTGCCTGCTCTGCGAAAGCGCACGTTTGGTGGTGGCCAGGTGGATTTATTCGCTAAATAGGATGGCAAATCTCTTGTGCAAGGGCGTCTTGATACTGCTGGAAAGGCCTTTCTAAAGGTGGCGGGCGGGCGGCATTATTCCTAGGACATACTCTGATGCCAGGGTGCGAATGTACTGGTACTCTACGAATGAAGTTTCACGCTGGCGGTAGGTTCTAGTGTGCCGTCTCCCAGATGATGCTCAGGCAGGCTCCCTCGAAGACACTGCGGATTTCAGCGGAGGTTGCATGTAGATCCCGCAGTCACTGGGATTCGCTCCTGTCCCATAGAGGTGGTAGCCCAGGCAGGGCCTTCCCGGTACAAACAGGTGACCACAAACGCCACCTTGGAACGTTCTGACAGGAATTGTCCCCATTAACTCAATGGGATGGGTGCTATGGGTGAGGATAACCCCCTGCAGAGCTTGGGATTCACCGCCAAATTTGGCAGGCAGGCAGTTGACAAACGGAGATTGGGTCCCACGGATGCCAGTGGAATCGCCGGAGCTGGGAGCGGCAACAGGAGGGGTTGGAGGGATGGTGTGGGCGGTGACGAAGCTGCTGCATCCATGGCGGTCAACTGATTCCGTGTTGCCTGTCGGGTCACCACGCGAGGAGGTCCGCCACACCTGGGCAGCGGTACCTTGGCGGGATCCATGGCCGGATCTACTGTTTACGGTTCCGGACGCGGGAAGTGGATCCACGGACCCCCAAGACGATGGTGTAAGCACGCCAGGGGAACGGAATCTAAGTAGGTCCCGGTTTTCCACAGAGCCCGCCGCTAAGCGGGATGGACTTGCTGCGGCGGGGAGGGGGTCTAACCAGGTCGTTACCATAGACGTGACTTGCTTGCGGTGGCAGCCGAGGTATAGGTGGTGCAAAATCGTCAGGCAGGCTCGTAGTCGGGGTTCAGGCAGAAGGTCAGGGCAGGCAGCTATGCGTTCGTGTTCGTGGCACAGCAGTAGGTCAGGGCAGGCGGCAGAGATTCGTGGTCAAGAGACGGAAAGCGAGGGTACGGTACATGGTAGATCAGACGAGACAATAGGGAAGCTTTCTCGAGAGGGCAAGGCACTAAAAGATCCGGCAGGGAGCGGGCGGAAGCGCCCAGGTGGTGAAATAGAGGCAGTGCCGTCCATTTACCCAATTACCGGCGCACTGCCCCTTTAAATCTCCAGAGCCGCCAGCGCCGCACCTTAGATCACAGGGGATCGCGCGCACCGGACAGCAGGAGACTGCAGGGACAGAGGAGCGCGGCCGGGTAAGTACTGACGCGCGGAGGAGCGGAGCGTGCGCACGCCGCACGGCACCCGGGCCAAAAAACAAAAAAAAAAAAAAAAAAAAAAACAAAAAAAAAAAACGGCAGGCAACTTGTCCCGGGGACCGGGGCGAGCGGCGCGTGCCCGACAGGAGGAGTCGCGGGCGGCTGGTCGCAACCAGAAAGTATTTCAAAACACATGCTTTGGTCTTCACATTCCTCTTTGCAATAGAACAAAGCTGGATGCAAAAAAAGTGCTAGGTATAGGCCATAAAGAAATTTGAATGGGAACAAAATCATGGTTTTCACCAAATTTTAATTTCTGAACTTTCCTTGACTTATAAAAACATTAGTCTTATGTTACTAAATAAAATATGAACTGGTATTTATTTGCATTATTTGAGGTCTGACAGCTCTGTTTCTTTAATTTTTTTGAAGATTTTTATTTACTGCAAATAGATAAAAAAAAATTTTTTGCTTCGAATTAGGAGGACATGTTGTCAGTAGTTTTTATAATAAAATAACAATGTACATTTTTCTCCAAAAATATTTACCATTGAAGAGAAAATTGAGATATGAAAAATTTTGCTAGGTGGTCTCTTATTTTTTTTCCAGAGCTGTATTTATTTATATAGTTATGATAGAGTTATTAATGGTTTTGGATTGAAATGTTAACAACTGAAACATATAATAGTAACATAAAAAAAATCATTTTCACTGTGTTGATGTATTTAGACAGATATAGTATTTGTACATGAAAAGCTTGATACTTAAAAGTTGCTAAGTCATACTAGTGTGCAATGGCATTTAAGGATGACCCCATAAAAAGTAGGGGAAGGATTAGATTTTTAGTCAGCCAACTTAGTCAGTCAGTTCAGAGTTGAAGTTTGTACTTGACAGTTAAAAACTGTAGTGTTTCAACATATAATATCCACCTGGACACAAGCCGGCTATGGACCTGAAGCATGCTAAAATCACATGACATTGTCACGGCGCATGTTTCCGCCGTGAAGCAGCAAGGCACGGTAGGGGTTAATCCCTCTAGTCAGTCGACACACCCAGGGAGAAGCCGGGCTGATGAGCTTAGGAGTGACAGCTCAGCTCCTAATCAAGTCAGAGGGTGTGTCGTACTGGCCAATAGGAGGGCCCGGGAGGCCGCCAATCGTCTGCTGGGGCGGGCTCTGGGTTTCCTCATTTAAAACTCCCTCATTTTTCTCAGCCCCTTGCCTGAGAAAGGTTTCCCCTTGCTTTTCCTGTGTTTCCTGTTTATATTTGCTCTCCTGATTTCCGACCTCGGCTCGCTTAATGACCTTGCCTTTGCCTCCGACGTTGTACAGTGCTCCTGACCGTGTTTGGACCCCGGCTTGTTTTTGACTATTCTTTTGGATTACGTTTCTTGGCATATACGTTCCCGTACTGTGACTGACCCGGACTGTTGGACTTTGAGTTTCCCTGACGGCCCTGCACTTAGTAGCATAGGGGTTGTCGTCCAGTTGGGGTATGCTGCGTAGGGCAGCACACCAAGTAAGCAGGGAAAGTGGGCTGGGTGGCAGTCAGGGCCCACTGCACCTACAACATCTTATGTGTATGTCATTGTACTTCCGGTTGAATGCCATTTCCACCTTACTCTCTGTAGTGAACACACTGCTGCCTGTGTCTGCTGGTTTGCCAGCAGGCAGAAATACCATTTAATAGTGATTAAACATAGGAAAAGCTGCTAGTGAGATTACTCAGGGGGGACAGCTAGCTTAGGGAATCAGACACAGCAATAATTAGGAAGTTTTATATAGATATTCTGTTATGTAGCACATTGAAAATTGAATGTATTCTGGATTGTCCTTAAATCCTGCAGCTCAGATTGTGAAACCCCTCTCCCACTTCCTGAGCAATGGAATTTCTAGCCTGGGTCTGCAGAGTCTCACCCCCAGCCCTTTGCCTGGTTAATTACTGAATTGTTTAGATAACAGGGGTGTTAAGCAATTTAATGGCCCACTTTATAGATGCAGTGTCCCGATACCTGATAAACTTTGACCCACAATAAAACTTTCACTGACCTGCCCCCCCCAGCAGAAGCGCAGTCCGTGATTGCCATCTAGTGAAAAGAGTACACAACACCCTCATAAGACAATCAAGGGGTCCGCCTACCTCATCATAATTTCAGCCAGTAAAACAGTAGGCAGATATGAGAGAGGAGGAGAAAACCTGGACAGGTATAAAGCACCAAGCCAGAGACTAATCTGTGTTCATAGCCTGGGGTTCAATTTCTGATTGAGCTGTGTTCCATTCTCCTTTCCAAACCCCTTGGTTCTGAAAGCTGAAACATGTTGTAAGTGTGAATTCTTTCTAAGCATTTATCCTTTTTATTTTCATAACTAATTGATGTGTATGTCATAGTTAGGCCGTGTTCACACGGCTTATTCCCGACGGATTTGTGAGCCGTATTGAGCTCACAAATCCGCCGTGAATAAGGGGCGGGCGGGGGCGGGGCCCGGAGCGCGGCGGGGGCGCCGCTCCAGGCTCCATAGACAATGCATTGTTTACGGTGCGTCCGCGCCGTAAATAATGTGCATGTCACTTTCTCCCCTCGCGGCGGATTCGCCGAGCGGGGAGGAGCGACGGAATCCACTGTTCTCTTGAGAGCAGTGGATTAAACCGTAAGACAGGGACGGATTGGCGCCGTACTGAAGCGCAAATCCGGCGCGGAGTACGGCGCCAACCCGTGCCCAAATAAGCCGTGTGAACGAGGCCTTAATGTTATTATATTCTGTTTATGTAAGCACTGAAAATCATTTTAAAATTAAAGTTAGCCTTAATTCGTAAGTTCTTGTTGTTGCACGGATCCATTTCCTTGAAGGAGTGTATTTTATTTTTGTAGCTGCTACAGAGCAGTGAGATAAGCCTTTTTACGTGTTTTTAGAATATCTGTTAGGAATCAGATTCCTTCCGGCTGATTTCTTTTTTGAATATTGAAGGAAGGTGGTGGCAGCGGATAACTTGGGGTGCTGGAACTGTCTTGTGGTGAGATTTATGCTTGATTCGCTACCTGAGTGAGAGGTGAGCGCAAGTGGATATAAATCTACCCCATTACAGTGGCCCTCAGTCAAGTGCTGGTGAGCGTGTACGTGAAAAAATTGGTGGCAGAAGCGGTGGGATATTTTTTCTTTTTATTGCAGCATTAGTGCTTGGTTTAAGCAATTATTCCCTGCACTAAAAGACTGGCTGTATCTTTGTGAAGATTACACCAGTCTTACAAGAACTAACGCAGTGCTTACTTAACATACACACAATCAGTTTCCCTTCCCCGTTTTTCTTTTCTATCTTTTATTTGGCAAAGGGTGCTGTGTGGAGATGGCAGCCTTTTACAAGAAGCAAAACAAAGAATATCTCATCAGCCTATGTGAAGAGAGAGATATTAATCCGGCATCAAAGACAAAGGTTCAGCTGATCCGTGAGCTCGTGGAGCAAGATTTACAGCAGCTGGACACGGCGTCAGAGAACGAAAACGGGACAACGCACAGGTCCAATTGAGGGAAATTTGGCCCCTGAAATAATTTCCCCTGAGGACACCCGCAGCGGCAGTTCTCAGGGAGGCATGGACTTGCTCTGGGCATGGCTTTGAGCAACTTGGCGCTTGTGACCCTAAAGTGCGCCTACAACTTACCCTCCAATTACCAAAGGCAGAGGCTGCGGAATGCCAGGCCGTGAGAGAAAAAAGAGGCGGCGAGCGTCAAGCCAGCGAGAGAGGCGGCTGAGCGCCAAGCAGCGAGAGAGCGAGAGGCGGCCGAGCGTCAAGCTGAAAGGGACCTCAAGCTACAGCTGGCACAACTTGAAAGGGGTTAGGCTTTGCCACGGCCTCATGCCCAGGATATACAAATCCTTGAAACCCCGACTAGAACATTTTCCTGTAATGGAAAAGAATGGGGACTTAGATGTTTTCCTACGAGGATTTGAAAAGACTTGCAGACAATATCACTTCCCAAAGAGGAGTGGGCACGATATCTGACCCCAGGATAAGGGGCAAAGCCTTGGAGGTTTTTTTGGGACCTCCTACCAGAGCAAGACGGGGACAATGACGCCATAAAGAGAGGTCTGGTCATGAAATATCACCTCACTCCGGAGGTGTATCACAGGAAATTTCAGAGTCTGCAGAAAGGTCCCACTGATAGCTACGCAGATGTGGAGAGCAACTTAAGTGCCACCTGCAAGCAATGGGTAGAAGGACTCTCTGTTTCCAGCTTTGATGACCTGTTGAATCTAATGATCAAGGAGCAGCTTCCCCATCTCTGCCCTGCCGATGTTCGTCATTTTGGGTCTTGTGACTGGAAGCCCAAGATGTCCAGAGCCCGCGGCCGGACCTTGCAGACTCCTATGTTGCCAACAGGATGCCAGAAGCTCGGAGCACACCTGAGTCCACCTGGAGGAGAGGTAAGCCTGCTGGAGATCCCTTCCTCCCTCTCCATCGACCGTCTGGGCACCCTGCTGGTTATCCCCCCTGGGGCCCCCAAGACCCACCTACCCAGTCACTGACCCATGCAAAGCTTCACCTTTTTACAAAGGGGGCATGTTAGTGCCAATGCCCCAAACAAGAGGAAGAGTGCCCCTATGCCTCCCGAAATGTCCCGGGGCAGGGCCCTCTATTACCTTGTGGCTGGGGTGAAGGGAAGAAGCAGCGCAATTTACAACCTGTGACCATGGGAACAAGGTTACCGTGGGCTTAAAGGAAGTAGTGCAGAGGTGACTGTGGTGCGTCCGAATTGGTGACTCTGAGGACATCTTACTGGAAAGACAATGTCCTAAATGGATTTGGAGGATTCAGCTTGCTGTCCCATGGCCCGTATTTATCTGGTTTGGGGGAGCAGGCAGAGGAATGAGAGAAGGGGGAAATCTCTGACTCTATTCAGCCAATGTTTTATTAGGTACAGATTTGGGGGAGATGGAGATTAATTATGTCCCTGTCCCCCCACTGGATGCCACCCCGATATGTGGTTCCCCAAAGGACCAGTGCACACAATCAGGGGAACGCTCTGATGTGGATGAGACTGTCGCCGTTGGTGCAGCACTGGATAATGTCCCGCGGGTGGGTAATGTGAATGAAAAATGTTGATAACAGTTTATATTTGCAGCTATAACTCGCAGTCAAACTGTTTGTAGCCTCGGGCCCTTTTGTACTGCTTCTCTCTCACCAACAGCATCTCCTGCTGAGGAGAGGTCACACGCTGCAGCCAGCGCAGAGAGCCCAGCATCTGCTGCTGACCCCCCCTCTGCAAGTGATGTGCAACCTGATAGCTATGGCTTTCAGGCAGCTCTACTGTCCGATCACAGCTTAGATAAGCTAAGGGGGCTGGCAGATACTCCTCCCCCTGTTTCCAGCATCGAAAGGGTGTACTGGGAGCAGGACAAGCTGTACACAGAGACTGTGGCTGACGCACACCAACTGTGGGAATCCGAGAAGCAACTGGTGGTTCCATACCCATTCAGGGAACAACTATTGAAGGTCGCTCAAGAGATTCCTTTAGCCGGGCATTTGGGCGTATACAAAACCAAAGCTCGGCTAATTCAGAATTTTTATTGGCCAAATATGGGGACTGACATAGCCAACTACTGTCGTTCATGCATGGTCTGCCAGCGGGTAGGTGAGGCGGGGAATGCTTCCAAGGCCCCATTGATACCCTTACCAATCATTGATGAGCCTTTCCAAAGAGTGGCAGTGGATATCATAGGTCCGCTTGCCGTGCCCAGCAGTTCTGGGAAGCGCTTCATTCTGACAGTAGTTGACTATGCCACCCGATATCCAGAGGCTGTGGCCATGTCCCCTATTTCGGGCAGACAAGGTTGTGGGTGCCTGTTATCTGTGTTTTCACGTGTTGGGTTTCCCCCGGAGAGATGTTAACTGACCAGGGACTCTGTTTAAAGTCCAACCCAATGCAGAACCTCTGCAAGAAAATGCAGGTGCAGCACCTGACCGCCACTCCCTATCACCCACAGACCCAATGGGTTGTGTGAGCGTTTTAAAAGGGACATTAAAACAGATGCTCAAAATGCTAGTGGAGACCCAGGGGCCGAGATTGGGGGCGTTACCCACCCCATCTGCTGTTTGCCCTTATCGGGAGGTGCCCCAAGCTTCAACAGGGTTTTCCCCATTTGAACTCCTTTATGGTAGAAGAGTAAGGGGGCCCCTGGATTTGATCAGAGATTCCTGGGAGGGTAAGCTGGAGTCTCTGTGGTGGAGTACATCATAAAACTCAGGGACAAAATACAGGCACTTAGGGAGTGTTGTGCATGACAACCTTACACAAAACCCAGGCCAAACAGAAACTATGGTATGACCGTAATGCCCGACAACGAACGTATTTAAGCAGGGCAGGAGGTTTGGGTACTGGTCCATGCTGCAGAAAAAAGTTACAGGCTGCATGGGAACGCCCTACAACGTGCATAAACGTCTCAATGATGTTAACTATTAGTGTCCCTGGATGACAAGCGACAGAAGGTGTTCCATGTCAATATGTTAAAGGCAATCCTCCGGGAGCCCTGTGTCCTGCCGTGTGCAGTATGCCCGAGGAGGGGGGGAAGGATGTCCTAGTAGATCTCTTGGCCCAAACACAGGACACAGAAACACTTGAGGGGGCACAATTTTAAACCCCCAGTTAACCCACCGCAGAGGTTGAGCTTCACCAAGTATGATGGCCTATTGGAACACCTTTACAGGTAGGCCAGGGGGAACTCAGTTAGCCATCCCCATGTGAACACTGGCACTCACTCCCCCATTAGGCAACCTGCTTATCGGGTTTCAGCAGAGGTGAAAGGCAACATGATGGGGAAATAGAAGAGATGTTGGCCTTAGAGGTCATAAAAATCCCAGAGTGCCTGGGCCTCCCCAGTGGTTCTTTGTCCCAAAGAAGGGGTCGAACGACAAGGTTCTGTGTGGATTATAGGAGGTTAAATTCCATCACAGTCTTTGATGCTTATCCCATGCCCAGGATAGATAAGCTGTTAGATCAGCTGGCCGGTGCCTCCTACCTCACCATCATGGACCTGAGCAGGGGATATTGGCAGATCCCCCTGACAAAGGAAGCCCAGGAAAGGTCGGCCTTCATAACCCCATTTGGGCTGTATGAATTTTTAGTCATGCTCTTCGGTATGAAAAACTCCCCTGCCACATTTCAGCGCCTGGTCAATCAGCTGCTTGAGGGATTTGATGGGTTTCCACGTTGCATATTTTGGATGAAATAGCCATTTTTAGCAATTCCTGGGGGGGAGCACCTTACACATCTGTCCCAAGTCCTAGAGAGGCTCAAATCTGCAGGTCTGACCATTAAGCCAGGGAAGTGTCAGATAGCCATGCCTGAGGGTGGAATGCTAAGGCCTGACCAGGAAAAGACAGAGGCGATTACAGCCTGGCCCACTCCCAAAACTAAAACACAGGTGATGTCCTTTCTAGGTACAGCTGGCTACTACAGGAAGTTTGTGCCAAACTACAGTGCCCTGACCAAGCCCCTAACTGAACTCACTAAGAAAAAACTTCCCCAAATTGTCTCTTGGACCCCCCAATGTGAGCAAGCCCTTACCGCACTAAAGGCTGCTTTGGCCAGCTCACCTGTCCTCCAGGCTCCGGACTTCTCCCGTAGGTTCGTGGTCCAAACTGACGCCAGCACCTATGGACTAGTTGCGGTCCTCAGTCAGGTGAACCCAAAGGGGGAAGAGCACGCAGTTCTGTACCTGAGCAGGAAGCTCCTGCCAAGGGAGGTCTCCTATGCTACAATTGAGAAGGAGTGTTTGGCAATCGTGTGGGCCCTAAGAAACTACAACCCCTTACCTATATGGACGCAACTTTACGGTGGTCACCGACCATAACCCGCTCACGGCTCAACCGAGGGGGCTGGCATAATGGTAAGCTGCTCAGGTGGAGCCTGGTGGCCCGCGCAATATGATTTTACTGTACAACATAAAAAGGGCATTGAACAGGGTAATGCGGATGGTCTCTCTTGCCAGGGGAGTACGGAGGCAGGCTCAGGAGATGGCAGGTGAGCCAGTCCCCCACGCCCACTCCCAAAAGGGGGAGGTGTTATGTAGCACATTGAAAATTGAATGTATTCTGGATTGTCCTTAAATCCTGCAGCTCAGATTGTGAAACCCCTCTCCCACTTTCTGAGCAATGGAATTTCTAGCCTGGGTCTGCAGAGTCTCACCCCCAGCCCTTTGCCTGGTTAATTACTGAATTGTTTAGATAACAGGGGTCTTAAGTAATTTAATGTCCCACTTTATCGATGCAGCTGTCCCGAATACCTGATAAACTTTGACCCCCCACAATAAAACTTTCATTGACCTGCCCCCCAGCAGAAGCGCAGTCCGTGATTGCCATCTAGTAGCAAGAGTACGCAACACCCTCATAAGACAATCAAGGGGTCCGCCTACCTCATCATAATTTCAGCCAGTAAAACAGTAGGCAGATATGAGAGAGGAGGAGAAAACCTGGACAGGTATAAAGCACCAAGCCAGAGACTAATCTGTGTTCATAGCCTGGGGTTCAATTTCTGATTGAGCTGTGTTCCATTCTCCTTTCCAAACCCCTTGGATCTCAAAAGCTGAAACATTTTGTAAGTGTGAATTCTTTCTAAGCATTTATACTTTTTATTTTCATAACTGATTGATGTGTATGTCATAGTTACTGTTATTATATTCTGTTTATGTAAGCACTGAAAATCATTTTAAAATTAAAGTTAGCCTTAATTCGTAAGTTCTTGTTGTTGCACGGATCCATTTCCTTGAAGGAATGTATTTTATTTTTGTATCTGCTACAGAGCAGTGAGATAAGCCTTTTTACGTGTTTTTAGAATATCTCTTAGGAATCAGATTCCTTCCGGCTGATTCCTTTTTTGATTATTGACGGCAGGTGGGGCCAGCGGATAACTTGGGGTGCTGGAACTGTCTTGTGGTGAGATTTATGCTTGATTCGCTACCTGAGTGAGAGGTGAGCGCGAGTGGATATAAATCTACCCCATTACAGTGGCCCTCAGTCACGTGCTGGTGAGCGTGTGTAAGTGACATATTCCATAGAAAAAATTCTGTTTATAATCTATTTGCCCGTTGCAAAGTATAGGCATTTAAGACCACTTGATTGGCTGTAAAGGTTCTTCCATACGACCCCATTTCAGTGATATTGCATAGAAAAAATTTCTGTTTATAATCCTATTTGCCCGTTGCAAAGTATAGGCATTTAAGAACACTGTTGATTTGCTGTCTTTGGAGTACAGTTCTTCAATAAGAGACTGTGAACAAATCTTGACCTTTTAATATTTATCCTATTTGTCCTAGTCAAAAAAAATCTTGTTTTGAATAAATTTATTGAGTGTCCGAAAGATCATTTTTAATGCTTTTGGGGTCATGCTATTGTAAAAGACAGGGATAGTCAATGTCCTATTCCCAAAAATCTTGTTTCAAATAATTATTTCTTCTTGCTAATTTTATTTTGAGTTTCCATGAGGTCATTTTTGCTGGTTTTGGGGTCAGGCCACTGTAAAAGACACCATTAGTAAAGGTTCTATTGAAAGAAAGCTTATTTCACATATTAATTTCTTCTTGCTATTTTTATTCTGAGTGTCCATAAGGTCAATTCTACTGGTTTTGGTGTCAGGCTACTGTTAAAGAGTTGCCAAGGGTGCCAATAGGTCAGTACTCCTGTCAGTGGCCCTAATCAAAAAGGGGCCTAGTAATATGTTACAAATAGGAACTAGTAATGGGTGGGGGCCCCATTTGATTTAGTTGCATGTGGCCATGAAACGGTTAATAGATGACTGATGGCAGCCCTGGCTACCACTGCACTCACTATAAGTATGGCCCTGCCAGCTGAACCTCCATGTTCCGTATTGGGATGTTCTTGCTGCCACCACATATGACATTTTCTTGGGCCCTGGTGCAAAAAGTGATAGGGGGCGCCTGCCAGATAGCATGTGCCATTTCCAATACCAGTGCCTTCTTATGTGTCAAAGTGGCCCCCGTGGCAGCTGCTAGCGATGCACCTCCTATAGCTACACTGTCCTCTGCTTTCAGTTAGCCATTAAAAGTATTTAATTATTTTAGCCTGTGAATTTTTTTCTGTGACTCTTAGAGCCAAATTTTCTTCACTAAGTTGTTCCATGTTATCCATTTTACTGTTATGGATGATAATTGCATCTTCTCTTCACCTGTATGGGTATAAAAACTAACCAGAACATCTTCTCTCATAGACTTTAATGGGGTTTGAAGTTCGAGTTTGAGTTCGACTCGAACTTCGAACCAAACTTCTCAAAATTCGAGGTTCTACTCGAACTTTTTAGGGTTCGCTCATCTCTAATTGCTACAGGTTGTCCAGAAGAAGTAGAAGTACTAATATGACTGGGGTTGACGTCAGTTTGCCTAGTTAAGCCTGTAGTGCAGAGAAAGTTCAACTGCAGCAGAAGTGAGAAAAAAAGAATACAGAATACAGAGACGGGAAAGTCTGAAAGGATTTAGAGACCTGTGAAACTTTAATGTACCTCTTTATGTGTTGATGCCTTGGAAGTATTGTAAGCGAGAAACCTGTAGTTATTGTGCTGTGACTAAATCCTGCCATCACCTCAACGACTTTCTCCTCGTTATCCTTTCTGGAGGCACCAGACCGCCCATTCTCCAGCCAACAGCAGTCCTCAACACGATCATTGACATTCTTGCAACCATGATGCCCATCACCAGCACCATCATTACATATCTATCAGGGTAATGTCACGGGTGTCCCCTCGGCGCCTGCGAGTGTCGCCGCGACCCGCATTCTGGGCCGCGGGTGCACTCGCGATCCGGCGCCTTACTTACCCAACCGCGCTCCTGCTCCCCTCTGCTGTCGGCTGCGTACACTCCCGTTCCCTAGGGCGCGCATGCACCGGCTCTTGGAAATTTAAAGGGCCAGCGCACCGGTAATTGGTTATTGCCGGGCGCTGGTCCTATTTATTCCGCTCACTTCCTCCGGTCCCTTGCTGGATCCTTATGTTTACAGCTCTCCGTTTCATGGTCCGTTGTAGTGTTATTCCTCTACGTTCCTTTCCGCTGTTTCCTGGGTCCTGCCGTGCTCTCCTGCCTGCCTCCGACTGCTAGCCTGGTCCGACTACGTGTTCCTAGCCGCACCTCAGCTGCTGCCACGTACCAGCCATGTCAGGGGTAGCGACCTGGTGGAATCCCGCCGCAGCAAGACCACCCCGCTTTGCGGCGGGCTCTGATGAAAACCGGGTTCCACTTAGATTCCGCTCCCTGGCGTGATTTTCACCATCGATGCGGGGGTTCAGCGGATCCACTTCCATTGCATCACTGCAGTCTACCCACCGTAGCGTGACAGGTAACAGGTCTTCACTCATAAGTGGAATGCAATAAGGGTGTAGTCAGGCATGCAGTCAAGTAAAAAAATGCAATGTAACTGTGCCATGTGATTACAGCTTAAATAACCTAAGTGAATCATGGAATGAAAGAGAGAAAGGGTGAAGGAAACTGAGTATAGATCAATTAGAGACCAAGAAAGGGAAAAAAGATATAGAAAAAAGCAAAGTAATTAAATGATTTTCATGTCCAACCTCTTGGTGGTGTTAAAGGTGGTCATGGTGGAGTTTTACTTTAGGGTCCCATAGTTACTTTTTATACCTTTGTTGACGATGGCTGGCATTTCGGATATTTTATTTCTAAATGCATTTATTTATTAAAAACAGCCATTTTCATATAAAAATGTAACTGTGATACTGTGAAAGGATATCTGTTTACAAGTGGGAAAAAATCTAATAGGAGCCAAGTTCTTTCACAGAACAAACGAGTCCTTCACCTGAAATACTTTGTTTCTTAGAATTCATGTACGTTTGTCATTTATTGCAAGTCATAATGCTCTCCAAGAGATTTCTTCTGAAATTCAGAGCAGTTCTGGCTACAGCTTCAATGTAGTGAAGTGCTTTGTCTGCAAATCATGAGTTACCTATCCAGTATACGTGTGGAAAACATTTGATTAGTTCGGAGCGAGAGAGACAGGCAATGTTTCCCCACATAGAGCATATGCCACTAAGATTAGTGTTGCAGTGCCTCATGCCAAGTCCCACAAATAACCGTGGACATGCCACATCTATGAATTTCAAGCTTGCTACTGATATTCTTTATTCTTGTCTGTTCTGTATAATCACAGCCTAAGGCTATGATAATCTAAGGGATTTTGCATTGGAAAGATTAAGCCCAGGATAAGTGCAAATCTTCTGGATTTTTATTCTATATGGATTCTCTACTCATTTTAATCTAAGATTTATCCCCACTCATTAGTGTTAAAAGGGTTGTCCAACTAATTTTTTTTTTCATTTTTAATATAATACTGGTGCTATTTTAAAATAAAAAATGTACCTCTCCTCTCACTGGGGACCCAGCACGGTGCCATCTTCACTCTCCACTGGACTTCTCTTCTGGCCTCCTGTCGAATGAGATGTCACTGTAGCAGGCACTGATTAGCTGAAGCATTCACGTGTCATTGGCTGACATCACCATTTGAAGCACTTGACAGATGTCAGCCAATGGCACTTGACAGACAATCCATGGCTGCAGTAGTGACGTCATGTTGGAAAGAAGACCAAAAGAAAATTGAAGACCGGTAGGGAGTGAGGATGGTGCAGTGCTGGATACGTGGTGAGCCGAATATGGTTTTTTTTATCTTAAAATGACTGCAGTAAAACATAAAAAAAAAAATTATTGGACAACCCCTTTGATCTGCGGAAATGTCATTGAGTGATATGTCACTTAATTTTTTTTTTACACAATTTTAATACAAAGTCCCCCGAAAAATATTGCGCAATATAAACTACAATGTAGATTTTCTCTGAAAACAATAGGTTGCAGATTTCATATTTTTTTCTGGAATCCAAGTGAAAAACTACCCACATGTGGGAAAAAATATGTATAAATATATTAAAGGTCAATATAGAGATCTGACCCGGGATCTATTTGTACCCAGGACTATGTCGAGAATAAGGGGCGTTCTCTTCGTCTTGAGGAAAGAAGCCTAAGGACCCCTTCATACTTTTTGCATAGCATCACATGATTTGTAATGTGGAAAAATACTACAAAAAATGCATCAAACGCACACAACACACTTACATACGTCTATTTTTGGTGCAATTTCGGAAAAAAACAATCAAGGCAGATGAGGAGAAAACTGGCTTAATAAGTACAAACCAACAGCATGTTGCATTTTGAAAACAAATTGCTACTAATAAAGTAAAAAAATGACCCAAAGAAAAAAGCAACATCTGCAGTGGGTTTTATATTTGTCTTCCTGCTAAGTTCTGCAGTTTTTGCCCCCCTCCACCATAAAAAACATGTATTAATAGTGTTTTCCCAAGCTTTTTTCTTTTTGAAACTGCAACGTATAAAACTACCTTTTGACCACTTTCACACAAGCGTTTTACAGGCAAAATAATTGTCCTGGTAAAAATGCTGTAATATGCTCAAGCAAAGCTGGTGCAAAATCGGTCTAAAAATACAGCTAGACACATTTTTATGTTAAATTATCACTACTTCTATACATTATAACTCTAGTTTTTTGTGTCTTATGTTACATTCCATTATTACAGGGTCTATTCCCGGAGTCTATGGTTAAGTGCTACAAGAAATGTACATAACTCATGTTACGAAATATTTTTAAATCTGCTTAAAAGTACAGAGAAAGGCACGGACTATAAAATCTATAGTTTCGGAAAATGTCAATCTAATTACTAGATGTAATTATGTAGCTAGACTGTCACAGGTGGGCCTACGAACCCCGTCCCGGGTCGCAGGCACACCCGTGGTCCTTGCACGAGCGGCACCGCCACCCGCATGTCGGCCGGCGGGCACGCGCGCCCTGCCAGCCGGGTCCCTGCCTACTTACCCGGCCGTGCTCCTGCTGCAGCTCCAGTCTCCTGGCGTGCACGTCCCCGCTCCCTAGGGCACGCGCACGCCGGCTAGGTGAAATTTAAAGGGCCAGTGCACCGGTAATTGGGTATTGCCAGTCGCTGCCTTATTTAAGCCTGCCCCTTCCTGAGTCTTGTGCCGGATCTTTAGTGCCTATAGCCTATAGTGAAAGCGTTCCTAAGCCTTGTTCTGATTACCGTGTACCATACCGTTTGCTTCCGTTCCTCGACCATGAATCTTGCCACCTGCCCTGACCTTCTGCTTTTCCACGTCTACAAACCATAGCCGCCTGTCCTGACCTTCTGCCTGTTCCCGACTACGAGCCTGCCTGAAGATTTTGACCATGTACACCCGGGGTCCCCCACAAGCAAGTCCCGTCGGGGGGTAGCACCGGTAGACTCCCCGCGAAACTCCATCCCTTTGGGGGGGGCTCTGGTAAAAGGGGCCCTACTTAGTTTTAAACCCCTGGCGGGCTTAGCCATCGCTTGCGGGGTCCGAGGACCCCTATCCCCCGCCCGTGACATAGACCTTCCTTACTAAGGAAAAATTTAAATGGCTTATTTTGGGCTTGTGTTTGTTGTTTCGCCGTGTCAGTCTCCCCTCTTTTGTTCGCCTACCTATTCTAATTGAAGTATGGAACTGCATTGCTGTTGGGAGAGGCATGTGGAGATGATATAAGAGGAGAAATCAGACAGAAGGGTGGAGTGTGGCTGAGACCATTTATAGTGCCATAAGAACCTGATGTCTAGTGGAGTGTGGCTGAGACAATTTATAGTGCCATAAGAACCTGATGTCTGGTGGAGTGTGGCTAGGACCTGATAGTCCCTTAAAACCCCTGAGTTGGTGGAGTGTGCTAAGCCCAAGTATACTGCCATAAGAACCTGATGTCTGGAGGAGTGTGGCTAAGACCAAGTATAGTGCCATAAGAACATGATGTCTGGTGGAGTGTGGCTGAGACCATTTTTTGCCTAAAACCTGATGTCTGGTGGAGTGTGGCTGAGACCAAGTATAGTGCCATAAGAATCTGATGTCTGGTGGAGTGTGGCTGAGACCATGTATACTGCCATAAGAACCTGATGTCTGGTGGAGTGTGGCTGAGACCAAGTGCCATAAGAACCTGATGTCTGGTGGAGTGTGGCTGAGACCAAGTATAGTGCCAAAAGAATCTGATGTCTGGTGGGGTGGTGAGACCATGAAAATTTGCCATAAAAACCCTGATATCTGGTAGAAGTGTGGCGAGCCCGTATTGATAAGAACCTGATGTCTGGAGGAGGGGGGCTGAACAATTGTGCCATAAAAAACCTGATGTTGGAGGGTGGGGTTTTGACCATTTATACCATAAGCATTTGTTTTCATCTGTTACTGCAAGACTTATTCTCTAAGTCCTTCAAGGTGTCCGATGGTGGGGTAGGTCAGTTCCCGATTTTTCCTCCATCTAAAACACTGTCCACACTTTGAGATAGCCCTTGTAATTTTTGTGGTTTAATGGGTACATACTCTGGGGACCCGTTACTTGGAGTACCACGGGGTCATATTGGCCCCTTTTCCCTTTTTTATTATATTCTTAACGATCTTACACGGGGTTGCACAGTAGAATATCAATCTTTTTGTGATCTAAGCTTTGTAAAGTAATCAACACAATAGGGATAATGTGTTTTTTAAAAAAGGGATCGGGATAAGTTGGAGGCCTGGGCAGAGAAATGTCAGATGGGGTTTTAACAAGATAAATGCAAGGTTATGCACAGGAGAGGAAAAACCATTCCATTACTTATTAAAGGGGAAAAAAGACTGGGAAAAGTAACAGGGAGAAGGGATTTGGGGAATCCTGGGCATAAACTTAATTGTCAGAATCATGCCAAGGAAACAGGGTTAGGGGGTTTTTAAAAAGGGGCTAGGCCTATGAAAACTTTATTCCCCCATTATAAAGTCACGGGTTTTAACCACACAGGAATTTGTGTACAGTTTTGTGCGCCAGTTCACAGGAAAGATATTATAGAGTTTTGAAATTCAAATGGCTACAAAAAAAATAAAAACTGGGTGGACTGCAATCCCAGAAAAATCACAAGATTAGGGTTAAATTTATTTTTAGAAAAAAGTGGGGGGGGACTAATAAATTGTATAAATATATTAAAGGTAATTAGATATTGTCCTGGTCTATTTATACCCAGAACATACGAGAACAAGGGGCATCCTTATGTCTGAGGAAAGAATTTTTCTACATAAACATGGAATGGATTCTTTACTGTTAGAGCAGTGAGATATGGAAACTCTGCAGAGGAAATTGTCAGGTGAATTCACTAAAAGAGTTAAAAAGGGTCTGGATCATTTTAGAGTGCAATAAAAATAAAGTTATAGGGCCAGGGTTTTTGAAGGGGGTAATGATCCAGGGGGTTTTTTCCGATTGCCGATTGGGGTTTTGGGAAGGAATTTGTTCCCAAAATGAGGGAAAAGGCTTTCCCCTCAGGGGGGTTTTGCCTTCCTCGGTCAACCTTAAGGGAAAAAAGGTGAACTTGAGAACATCAGTTTTTGTTAAAGTTTAAAGAGCAGTTCCCACTGAAATAAATGAATTTAACTACGATTGGTCTTACCTTTTATTTGAATAAGTGTACACATTTTGCCCAAAAACACTTGCACTCAAAAGTACTACCTACCAAAGTGATTCCCTACTAACTGGTGCAACCCTGCAATAGACATGTTGGTGGGGCAGGCTGTGGTAGAGGGTTATTGCTCAATGACCCAGTAAGGCTTTGTAGGTTAGGCTATGAAGCTGAAAGCCACTTTGGTAAACTTCTATGGAGGTTGAGATCTTTCAGCCTAGTTTAATGACTACTTTGTGCCACTTGTGTTCTCATAAAAGCTGTTGAATCTGCAACTTCTGGGAAGTGTGTCTTTCAAACTTAGCGAGGTTCCACCGCTACTCAGGGTACTTGATTCACCAGAACTTCCAGCTATACCTATGTAATTATGGTTATTTAATTAGAACACAACTTGATGGACCTACTTACTAAACTGACCTCCAAACAGGTAACTAGGAGTGTAGGGTACAGCTCTGGGTAGGTGTGTTGTGCTACAGTGCCCACTTCCTCAAGACACAACTTTAATTTGAAATTATTGACATTATGGACTACATTTATCAAAACTAAGACTGTCTTTGTTGCCCACGGCAACCAATCCAAAATAAACTTTAATCTGGAAAAATGAAATCTGGGCTCTGATTGATTGCTAGGGGCAACAAAAGACCGATTTTAAAGGGTTGAAAATTTTTAAAAAAGGCCAAAATGTTGGGGAAAATCAAGAATGGGCAATACAGCAAATTTTCAGGATCACACTGAAAGTGAAAAAGTGGGAAATGAGTCGGGATACAAAATTTGGAACAGCTGTACTGAAAGAAATTTTAAAAACTGGATATGGTTTTTATAGTTTTTCCTGTTATTATCTATTAATTATCTTTTCTTCATTGTGCACATGAAGATATTAAAATATGAAGAAACCTGCCATTTTATGCCATACCAATATTCCTTCTAATTTAAAAAACAGCATTTTCTTCTCTCTTTACAGCTAAAGTAACATTTGCAACTAAAAAACCTTTCATTAAAAAAATTTCCACACACGCCTAAAATTATGTTTTGCACTTGTGAATGTCCAAAAGGCATGCATGTATCTACGATGCTATCGCTCCAGCACGTTGAAGAAAGTTTTGTCTGCACTGCTTTTCTCTACAGTTATAGTACGTTAATGAAAATGTTATCACAAATAAAAAGCGGGGGGTGAATAGAATCTAATCAGAAGGCTAATCAATGAAAAAACCCTAGTCTGGCCACTTTGTGTCAGACAATAATCTTTTAGGGACACGTCCATGTAAGTATTGGGGTTTGAAAATAAAAACTTGTTATACTTTGCATTTTTGGAACTTTTCAAAAATTTATTGACACATTGGGGGATTTCTTACAAAGGGTAAATTTGCACCTGAAAACTGCTGTACATTCCTTGTATCACATTCTATAGACAGTTTTTGCAGCTCATTTGACAAGATGAGTGGTTTAATAAAAAAAAGGAGTGTGTTTTATCAAGAAGGGGTTGAACTTGAGATGTAATACAATGCACCAAAAATGTCTCCATTTTTTTGCAATATGCTAGCATAAAGAAAGCCAGGTGGTATAAAGCTAGACTATAGTGTCTTAAGATATGTGGATGTACTGTTTAAAGTTTAACTTAACAGTGATATTACAGCTTTCCTTGTTATCTGTTCTTAGTGTCAAAAGCCTTTGAAAACTGTTGAAAAAGTTGAAATGTGTTGTGATATCATGGAGCGATATCTGTTAGGTTTATCTTAACTACATTTCGCAGCTCTGGAGTCCTTAGAGAAAGAGAGACCAGATTTGCCTAATCTCTCTTCTAGTAGGTGGCTAAAACCTGTACGTCACGAATGATGGGTAACAGATCATCTGGTTCAGCGCGAGCGGGGTCTAAGAAGTCCCACGTTTCTTCACTATCACAAGGCTGCTTGGCCTTTACTGCGGGTGACTTCAAGGTCACTAACTATGACGTGATCACTTGTGGCGACAGATGAGGTGCAGCGTGGTACAAAAGGATCAGGCAGAGGTGTAGTCAAGGCCAAGAAATAAGGTCAGAATGGGCAGTCACGATCCATGAACTGGTCAATACACAGAAGAACACTATCCAAAAACTCACTAACTCATACTATAGCACATGAATAACTGGCAAGGATATGTGGGGGAAGTGAGATAATGAAAGGTAAGCGTCCGGTGATTATCGAATCAGCGGTGCGCTGGTCCTTTAATTTTCAGAAATCCAGCACGCGCACCCTAGGGAGCAGGTACCTGTGCCAGTCAGCAGCCAGAGGACAGAGCAGGAGTATGGAGAGGTAAGAAGTGACGGCCCTGGGGCAGGCAGACATGAGTGCAACCATGGTGCAAGATTGCCGGAACCTTCAGAGAAGATCAGGAGCATTAAGATTTCATTCAGGATCCCAGAACCTTCTTCAGACCTGAACCTCTTGCAGTCAACAAGAAACAACTACCTTCCCTTAACATTTTTTTCTGCCAGGATTTCCTGTACCTCTTAGAGGTCTCCAGCAACAGCTCAGTAAGAGGAGTCACAGTCTTTTGAGAGAAGCAGTTGCGGACCAGGGCTTAAGGAGGGAAATGTGGAGAGAGTTCAGAATCCGCATAGTTGGAGGCAAGTGGAGTTTGTAAGCCACAGGATTTATATGCTTGAGAACTTGAAAAGGTCCCAGAAAGCGTGTACCCAGCTTGAGCCTGAGAACTTGGAGGAAGACATACTTAGACAATAGCCAATCTTTATCCCCTGGATGGAAGACGAGAGGAGATCTGTTTTTTATTGGGCCTTGAGCCTCAGTTTGAGAAGACACTTGCAGAAGACATTGCCTGCCAAATAGTGAAGATAGCTTGGACTTGAGATGATAGGCAGAGGAAAGGGGGGGCAGGGATGGTACCTGTAAACAATAATGTAAAGGGAAACTCCTGTAGAATCGGAATCAAGACGGTTACAGGATCGGTCCAATTATCTTGCCAAGACAAAAAGGTCTGGCCTGCCTGTTGATTTGTGGGTGGTATGTAGAGGAGAAGTCCAATTTGACTTAAAGTCTAGCACAAAGCATACCAAAACTTAGAAACAAATTGAACCCCTCGGTCGAACCCAAGATGGAGAGGAAATTCATGGAAGCTAAATATTTGCTAAAAGAAGTGGGACAAGTTTTGGGACTGTAGGAAGACCAGGGTGAGGTACAAAGTCAGACATCTTGGAGAAGAAATGAGTAACCACCTAAATAACTGTATGGTTAGAAGAGAATGGTAAGTCCATAATAAAGTCCATGGCAATATGTGTCCAGGTTCTTTCAGGTATAGGCAAGGGGTGAAGCAGTCCAGAGGATTTCAGATGAGAAGTTTTATTACAGGAACAAGTAGAACAAGCAAGAACAAATTCTTTGACATCTTGAATGAGCTTAGGCCAACAATAACGGCAAGAGATCAATAGTAAAGGTTTTCAGATTCCCAAGTGACCGGCTAACTTAGAAGAATTGACCCATCTCAGAATTCTTTTTCTTAATGCCGGGTGCACAAAAGTTTTCCCTGGAGAAAGCCATTGGAGGTCGATGTGAACTGCAATAACAAGTGTTTAGCAGGAACGGTGTGATGAGGCTTTGAGTCAAGGCCAATCTTGACTGAGGAACGACACTGGCAATCAGCCTTCATATTCTTCTCCACAGGTCTTAAGTGCAAAAGGAAATCGAATCAAAGAGAAGAAGAGGGACCATCTGGTATGCCGGGGATTTAACCGTTGCACAGTCTGGAGATAGAGTAGATTCTTGGTCAGTGTAGATATTCACCAGATGGTGAACTCACTCTAAAAGCTGACACCACTGTTCTAAGGCCAACTTAATGGCAAGCAGCTATGGTATAGTTCCTTTATGCCGGGGAAAAGATTTTAGAGAAAAAAACACAGGTGATGATCTTGCTTGTAGGAGTCTTCTGCGTGTGTGACTTGCGGATAAACCCTTTTTTTAAGTTTTCATTGATTATAGTCCAACATTGCTTGTGTTTCGGGCACAGACAGAGAATACACTCTACCGTAAAGGGGCATTGTGTCTGGCATGAGATCTATTGGACAGTCATAGATCTCCGCTTCCTTCTTACTGAAGACATCCACAAATTCATACACAGATGGAAGGCCCTGGAGGAGAATCAGTAGTGTCGGTCTAGGAGCATATTGCACCACACAGAATTAGGTAATATGACGGGAGGGGCACTGTTGTCCCAGTGAATGACCTCGCCCATTTGCTACTCAAGTACAGGATGTAGAGCTCCAGCCACGGGAGACCCAGGCGATCTTCAGAAGTAGACTGCGTAATCATGTAAAATGAGATCTTCGGTTTGTGAGCTGTCCCAACCTGAAGTGACAGAGGTTTGGTACGATATTGTATGGAGCCTTATAGGAGTTCTCCAGTAATGGAAGAGATTACCAGAGGCTTATAAAAATGAATCACGGATTAACTAAATCTGGAGATCAAAGACAAGATGATGACATTTTCAGCAGAACTGGAGTCCAGCAATGCAGAAACTTGAAACTGGATGGGGAGCCAAATTTTACCGACATGGTCAGGCGAGGAGAGGAAGCATCCTCACCTCTTCCACAATGACTAGGAACTGAAGGTTCCCGGGCAACGTACAGTCCTTCAGGAAGTGAGTCTGGCTTCCACAGTAAAAGCAGAGGTTCTGGCAGAGTCTGTGAATGTGTTCTTCCTCAGACAATCCAGGGCCTCACCGGACAGTAGACTCACTATGAAGGCCATCTTGACACTGTCTGTGAGGAAATGATGCATCCTGGTACATAGAATTAGAAAACCCATGCCAGTCTTATGGTTCACATTGTAGCCTGGTGGCAAAGGCAAGTGCAGAGCATGACTAGCGGGTACATACGGGAGGCATACTGCTAGTCCTGAAGCATATCAAATAGTTGCTCCTGCCGATGACCTTGATGGGCAATTTCAACCGTGAGGTCCTGAAGTTCAGACAGGGGCACCTTGGTGAGATCTATGGCCAGGTATCGTGTCATAAATGACAGGTATTCAAGACTCACTAACTCACACCATAGCACATGAATAACTGGCAAGTAAGGCAATGAATGATCAGCGCCCGGGTACACGTGTGCTGCTCAGCAGTTAGAGAATGGAGCGGAGCTGAAGAGGGGAGCATAAGCAAGGGTGGCTCCAGGGCAGGCAAACACGAGTGTGACTGTGGTCCAGAGTGGGGACCATGGTGTGCATAGTGACAATGTATAGGACATCAGACGATGGAGAATTAACCAAATAGTCATTTGACACAGGTGAGGAAATCTGGAGTCATAATGGGGGTATAATTTTACCCTAGCTATGGGCCCCTCTCTCTTATATATACACTACTGTCTGTGTGCTGATTCACATTTAGATTTTTCGCTGGTGGTGTAAAATAATTGTAAGCCTCTATAATGCTGTCTTCTTTATTTTAGTTTTTCCCTATAAATCATAGTTCAGTGGGAAAGTAAATTCAAAATACTCTTAGGATGACATGTATGTATTTTGTCGCCCAAGCGCCATTTTTTTAGCACATTAGTAGCGTAGAATGCGCCTGAATCTATGAACCTGTTCTACTGTGGGTCATAGATTTAGTGCCTTCTAGCTACTAAGTGACAATTCTGGCTCAGGTAAACCACTTTTAAAGTGCTCTACCTGTTCCAGCAGTAATGCACCTGGATTTGCCCTACTAAAGACATAAATGTGCAGAATCGTACGGTTGTGGTGCGACACGCCTCCAGCACACCCCCCGATCTGGAGTGCGCCAGTTTTCGGGTTGAAAAGACGCCAGACTTCCGGCGCTGCCCCATACATACATGCAATCCTAGGTCTATGTTGGACTCATTGGATTAGATTGTACCAGCATTGGATTAATTTAGTTAATTAAATGGTCAATAAAGTATGTTGTCGGGAAATGTTTATTTAAATAAAAGGTTATTGTGTTGTGTTTTTTTTTTTACCATCTTAATCATTGATGGAGGTGTTTGACTGTTCCATTACTGGCATTAAGGCTTGGTGTCAGCCAGTGGTGTTTCTTGTCACCCCAAGGCTGATGCTAAACCTCTGTGACTATTACCCCAGTACTCATTGCACCAGGATTGCTGGGAAGAGCCAGGTTACGGTGAGCTCTTTTAATATGATGGTCTGCTTCAGTGCTAGTGGGCTGGTATTTTTAGGATGGGAAGGGCCCAGTATCCAAGGACCTTCCCATCTTGATAGTATCAGCCTGCAGCTGCTGGGTTTTTATAAGCTGGACCCTGTGTTGTTTTTTTTCTAAATTATTTATTGATTACAGGGGAGGCCCAAGCCTAGATTTTCAGTAAATGAAATGGGGTCCCACATATTACTAACACTGAAAAAACACTGACACTAAATACAAGAAAATTTTTATTTAAATAAACACTCCCCAACTACAACCCTCTTAAAACAGTTTATTAAAGAAATAGATCCAACACCAATCTGCCATAGTCCAAATGGAAAACTGTAAATACACAGAAACAGTACATTCATATTACTTAGGCTGGATAGTCTATCAAAAATGCAAGAAAGCTGGGTATGATCATTGAAAGGCTATTAAGCATTACCCAGCTTTCCTGGATGCTGATCTCCCGCAGGTGGCACCCAGTATTTCATGATAAGAGAAAACTGGATGCCACTTGTGCGGAATAGGGTATCACTCCGCTTTCCAGGATGCTGGATAGGCTATTCAGCATATATGAAAGCTGGGTGCCCCTGCCACTAGTGGCGACAAAGCAGTGTCCCATGACGCTGCCCCGGCACAGGGCTTTGGCTGCTGGAGGTTTAACAACTCTCCTAGGGGAACAAGAGATATTCCCTATTTGCAAGAGAGTTGGCAAGTATGATTATGACCACGAGCTGATATCCAGAGTAACCACCTATGCAGCACAGACAGCAGCTTGATTGCCCGATAGTAACTCAATAAGGTCTTGGTATGTTGTCACCAGCAGATAGAGCCATGCTGACTGCATCCCACAGGTGTTGGAGGGTGTATAAGGGAGGATCCACAGAGCAAGCACAATGATCAGGGTGGTCCCACAGGACCTGGCATTCTTTTTTTCTGTAAAAGGAATATACAACATAGAGCCTTCTACCCTCAAACACTGGGATGAATAAGTAAAATGCACAAGGCATTGAAATGTAAGCTGAAAAGTCTTTTTATTTAAATCAGCCGGCCAAGATGGTGACGGCATCCAAGACATAAATCACACAATGATGCACGGGTGGGAGATGTCCATAAACTTTGATTGAGAAAGTAAGGGCAGAAAAAAATGGTTTGTATCTTAAACAAGGTCATCTGGTAACAGAAACAGATCAATTTTCATGTCTCAAGTGAGAATTTGCTGCTCATTTTAGATTGTAGCCAGGATTCCACCTCCCAGTTTAGTCATAATATACACATTCAATTACACACAACGGAACAGGGAAGATCTCTCGTTACGCTATGCAATATTTCTTTTTTTCCTTGGTTCTTCAGATAGAGATTATCCCTGCTGCTCCTATGAAAGGGAATTGGTTTCCAACTTTGTATAATTTGAGGATCTGTCACTATCAGCAATTTCATTTATGTGAAATAGCTGCCTTCTCTCTACATACATATGGAAATTGTACCGTACATCAATATACACATATATTGCATGCCTGCACTACATATGCACTTTAACTAAAAGCTGGCTGAATTGCTAAAAGAATTGACATTTTAGATAACCTTCTTATGATTAGGACAAACTGTCTATTGCTTATTTTCTAAGCATTTCAATCTACATAGGCAAAATCTATATAAGTCATGCCCTGCTGAATGTGGCCAGGACGGCTGCGTAGCTTCTAGACTCCCTCGAGGATATTACTGTAAGTACAATTTAAACAATTGAATTCTACCTTGATTTTTATTGAAATTCAAAAATAATAGCAATGATCTGTGTGATTGGGGTGTTTTTCACAGCAGCAAACTATTCATTCCCATTTGATTTAAAAGATTAAAAATGTGTTTTGACTCTCATGTGCAACTAATCAAAAGTATCAGCAAGCGGTTTGGTAATTATGTGGGTTTGGATTAAAAAATTTTAACATCTCGTATCATTAATAGGTAGCACTACAAATTTGCGGGGGTTTAAATCTCTGGGACTCTCACCAATCGCCAGCACAGCCCCTCCTCCAATCATCAGGGCGTATTTGATTGTGTTATTGGTTGATCCATAACCTGCTCCTCCATTCAAAGTCTATGGGCATGTCCCCACGGCAATGGTTTTTGGCTGGTTTTTCAGACAGTTTGCGGTTTTGCAGACTGTCTGAAAAACCGGCCGAAAATGATTACAATGGTGCTCTATGGAAAACCTGTGCAGCAGGACAAATACGGGTCGCATAAACCGACCCGTATTTTTCCCTTGCCATGGGGATCAACCCTATGGACATAAGTAGTCAGGCACGGTGCTCATATAGGGAGACATGAATGCACCTGGCACCAACTCGCTGTATGAAAGTGTCTCACAGCACGTTATACATATGTCCCATTCTACGCCAAAATTGTCTCAGCCTTGAAACTTTGAAACTGGTATGCATTTTTGACAGTTTTTTTCACCAAATTTGGGCATTTTTTGCACATTGTACAACTCTAGTTTCGACACCCCCGCATCTTTTGGGATTTAAAAATAAGGTCCAGGTGCGGGGGTGCACCAAGTTTTTGGGCGACAATGGTTTTTTAAATTATAGAAAGGCTACAACAGATTTTTTGGCTATAAGCACATCAGAAACCTGGCACAGCCTTGTTAATACATGTTGCCCATAGTGTTCATAAGTCACGCAGTGCTTCATGTATGAAATCTGTCTAGGTCTAAGACTTTCTTTGTTGCCCATAGCAACCAATAAGAGCTCCCCTTTCATTTTTTCAGTGCACTATATGAAATGAAAGGGGAGCTTTGATTGGTTGCTATGGGCTCTGGTTGCTATGGGCAACAAAGGAAGTCTTACACCTAGACAGTTTTCATATATGAGGCCCGTAGTCTTTAAATGGAGCAGAGGGACATGCCACTCCAAATAAACTCCTCTTAATTATGGTTTTGAGGCTGGACGGACTGAATCCCACCTGTTTTGGTCCATGAACTATTATGGATCACATTACAAATTATGGATCTGTGACACAAAACATCCAATTGAATTAATTTATATTGTGTATAGTACCCAGGGAAAATGTTAACCCCTTTAAAACCCCTAAAAAAAGAGCAACCCATAAAATTTGGCCTAGAATCCTCCAATGTTGATGCAAGTCAGGTAAAAAAAACCCAAAACCCTTTTTTTTGGTTTAATTTTAAAGGGTTGGGTTCCGGGGCTTAAAAGGTCATGGGGCCGGGTGCAAGTTAGGCAGGTATATATGTTCCCTGAAGCAAGTATATACATATGTCTCCTCAGGTAGGCAGATATATATAAGTCCCCTTTTTGGAAAGGTTTTTATATGCCCCCTCAGGAGGTATATGGGCAATGCCCCTTCGATTTCAGATGCAGGTATTTAAAAGGTCCCCCCCCAGGCAGGAATAAAAAATGTCCCCCAAAGGTTAGGAGCTATTTCTGGGAAATCCTCGGGCAGGTAACAGTGGGAAAGGAAAGATTCAGCCCCAAATTAAATTTTTCACTTTTGGGTTTAAATGAACCATTTGGTAAGATCAAAAAAGTTAAATTTTTTTTGCTCAAAAATGTACCCCCCTTGGGCCCCCCCCCCCCCCCATCTTGAAAAAAAAAAAACGAAATGTGGGATTTTTTTGCAAATTTTTTAAAACAAAAAAAACTGAAATACCCCAACATGATCCTATGTTTCCAAAAACCCTTTGCTAAAGTTTTGGGAGTAAAATCCCCTTTTTGAGTTAGAAACCCAAAGGGGTCTTCGGGGGAATGTTTGAAACAATTTTCCCACACCTGGTTTGGGGATCCTTTTCCATTCTTCCTTGCGACCCTCTCCGTTTTTCAGGTTGGATGATAAAACCTTTGGGTGGCCCGCCATTTTCAAGTCCCCCTCCAAGATGCTCTTTTGGGTTTATTCGGGGGCTTGGCTGGGCCATTTCGGGAAGGGGGCACAGAGTTTTTTCTGAAGCCACTGCTTTGTTATTTGAGCTGTGTTTAGGGTCATTGCTTGTTTGGAAGATGAACCTTCCCCCATTTCTGAGGTCCAAAACTTCGGGAAGGGGTTTTTTAATCCAGGTTTATCTCTTTTTACTTGGCCGCTTTCCCTTTTTCCTTAAATTGAAACCCGTCCCCTGTCCCTGTAGCTGAAAACCCCCCCATAGCATGACGCCCAAACCATGTTTTCACTGTTGGGATTGTATTGGACAGGGTTTATGAGGGCGTGCCTGGTTTTCTTTCCCCACAAAACCGCTTAAATTAAAAACCAAAAAGTTAATCTTTGCCCCCATAGACCAAAAAAAATCTTTTTTCTCATAGTCTGGGAGTCCTTCAAAAAGGGTTTTTTTGCAAAATGTAAGCAGGCCCCTTTTATATATTTCCAAGAGGAACTTCAAAGGGGACACCTGCCATAAAGCCCCGACTTGGGGGAGGGCTGCAGTGTTTTGTTGACTTTGTGGAAAATTTCTCCCAAACTCCCCTTTGGATTTTGGGGCTGCCCCATTTAAAACTTGGGGTTCTTCTTTTCCTCTCTCACCAAGGGTTTCTCCCCCCGATTTCTTAGTTTGGCTGGATTTTTCCCTTTTGAGGGGGGGTTGTGGGCATCCCAAACTTTTTCCTTTTAAGGGTTAAAGGAAGGCCCCCGGCCCCTTTTTTAAACCTTTAGTGGGGCAGAAATTCCCTTTTTTTTTCCTTTGCCAGGGTCGGTTTGCCCTTTGCCCACTAATTTGTCTCGAGCTCCTTTTTGGGAGTTTCCTTAGACCCCCATGAATTTTCATGTGCTCCCGCCTGCACTGTAACTGTTTAGAACTTATATAAAACAGGTGTAGGCCCCTTCCTAATCAAGGGCCAAACAGTTTAAATTTAAAAACAGCTGGATTTCCCGAAGAATAGAACCATCTCAAAGGGGGATCAAAGGAAAAGGAAATGTTATGGTTGAATAAGAGTTTTCCCCACAAAAAAGGGCTGAATACTTATGGAACCCCCCCTGTAATATTTTTAATTTTTTTATTTAATTTAAAATTTTTAAAAAAAACCCAAAATTTCTTTTTTTTTGCTTTCCCAAATGGTGTCAAGTTACATTAAAGAGCAAAAAAATTAACTTTTTTTATTTTTCCCAAAAGGCTGCAGTGAAACAAGGAAACATTTTTAAAAGGGGCTGAATATTTCGTACCCCCTGTATATAAGTCCCCCAGTTAGGGAAAGGTTTTATTTTAAAGGGCCAAACAGGTCGGCAGGTATAAAATAATGTCCCTTTAGTTGGCAAGTAAATATAGTCCCCCCCAGTTAGGCAAGGCTATAAATATATACAGCAATAAAAATAATAATAATACTCAACCCCTTTTCCCTCTTTCCCCGAGGGGCGCCCTTTCCCCTTCTGCCCCCCGGATGGCCCCCGGGAGAAAATTTAGCTGCACGCCGTCACTTTGCAAAAATGCCTTTTTAGGCGTGGGACGAGAGGTCACTTCAAACACGTTGCTAACCCCTTCAGCCAAATACAGTTGGCGGGGGCCCTCTCCACTACGGGGTAGTAGCGGGCCCGCTGTGTCAGACCTGGGGGGGGGCCCCCCCTGGGGATCCTCTGTATCCGGGGGGTTTTCCCCAGAAGCAATTTTGGAACCCCCCAAATTTTCCTGGGTTCGCCCCGGGGGAAGGGCGTCGGCCCGAAAAACGGGGTCTGCACACATAAGTGATTATAGTGCAGTTACCTCCAGGGACTTACAGGTGACGTCTGAGTTGTTCTCTTTCCCTTTTCTTTCTTCATCCACTCCAGACCATCATGATGTCTTCTCCCGGCCACAACTCGTCCATGCAGAAGTTACCACACAAACATTAGATTTCTCACTTTTCCAGCACTTCTTTACCAATTCCCACTTTTATACAAACTTCAAATCCATAGTGCCCCAAGAGGTAACAATGCCCCCTTTGGTGCCCCACACAGTAATTGTACTCCAAACAAAAAAATGCCCCATGTTACAGGGCCCCCAGTTGGGCCTCCAATAGGTAGGAACACACCCCATATAGTAGGCAGCCCGCCCCCTTCCCCCAAAAATAAATAAATAAATTAGGCAGGCAGCTGGGTAGAGCTAGAAAAGTAGAAAACTTTCCCCTTTTTAAGTAGGTAAATTTCCCTTCAGTATGGGCCCCCTAGTAGGTAGGAAGAGAAAAGGGACCCCTAGTGTTGGTAGAGGGGGCCCCCTTTGTAGGTAGGAAAAGATGGGGCCTTAATGGTAGGCAGGTGATGGGCCCCCTTTTAGCAGGAAATAGGTAATAGGCCCCCTTAGTAGGTAGGTGGGTAAAAAAAGGCCCCCTTACAGAGGTAGGCAAATGATGGGTCCCTTATAGAGTTAGGCGGTAGATGGGGCCCCCCTATGGGGGTAGGCGGTAAAAAGGACCATTATGGTGGAGGGCAGGTAGATGGGGCCCCTTTAGCAGGAAAAAGGGTAGTAGGACCCCTTTAGTGGTAGGTAGGTAGGTAAATGGCCCCTTAAGTGGTGGGGGTTGATCCCCCCCTTTATTTTCAGACCCGTTTAAAAAACACATTAGGGGCCCCAGGTGTAACACTGCAGGGGTCCGAAAACATGACATCAAGCACATCATATCCAGCCCTTATTTTGGACCCCGGGGCAGCCTAAAAGACGATTGGGGGCAGGGAGTTTTTGGGGCTCCCTTCCCACCCTGGTTTTAATGGTTTCAGATCCTAAAAAACACCAAACCCGTTAAATAACCCAAAGCCAACCAAGGGACCAGGGTTGTTTTTATTTCTGGAAAAAACATACAGCACCGGGGGCCCCCTAACTTTTTGGGGGCCCCCGGAAACTGAGTTGCCCAATGGGAAAAGGGGCCCCTGCTTTTATTAGGGTGGCAGAGGGGGCCCAAATGGTGGTGTAGGCTTCCTCCATATTAGGCAGGTATTCCACCGCCTCCTTCACCCATTTAAAAAGTAATAATAATGCTCACCTTGACTATCTCCTGTTCCCCTGCCGAACATCTGTCAATGAATCCGGAGTTGACGACGTGACCTCATCATGCATACTTTCAACAGTGCTACAGCCCGGCCTCCTATACTTTCCCTTTCCCCGATGTGTATTCACTTGAAAGAGGTGCATGTCACTTCTTTTTATGGGCGCGCACGGTGCACCAGTGAATACTTCAGGAAATCATAGCACTCACTGAGTGCTATGATTGTACCATTTTTGCAGGGCATCCTTGCGGCGCATTGCAGCGCCATTTCTCCCCGAAGTATGCCCCATAAATATGCAGTGTGAACATACCCAAATGGGAAAATGCAATCTCTACTGACAACATAAAATCAGTAAAATCAAGGGTTAATGTACTGTTCAAGCTCCAGGAAGTTACCTGGAAAATTGGGGGGTAAAGTTTATAAATTACCCTGTAGTTGCGTTTCTAGTGAGTTCTGCAAGGGGTTCTGAGTTCTGTGGAGTTCTGACACCTACAACTAGGAAGTTCAGCTCTGGACTTACCACCAGTTCAGAGACACCAAAGTGGAAACAGAGCTTTACACACAGGTGTTAAAAATTGGTACTAATGTAATATATCATGGGGCTGAGACAGCAACCTTCAATCTTTTCACATCTAGACTTTTTAATAACTCAAATTTAAAAGCTCATCATAACCTCTAAAGCCTTCATGGCACTAGAATTGGAATAGTGTAATTGGCTCATATTTGCATCACAGACACAGCAATAACATGGCTCCATCACTTTACAAGTCAAACAATTGAAGTAGAACAACTGGAGGAGCCCTAGTGTACATATATTGTACCTCACAGCCCAATCTTTCCACCCATCCGTCCAAATTATAGTTCATATAAAATACGTTTCACATGCAATGAAAGAAAATGAAAAAATGGGAGCTTAAGTCACACAATCTTGTTAACTTTCCTGGAACAGAAATACGACTATACTGAAATTAAACTAGAAACAGAAAATACAAACAGCAAAATGAAATCTGAAAATACAAAAGTAATAATATCAAAGTGAGGATGTCAAAGCGAGAAATAATAACAAGCTGCCAGAGGCAAACAACAAGATCTTATATTTACAAATTGTAGCTTACTTGAATTTAGTCAAACTTTTATTTTCCATTCTTATTGTATAGCTGTTGTTGTTTTTTTTAAATTAAACATTAGAGAAGGGGGAGTAAAATTTTTTTGAAATCTACATTTCTACCTTTACCTTAAGGGTATGTTCACACGGCTTATTTTGGAGCACATTTCACCCAAAATTTCAGGGCGTAAGCTTTTAATAGGGGTTTTTTAATCCCACCCAAATTAGGGTTAATTAAAAGGGTGTCAGAAAAACTAGGGAAATTTCGTTCTTCCCCCCGCACGAACAATAGTTAGTTTTGGGCTGCTATGGGGTGGGGGAAATTTCCAGCCCCCCCGCGCCGCGGGAGCATGCGCTGGTAAGTGCGAGCTCCCAAAACACACAATGTATTACCACCCGTTCTGTACGCGCCGCATTACATTGTGTGAACATACCGAAGGGCATGTTCACACGGCAAAACCCGTGGCCAAAACCTCGTCGAACCCGCCGCAAACGGGGGCAAACCCACCGGGGTTTGGGGGAGGGGGGGTCAAGGGTTTGGGCTCAGTGCGGGTGGGGCAAAGAGGGGGCCCCGCGGCCCCGCCAGGGGCACTCCCGGGAAAGAAATTGGCAGGAGAGGGTTTTCCCCATGCGCGGGGTTTTTCCCCCCCGGCCCCCAAGCCATGGCCAAACCCGCGGCGTGTGACTATTAAAAACGGTTTTTTCCCAAAAGGAAACCAAATTTTTAAAAACTAGGCGCGGGTTTGGGCTGAGAAAAAACCGCGTCGGAACCCGCGGGGGCCAAAAAATGCGCCCAATCCCCTGTGTTGGAAAAAGGGCCAAAGTATGTTTACTTGGGGTGCTTGGACACTGAAAAATGGGGCCCCAAAAAGGCTTTCCTAAGCTTGTCTGAAAAGCACCTCAATGCAGCACCTCAGACGAGGTTTTGCCGAGGATTTGATCAGGTTTTTCCTCATGGTTTCAGATGAGGTTTTGGGCGAGGTTCTCCAACACTGTTTACTTTCTGAAACACACATACAAATTAATAGCCAGGGCAAAAACAGCGCCGAAAAAAATCGCCAAAAATGTAAAAACCGCGCCAGGTTTTGAAGCTCTTCATTGATTCTTATTGGGATTTTCAACATTGAAAACGCTTCAACAATTGACATGACACTTATTTTTCAGCGACCCAAACAGCGTCGAAAGAAACACCTACAATACGTGCATAAACCACATCATGTGTGAACTACAATGCTGTTTTACGTAGGAATCAATGAAAATGAACTGAAGGCGTTTTGGAGGCTATTTTACGCTGTTTTGGGCAAGGAAATTAAATGATCCCATTTCTTCCCTTTAGAATGCACACGGCCAACTGTTCAGTGTTTCAGTACTTTTTGCACAACGTGCTGCTCTCTAACAAGAAGCTTAATGGCAAAATTCACAACAGGTGTTTGATCCCTGAATTGTCCAATACATTTAGGGGATCAATTTGAACTGAGATTTAAACAGTCCTCCTCATCATGCTGGTCCTATTTTGACATCATGAGACAAAGGGCCACATGTATGAACTAAGGCATTTCAATGCCAAATTTCATGCGCATAATAATAGCCTCGTATGCACCTGATTTATGAACCTGCTGTACAGCGGGTCATAAATCAGGCGCATTCTATCGCTAAGACAACATTTCTGGCTCAGGTATACCACTTTGAAAGTGGTCTACCTGTTCCAGCAGTAATGCACCTAGAAATGCTGTAGCAGAGCTATAAATCTATAGCTTTGTACAGTACCACTGCAACCCGCTTCCCGCACGGTTTGCGCTAATGCGAACAGAGCTGCGTCTGATGTCTGGCTGAAAATACGCTAGACTTCTGGCGCAGCCCCTTTCTTTGTCCCCCAAAGACTTTACAATTGATTAACAGTACCTCATCACTGTTTTTTTGTTCTGGTTTATAATTCAGTATATTTTAATTGATCTGTATACGATTCATATGAATCCCCCTATCATAGTCATAAGAACTATACCTATATAGACTGAGGTGAAGATCCATCCCAACTGGGTAATTATCCCCGGCATTTTCCCATCAAGAAGAACAGATTTGGTGGAAGAAACAATCTTAAAATATTAACTATTTTCTTAACGGTATTCTCCCATCTGCTTGCTCTTTACAGCTCACTTCAGACTTCAACTTCCTGTTCAGGCTGTGGGTGGTTCTACAGCAGTGACTGACATTTAAGCTCTGCTAGTTCTAGCTGAGACTGTTAGAGCGACATAAGCTGTAGCAGGGTTTTGACAGCAGGTCATAAGGCTCTAAAGGGTTAACATTTGTCAGTAAGAAAAATAAATAAGCTCCTATGCCGCTGATAAGACACAGCAGGCCAAAGCTGCTACAGCAGGAAGAGGAGGCCAGTCCTTGGAAAACGTATGTAAATACAGAGAAGTTAAGAACTGCTGTAATTCAGAAAGAAGCAAATTTGAAGTATTTGGTAATAGTCTTTATTTACCTTTGCCCTCCCTGTTTAAAGATAATCAATGTGGTGAGAAAACCTTTTTAAAATCAACATATACTGTACATAAAAAGCTTGTTGTGCCCATGTACTCAGCATGTCATCAGGTAAGTATAAATCGGAACACAAAGGTAATGGTTTAAAAGGGTGACAACTGTACCCCATCTAATTGCAACAGAGTTGTTGAGAGTTGTGTCTCAATGTGCAAAGCTCCCAAAGATTTGTGGAATATCTACAGAATATTTCTGCAGTTTTCCTGCATTACTGTAATTGATTATTCTTGTAGTCCTTCCTATTTTAACTTCTCTTCTCTCTCCATATATATAGGTAAAGGAACCTGAAGTAAAAGTTTTTTATGGTGTCATTTTTACATTGTCAAATAGTCTCCAAAAAAATGGGAATCTCGCAAGAGAACAGAGAGTGACTTTTGATCACTATATTTACTATTTTGAAATAGGCAAACTTAAACTCTATCAGTTCTCTATCTATAAAACACTAAAACATAACTTTTAGCATGTATAACTCTTAACCTCTATACACACTGTTTAAAAACCTGATTTCTAACCTCACCATGTAACCCTTTTACTTCTGAAGGAAGGAATAGCCTCCTTTTCTATCATCAAGTCTGGTGGAACCCCACCTATTAACAGGAAAGCCTTATATATACAGCAATTTACTAACTTCAGTAAGGGATCCCAAGCCTCCTACTTGGGCAGTCGTACCTTATCTAATAGACACAAAATAAATAAGGTCCCCTTGTGACACCCCTGCAGCAGTTTACACTTGTAGAAAAGAGGGGAGAAATCACAATTTAAAACGTCAATCTGACCTCCCCACATGTTTCGCCAGCTAACCTGGCTTCATCAGGGGTTAGAGGTCCAGTCACATGTGGTCTAAGCTCATTTCCTTTTATATCATGTTAGGTACACACCCTATTCAGGTGCTCACCAATTAGCCATCAGCAAACCTTTAGGAAACTAGAGGAAAAAACATTGGGTGATCTTGAACAATTGCAGGTTGAAAATGAAGGAGACCCCATAATTCTAGATATACCCCTTTACAATTTGAAACCAAAATCTAGGAATATACCTCCGATATCACAATATAATTTATTGGATACGTTTGTGGAAGTAGTAACTCAAGATATAAAGAAACTAGCACTCAGACGACAACCATCTTCTTTAAATTTAAAATGGGAGGAATAAGAAGCTATTGCATAATTACAATCTAACAGGGAGATAGTAATCAAACCCAGTGACAAGGGTGGTAATATATGACCTTAACGTCCTTTTTTTGAGCCACTCCTTTGTTTCCTTGGCTGTATGTTTGTATCATTGTCTTGCTGGAAGACCTAGCCACGAACAATATTTAATGTCATGGCGGAGGGAAGGAGGTTTTTCACTCAGGATTTTTTCAGTACAATGGCTTCATCCTTCCCCATTATGCGAGAAGTTTCCCTTTCCCTTAGCAAGAACACCCCCAAAACATAATGTTTCCACCTCCATGCTTGAAGGGGGGAGGGTGTTCTTTGGGTCATGGGCCCAATTCTCTTCCCCCAAACTTGTGATTGATTAAAGCCAAGAGCTCCATTTTTGTCTATCCCATCCAACACCTTCTTCCAATCACTCACAGATTCTCCGGGGTTCATGGCAAGAAGGGTGCACATGTGCCTCTTGACAGGGGGACCTTGCGGCATGCGGATTTTAAACCATTAGGGTAATGTTTACCATGTTTTCTTGGGGACTGTGGTCCAGCTGCCTTGAGATCATTAACAAGTTCCCCCTGTGTAGTTTTAGGCTGATCTCTCACCCTCACCATGATCAAGAATACCCACAAGGTGAGATTTTGCATTGTGCTCCAGATTGATGTTGATTGACAGTCATTTTGTATTTCTGTAGCCCATTCCAGCTTTGTGCAGATCTATGATCTTGTCCCTGACATCCTTAGAAAGCCCTTGGCTTGCCCCTGTTTAGCGGTTAATCTTACTGATTAAATTTGGGCTGTGGATAGGAGTTTTTTTTTAGGGGACATTTAGACAGCTGTCTTTAATGCAGGGGAACAAGTTTTTTAGGAGCCCTAACTGGTTTTAGAGCCAGAACTCTTTAAAGGTTGGGTAGGGGGTCAAATACTTTTTTTCTCTCACAAAAACAAATAAATTTTGTCATTTATACAAAGTGATTTTCGGATTTTATTTTTTAAAAATTAATTACTCTTTAAATTTTTAGATGTTCAGTCTTTGTCATACAAACTTACATAATCAGCAAGGGATCAAATTATTATTTCCTTCACTGTATATAGTGTCTTAAAGCCCTACAGACTATATAACGTCTAGCCACAAGAGAAAAATAGTGTTAAAAACTTCAAAAATCCCCCAAAATTGGCAAGAATGGGCACAAATGCTGTGTGATACACCAGCCTTACCCCTTTATATTGGTAGGTTGTACCCATCATAATCTGAATATGCAGAATATAGTAGAATTCATAGACAATTCATATCAGTCTATCAACTTTTCAGGACATAATTTGCATAAAAATCAAAACTTTCTGTAACATTTTTTTTTATGAATACACCAACCTAAGGAAAGCGAGAGGTATCTCACACATTGTGATTTATGTTTATTATTGTTCACTGTGCCTACGGTATCTGCTGAAGCTGGATCTGCTAAAGATGATGGATGATCTTTTAAAAGGTCTACAATCATTTCAGCTGCTCTACATCTCTCAACCAAAATTTGAAGTGATGCAAAGAAATGTGACTCCAAACTTCCTGTAACTTAGATTAATAGATGCAATGCTGGAGAGGCTTTGGATCCTATATGTTGTGAATAATAGTGATCCACGCTGCCTCTGCAGCAAACTTATGACGTACATCTATGTCATTAGTCATTAAGGGGTTAATCATTGTAAGGAGCTTCTTCCTCTTTCTTCATTAGGCCGGTAAAGCTGAGCATCTGTCATGTACAAAGAAGAGGCCCTAAAGAATTACACAGTAAGTGTAGTAAGTGTTAAATAATAAGAACTGTAAAACTGAAAAACTTATGAATCTAGAAATGTTGGTCTACATCTGAGCTGATAATGTCATATCAAACAGAGAAGCTGAGAATAATGCAGCCAGTGATACCTGTTAGAGTCTAGCCTCCAGTGCTGCCATCTGTGCCTTCTTCGTAATCATTTGCCTCTATGAAGCTCTTCAGCTGCTTACATTCTTACATTTTTTTTTCATTTAGGGCTAATTTACACTTTGCGGTTGAATAGCAGTTTATTGGTACAATTACTGCAAAAATGGCAAAACACTCTGGATTTTCTGCCATTTAGCAAACAGTGCAGTGTTTTGCCGTGATTGGTAATTGCACCAGTAATCTACAATTTGACAGCACAATCTGCGCCTGCCTGGCAACTATGTGCCACAAATTGTTGAGGTTTGTTAATGCAGTTTCAAGTTTATAGCCTGTATAGCTGAAGCACATTGAAACCGGTACAAGCTGTGCCGCCAAGTACTGCACCACACTCTGCAGTAGATCTGAGTGGTTCTAGGGTGGCGGCACACTGTTGGCTCATGTACCCGCTACTGGCACCATAAAAATAAATGCACTCAATGTTTTTATCGTTTTATTTATAATTTCAACCAATACAAAAAAATGCTTTTATATTATCATTATAATTTTTTTCAAAGAGCTATTAATTCCTGAGCGCTGTGCACTCGAGGGGGATTATGTACATAACATAGGTCTAAACAAAGTACAATAGCAAGAATAAATGACTAACAACTGGTGTGAAAGAGGACCCTGCCAGTGAAAACCTAGGATATGTCCATACAGCGTATTTGTGGGGCGTACTTTGTCCCGTATTTGCGCAATGTGGTAAAATCATCTACAAGTCCTGCACTCATTGACTGCTGTGTAAAATCATTGTAATCATTCAGACGATGATGATTTTTGATCGTATTTCTCTGCACTCAATGTACGCCCGTAAAAAGAAGTGACCTGTCCCTTCTTTCAGGTGATTATGCGCCAAGAAATCCGAAAGTATAGGAAACAGAATGCTGTCTTGGGCCATTGCGTGTTGAAAATACGCGCTTAAAGGGGTTGTCTCGCTACAATGATTGGGTTTTAATTAAAAGATCTTTAAAAAACAAGCAGCTTGCAATATATGTTCATTACAAAATGTCCTACTGATTTTGAGTTATCCCTGGTAGTAGGAGTGCATTAGCTCCTGAAATCACTATAGCAGCTGACCTGTTGATCTTTATCTCACTGGCTGTCAGTGCTGATGACTCATCTGTTTCTGAATACAGGTCAGAGCACAGAGCCCCTCCCACACAGTATGCTTCTGTAGGGAAGGGAGAGGGAGGGCTCTGGCTTCTGTGTCTGTGTGGATTAACCCTGTGTGTGCCTGCTCCCTCCTGTTCTCTACACAGAGAGAGAGAGCAGAGGTGAAGCTGATCTGTGGTCAGTAGAATGTGTCAGCAGTGAAGTGTGTTACTATATTCATGATGTATCTGTGGAGCTGTGACTATACTAATAGAACAGATCAGGGGGGCATGTGAATGGTTCATATCCCTCCCTGCTCTGCTGTATTAGTGACAAATCCCTCTCTGCTCTGCTGTATTAGTGATTATAGTAACACACTTTACAGCTGCCCTTTGTCTGTTCTGACAGGATTTGTATGTTGTTGCTTGAGATGGCCCCCATACGCCTGCCTGTGGCCCCATACGCCTGCCTGTAGCCCCCATACGCCTGCCTGAACCCCTAGCTATATATTTGCCTGAGCCCCTAGCTATATACCTGCCTGCGGTCCCCTATATTTATATACCTACCTGTCTAAGGGGACAATATCTATATACCTGCCTGACTGAGAGGGCATATCTATATACCTGTCTGACTAAGGGGACTTATATACCTATAATTAAGGAGTTAATGGAAATGTGAGTAATCTAAGATATTTGTGTCCAAATCCTCAGGGACGAGTCTTGGCCGGGAGCAATTGGCATGAAGGTGTGAACCGGATGGAGAAGAAAAGGGAAAGTGAACGACGCTGATCAGAAAAGACGTCTCCGGTGAGTCACTAAATGTAACTGCAGTGTAATCACTTATATTTCTGCAGAGCCTACATACAACTAGTATCTACCACTATATGGTCACTGTATGGCGGTGGTATATGTAATCATGTAGTCACATGTGGGGGTTGCGTTTGGTCAGGGTCTGGCAGAATTATTTGAGCCTTAAGTAGTAATAGTTTTGGGTCTTGGTTTTGTAGGAGTGTTTTTAGTAACAATCATTCGTCTGGTAGATTTGCTCCATGTATCGGTGGATTATTTAGTGACTGTTATTTAGGGGTATTGCACTGTCATACGGAGGGGAGCGATTTTGAAAATGCAAATTTGTCAGGGCTGATTTTCATTGTGCAGTGACTGCTGAGGAGATGGACGGGAGCTATGTGGAATGTGCAGAAAATTAGTGACAGGACCTGGCGCAGGGGTGAGAGGAATTAGTGTGTGTGTGTGTGGGGGGGTATTTTTTTGGTGTGGGGGGGGGCGCCATTGGCTGTACTCGCCTAGGGCACCAAAATGCCTTGTCCCGGCCCTGAGGGGAGGTATCTGGAGATTAAGGCAGAGATGTGTGAAGGGGAGAGGTTGTGGAGAGCCTTGTAGGTCATGGTTAGTAGCTTGAACTGAATTTGTAGGGCAATGGACAGTTGGTGAAGGGATTGGCAGAGGGGAGACGCAGAGGAGCATTGAGGAGAGCGGTGAATAAGATGGGCAGCAGAGTTGAGGATGGATTGAAGGGGAGCAAGAGTGTTAAACAGGATGCTAGAAAAATGTCTAGAAAAATCTCTAGACATTTCTTAAAATAATTAACACACACACAGGACTCAAAGATACATTGGACCAGGTTTTCAAAAACCATAAAAGGAAATAAACTGGTAATATCACTCAAAATACTACATTAAACCAAGAAAAAAGAGGATTTGATACCAAAAATAAAAAATATATAAATCTTTATTCATAATTAATTATAAAATTCAAAAGCCAAAAAAATGCATAGAACAAAGAAAAAGCATAATTAAATAAACAACAGGACGACAAAACTAACAAACAACGCAACAACAACAAGCAGAGTCGATCATAAATATTATCATAAATGATCACTAAACATGATTACATAAGTACCTATAACTAAGATTTATAGTACATGATGAAGGTATCAAGACCAAAGTATAACATAAAAGTCAATTACCCATAGTAGGGGACTCAAAACTTGCTTGCACCCGCAGCCCAACGCGCGTTTCACCACCGCTTCTTGAGGGGGTGTGCCCACATTTCCAAAATACCCACACATATAAGCCTACCTCAAATGATCACATGATGATGAATAACCAATGAATAAACATATCTTACATAAACATGATCCAAAAAAATCTAAATATAGAACAATGGGTAATTGACTTTTATGTTATACTTTGGTCTTGATATCTTAATTATGTACTCTAAATCCTAGTTATAGGTACATATGTAATCATGTTTAGTGATAACTTATGATAATATTTATGATCGACTCTTGTTGTTGTCCCGTTGTTTGTTAGTTTTGTCGTCCTGTTGTTTATTTAATTATGTTCTTTCTTTTTTATTTTTTTGCTTTTAAATTTTATAATTAATTATGAATAAAGATTTATATATTTTTATTTTTCAGTATCAAATTCTCTTTTTTATTTGTTTAATTTGTTAAAATAATGTAATGTAAAAATGAATGCCCCCTTTAGCAGTAGGAGCAATACTGATAATATGAATCAATATTTCCAACTCATTTTTGTCATTTGCAAAAGACAAGCAGTGATATTACTGGACAGGGCACCAAGCTTTATCTAATTCTTGTCAGTGCACAGTGACAGTCTCTGTTAGAGCAAGTACATTCAGAGTCTCTGTGGCAGATGCATCCAAATAATGCAATTCTCTTTAAAAGGCATCTGTATTCAATCTATCTGCATCTTTACAGATCTTCTAGGAGTTCATGCCTAATTAGGGCTAAGGAAGTGAAAATCCCCCAAAAATAATGCTTACCTCCTGGTCCCCCACCACTGTACCTCTGGAGCTCACTGGGATCTGCACCTCTAAACTTCCGGGTTCTTGTCCTTACACGCAAGGCTTGAGCTCCATAATGAGTGGATTGAGCGTGATCCTCTCCTGTGTGTTGAGCCAAGAACCCTGAAGTAAGAGGACTGGATCCCAGGGAGCTCTGGAGCGGCAGCAATAGGGCAGTGGTCTACAAAGTGCTGCTCTCCAGTTGTTGGGTAACTACAACTTCCATAATGCATTTATATGTTCTATATCGGAGGGTATGATGGGAGTTGTAGTTTCCCAACAGCTGGAGAGCCGCACTTTGCTAACCACTGCAATAGGGGACTGAGAGGTAAGTATAATTTTTTCTCTTTCTTTTCTCCCATTTATATGTAATTTTATTCAACCAGGCAACCCCTTTAATTTTTGGTTTTTCAGAAAAAGCTTTTCTAATAAAGATGCCATATTATTACAGTTAAAGGGGTTGTCTCGCTACAATGATTGGGTTTTAATTAAAAGATCTTTAAAAAACAAGCAGCTTTGCAAAATATATTCATTACAAATGTCCTACTGATTTTGAGTTATCCCTGTTAGTAGTAGTGCATCAGCTCCTGAAATCCCTATAGCAGCTGACCTGTTGATCTTTATCTCACTGGCTGTCAGTGCTGATGACTCATCTGTTTCTGAATACAGGTCTGAGTAGAGAGCCCCTCCCTCACAGAATGCTTCTGTAGTGGAGGGAGGGGAAGGGCTCTGGCTTCTGTGTCTGTGTGGATTAACCCTGTGTGTGCCTGCTCCCTCCTGCTCTCTACACAGATTGAGGAGAGCAGAGGAGGCTGACAGCAGTGAAGTGTGTTACTATAATCATGATGTGTCTGTGGAGATGTGACTATACTAATAGAACAGATCAGGGGGGCATGTGAACGCTTCATGCTCTGCTGTATTAGTGACACATCGTGATTATAGTAACTCACTTCACAGCTGCCCTGTGTCTGTTCTGACAGGGTTTGTTGTTGCTTGAGATGGAGATTTGTATGCTAAGCAGGGGGTATAGGAACACTTACATCCCCCCTGCTCTGCTATTAGCATACACAGCTTCACAGACTTCTCCACACTCATAGATCAGCCCTCTCCTGTCTCCTAACTCTGTGGAGATGACAGTGCAGCTGATCAAGCAGTGAGCAGCCTGCATCAGACCTAGGCAGGCACACGCAGGATTAACCCTGGCAGCAAACCCCCTCGCCCTTCCCCTGCTGTATAGAGGAGGAGAGCTGTCTTTGTGCTGAGGGGAGGGGGGAAGAGGGAGGAGAAGAGGCAGACAAGAAGCACATCCCTGAATTCAAAAATCCTTTGCTGCCAGAAGCATTGAAGTAGGCTGAAAACCTGTAATGAGACAACTCCTTTAAGTTCACACGGAAATTCTGTAAAGCAAAAATTAAAACACGCCTACAGTGAAGAAACTCACAGTGCTTTAGATTCTCAGCTGCATTACCTTTTTCTCAACTCTCCATTTATGCTGCAGTCTTCTCCTTTCTAAATTAACAGGAGGTTGTTAGGATTGTCTGGATTGTTACAGATACACTGCAGTTGCAGTCCAGCCACAGCCTCTATGTCTACAAGCCTGCTAGCTCATATCACACTTACCACTCCTTCCTCTCACTGCAGAAACTACTTGGTAGTTTTGAGCTTTGGAACCAGGTCGAAGTCAAATTCAACCCAAATTTCAGAGTTTTAGAATAGAATTTTGGCAAACAAACAAAAAATCTGCCCTGCCCCTTTGTCCACCCCAACCTTAGAGAACATCGGTGGAACCCCAAGGTTAGGGTTAGTCCCCAGACATTGCACGGATGTTTCCCATATATGGTGGTTTTCTTATGCAATTAGGATGCATTTGTCTGCTGCAGGGGTTTTCTATAGGCTTGAAAACGCATGCAGAATTTTTCCCCCATAGACTTTAATTAGAATCGGGTTTGGGACGTCCTGAACCAGAATTTTTTCAAAAATGTAAGATTTGCTATGAAGACATAACTTAAATAAAGATATTTACTCATAGCGTACAACTCCATTTATATTGGGTGCGGCTCCTAAAACCCATAGCAAACAGATGATTTTGGGTAGCTGTGGACTGCAAGACATTCCCTGCAGCCCCAATACATGTATGGCCTGACTCCACAAGACATATGGACAGGGATTATTTTGATGTGTCAACCACTGTAACTAGCAAGCGTATTCTATAGATAATTAAGTAAGGAATTGCAAGCTGTTTGGGTGAGATATTCCCTTTATTTTAGCAGTGTATCTATCTCATTTTCTCTTTCAATAAAGAGGTAGTAGGGCTGCAGTAATTCAATTCTTATACACTGTCCAATCCTGAAATAAATGGAGTGTGTAGCCTACAAGAAAATGAAGCTCCAAGCAGTATAGAGCGTAAGTTAGAAAGTGAATTTAGCAGGCATTTAGGATATTAAGTCTATCAGAAAAGGAACACCTTAAAGTAGCTCCAAATTGAAGTTTTCTAAATTCATTGAATTCCCCTATGTGTAAACACAGTATGAATAAGACTATAATATGAATAATTTCTATACATAAGAAGAAGCAGAAAAGCTTTCATAATCAGCATCTCCACCAACAGCACATGAGGATAATGTTCCTTAATTATAAATCTGATATAATTAGGGATTCCTCTGAAGGAAATTCGGTTGAAACCAGAAGTTTACATACACGATATAAAAAGACACACATGTATGTTTTTCTCACTATCTGACATGAAATCGGAATAAACCTTCCCCGTTTTAGGTCAATTAGGAACCAAAATTATTTATATTTGCCAGATACAGAATAATGAGAGAGAATTTTAAGGCATTTTTATTACTTTTTGAAAAGTCAAAAGTTTCCATACATTTCATTAGTATTTGGTAGCATTGCCCTTAAACTGTATGACTTAGTTAAAACATTTTGGATCTCCTTCCACAAGCTTAGAAATTTTGGCCTGTTTCTCCTGACAGAGCTGGTGTCACTGAGCCATGTTTGTAGGTCGCCTTGCTCACACAAGCCTTTGCAACTTTGCTCATTTATTTTTCAATAGGATTGAGATCAGAGCTTTGCAAACCACCTGATATTCATTGATCACATGGCCTCAGTGAACATCTTGTCATTTTGTGTGTGTGCTTTGAAGCCAAGCAGAGAACAATTAATAGAAGTAATTACATTAGAGTGATTACAGGGAAGTGGGAGCTTTCTTTTTATCTTGGAGACCTGCTGGCAGGACTTAGTTATGGCAGCAGAGGACAGCAGTTCAGAACTGGGAGGTCGTGTACTGCTGTCATGAAAATGATGACTGCAGCTCTGTGCAGTTTATACAGTGACTCATTATGGCAAGTACAGAGCTGGGGTGATTACAAACTTATTTTAGCATAATGTTACATATTTACATAGTTTGTAAGGCTGAAAAAAGACAGCCATCCATCAAGCTCAGCCTATTGTGCTAAAGTGTTTAGGAAGGAAAAAAAAAACCATGAGGTAGAAGGCAATTGTCTTCATTTTAGGGGAAAAATTCCTTCCCGACTCCAATCTGGCAATCAGAATAAATACCTGGATCAACGCCCCTTCTCCAGAATCCTAGTCTCTATAACTTGTTAAATTATTGATAGTCATCTAGACCCTTTTTGAACGGTTAGTGAATTCACCATGACAAGTTCCTCTGGCAGAGTGTTCCACAGTCTCACTGCTCTTACAGTAAAGAATCCCTTTCTGTGTTTATGTAGAAACCTTCTTTTCTCAAGACGTAGAAGACGCCCCCTTGTTCTAGATACAATCCTGGGTATAAATAGATAGAGAGATCTCTATATTGACCTTTAATATATTTAAACATTTTTATTATGTCCCCCTGAAATCGTCTTTTCTCTAAACTAAATAACCCTAATCTTGCAAATCTTTTTGGGTATTGCAGTCACCCAGTCTCTTTATTATTTTTTGTTGCCCACCTTTGAACCTATCAAGCTCTACAATATCTTTCCTGTGCACTGGCTCCCAAAACAGTACACAATATTCCATGTGTGGACGGATCAGTGACTTGTCTAGTGGGAGAAAATTGTTCTCATCATGTAAATGTGTGCCCATATTAATACATCCTGTGATCCTGTTTGCTTTGGCAGCTGCTGTCTGACTCGGGCTGCTACAATTAAGTTTACTGTCCACCAGGATTCCCAAGTCCTTCTCTATGTCACTTTTACCCAGAGTTTTTCCGCTTAACAAGTAATCATGGAATGGATTTTTGCTCCCCATGTGCATAACCTTGCATTTATCTGTGTTAAACCTCATCTGCCATTTCTCTGCCCAGGCTTCCAACTTATCCAGATCCCTTTGTAATAAAACATTATCCTTATTATTGTGTTGATTACTTTACAGAGCTTAATATCATCTGCAAAGCTTGATATTCAACAGTGCAATCCATGTGTAAGATCATTAATGAAAATATTAAAGAGGATAGGGCCCAATACTGAGCCCTGTGGTACCCCACTAGTAACAGGGATTCAGTCTGAGTATGTACCATTAATCAAAACCCTTTGTTTTCTATCACTGAGCAAGTTACTTACCCACTTGCAAACATTTTCCCCCAGGCCAAGCATTCTCATTTTACTTATCAACCTTTTATGTGACACATTATCAAATGATTTAGAAAAATCTAGATATATAACATCCAATGTTTCAACCCCAATCCAGTCTAGAACTAAGTTCCTCATAGAAGCTGATGAGATTAGTTTGACAGGACCGATCCTTCATAAACTCATGCTGGAACGGAGTTATACATTTATTTCAGTGAGATAATCCAGGGTAGCATGTCTGAGAAAACCTTCAAACATTTTGCCTACAACAGAGGTTAAACTTACCAGCCTATAGTTTCCAGGATCACTTTTTGACCCCTTTTTGAATATTGGCACCACATTTGCTGTGCGCCAATCCTTTGGGACATACCCTGTTATTATACAGTTCATAAATATTAAAAATAGGGGCCTGTTTATTACATTACCTATTTTCCCTTAGGACACGGGGGTTTATACCATCAGGACCTGGTGATTTGTCCATTTTAATCTTCTTAAGACGGAGCTGCACTTCTTCCTGGGTTAGACTAGAACCATTTAAGTTGGAGTTTACCTCATTAATCTGCTCATCAATAGGAAGGTCATCCTCCTCGGTAAATACGGTGGAGAAAAAATTGTTTAATAGGTTTTCTTTCTCCTCATCAACCTCTACAATACCTCACTCACTACTTTTCAAAGAGCCAATATTTTAAATTTTAATATTTTTACTATTTATATAGTGAAAAAATATATATATTTTTTTCTTTCTATGGCAATATGTCTTCTGTCTCCAGCTTTGCTGCCCTTATAATTATTTTACATATTTTATTTTTTTCCTTATGGCTTTTTAGCTGCAGTCTAGCAGTGATAACTGTGGGAGAAAGTTCTAGATTGCAATGCAGTCTGGGAGTTGTGGAAAAGAGTTGCTAAGAATTACTTACAGTCCTACAAGCAAGGAGTTTCACTGCAAAAAGTGGATCTTATGAAAGATGAATATGGAGGAAAAAGAAAAGAAACACGTGAAGGTAGTGGAATATCTTTACTTTTCAATATATTTGCTGTTTATAGTGTTCTATGAAATCTTTAGATTCCTTGATAATCCCTTTTAACATAATAACTGAAGCCCATAGAGTCTGAGATATGCTTTTTTACACTTTTTCTGAATAATGTATTACTTCACCTGAGGTGAAATTGCTAGGACATCCACTCCTAGAAAAATTGTCTTGAATGTTTTCAACTTATGAATAATCTTTCTGAGTGTAGTATGATGGACTACAAATTGTTTGGAAACTGGCTTACAATCTTCCTTGTATGATGAACAGTAGCAATTGTTTCTCTAAGATAATTGCTAATTTCTTTCCTTCTTGGCATTGTGAAGACACGTGTATGCTGTAGACCAGTAAAATACCAAAAACCTGCTTTTCTAGAGGTTTTGACACTTGATGAAACGTGGCTGTTTCACAGAGCCTTCTCTTCACACATTGGTGATGGAGACAGTTTTAACAGCAGTTTATAAGGCTACAGAGCTCTAAAGGGTTAATGTTTATCAGTAGGAAAGATAAACAAGCTTTTGTGCTGCTGATAAGACACAGTGGGGAGTGACACCCCCATTGCAGCCAGGGCTGCTAGAGTAGGGGTAAGGTGGTCAGTAACCTAAAAAACCTTTTGTAAACAAGCAGGAGTTAAGAACAGCTCTCAGTCTGAAAGGAAGCACAATCAGAACAGCAATGTACTTGGAAATGGTCTTTATTTACCTTTGCCTACATGTTTAAAGCTAATCAATGTGATGGAAATACCCCTTAAATAAAGGGCATGTTACATGGTGTCATTTGTCTTCAACTGCTGTGTTTATTTCCTAAAGACTATTTATTTTTGGGTTTTCATTATGCGCTGATACATAGAAACATAGTTTTCAAAGCAGTTTTACTTACTTTTTCTTATGACATAGCACGAGAATCACTTGAAGTATGAACAACAATTTAGCTCCAATACCACAACCTGTAGATAGACTTGGAGCTTTTTTTGGAAGGGTGGCACACTTTTTTTGGCCCAAGAGAACCAAATTAAGTTCCAAAGGCTTTGAAATGACTTTATAAACCCTTCCAACAATGCATTGTAAGTCATGGTTTGGACAGCCAGTTATTTGGGGTGTAATGTTTGCATGGAGACTCTGTGGTAGCTACATCTCTCTGGCAAAAGACATTCATGGCAACATTCTAGGATATGCCACAGATGTCCCATAGATTAGGTCCCATTACTGGGATCCAACTTATGTGGAGAACTGGATTCAGCAGACCATGAAAGAAAAAAAAGGAGAGGGAAAAAAGGAGAGCCAACAGTGCATATGCAAGACTTTCACTTATGGTCTTTCAGGAGTTACAGGAAGACCCAGGTGTTCAGAACATTATTAAGTGGAAGCATTCAATTTTCAGATGCATTATGACATAACTAGTTAGTAAACAGCATATATATATATATATATATATATATATATATATATATATATATATATATATAAATATATAAAAACACACACACATATATTTAGTTGTGCAACATCTGGGAGATGCTTTTTGCTATCCTCATGTGCATTAATTGCTGTCGATTTGTCTACAATAACGTGGCCAAAGGGACTCAAACTTTTTTTTAACACTATCCTGCATAAAAATTAAATCAAACTATTTAACCATGCATAGAAATAATAACATATATTAGATAGGTGGGATGTAAATGCTGCATTGGTTATTTTCCTTTAGATCATATCTCAGACCCTTTCACGTGAATATTTTGACCTTTACCCACTCAACATAGATTCAATTCAAATATCTCAAGATCCCATTTCCTGTTATCTTATGTTTCCCTGACTATAAAAGGTTTGCTTTATTGCAGATATATAACTGTAATGCTGAGATGGGAATAAGATGACAATAGGTAGTAGTATGGTAGTATAAGGGTCTTAGATAGATGTGCAACATGACTGGGAATTGGAAGAGAAATAATCAGGCCCAGGTTCTCTGCTTGATATATGTTTTCTCATAAATATAAAAAAAATCCTATGTCCTTCCTAGAAAATATCTGATGAAAAAATACTGGATTAGTGCAAAAAATGTATTACTTGGAAAATATCGATATATAGTAAAATCTAGTAGAACATGAATATATTTTATATGCAAGGAGCCATACATCATAAAATAGTATTAAAAAAATTAAAAAAACAAAAATAAGACTGTACATGAGATATTGTACTGGAAATTACATAAAGAACATTACTGTCGAGACAAATCAATAAATATTTGCAATGATATACATACAACATCAGAAAACATACAGGAAAGATGATCCATCAAAGGCAACAATCATTACCATCTGGTCAAGAATGTTGTATCACAGCAATAATCAATGTGGTCAGCATTCGTGTTGTGTTTTGGATTTGGTCTGACATGAATTTTGCCGTTGATTGTGGGGAAATTTTGCGACTGGAAATTTTCCAGACAGGAAAAAAAATAGCATCATGAAGTTGAAAAAAATACTGCTTTACTAATGAGTGTTGTGAAAAAGAATTCCACAACAAAAGAAAAAAAAAATAAAGACATGGCCACACATCCACATGCCATACATTCATCCAGTGCCATCAAGCAAACATTAAAACTGAACACAAGGTTCTTAGTATACTTTTTGATCAAACGGGATAAGCCCACTTGCCAATTCTCGTCAACCTCTTTTAAGTGAAGCTAAACAGTGCAGCACTACATGGCAACCACAACCACAGCAACACCAATAAGGGAAGTGATTCAATGATCCAACCACACCAGTGCAGCAAAGACCTAGCCTCCTGGTTCTAGGCCACATCACAGCATCAATGGCCACCACACAGGGAGAGCACCACAGCCAAAAAAGAGCGCATAACAGACATTCACCTTTCCATGTGCTCCCAGCAAACCAGCACAGAGAAAATAGGTCGAAACCCTGATACAGTCTCCTGCTAATTAAAAACACCTGGGCCAAATGGGACGAATGCTGGAACCAAGACAAAACAAAAAGAGCGGATAGAAACTTAACACCTTAAGATCTAGGCCTGTTTTGGATTTAAGGAGCAAACCCTATTTTTAAATCTGACATGTGTCACTTTATCTGAGATTAACTTTTTAAAGCTGTTACCTATCTATGTGAGTTTGATATTGTTTTCTGGTGACACATGGTGCTTTAAGTTGGCAATTAATACTGGTTGCTACAATCCTTTATTTGTGAAAAATATAAAAATGTTTGAAAATGGCAAGTCTAAAACTATCTGCGTGTAAGACAGACAGTCATACCAAACACAATAGTAAATAACTAACATCTAACATAAATCGAGTTTATGTTGGCATTATTCTTAAATATCCTTTTTTTTAGTAAATTAAGGGACTTTTAAATTTAATAGAAAATTTTAACATTTTCAAGAAAATTTGCAACACTGATTTTCTTTAAGAACAGTCCAGTTCTGACGTGGCTTTGAGGGACCTGTATGTTAGACACTCCCATAAATGACTCCAACTTAGAAACTGCACCCCTCCAGGTATTCAAAACACTTAAAAGTTTAACACTTTAAGGGCCACATGTATGAATCCCGCCGGGTCGTGGCGCACCTTTCCGCCAGTTTTCCGGCGGAATCTGCGCCTGATTTATGTCGGGGCCGGGGCGCGCTCATACATACAATGTAAAGTCCGCCGCGCCTCGCCAGTGTGTTAGGCGCAGTACGGGGACCGAGGCGCAGTGCGGCGCTGCGCCTATGATTGCCGCCGGAGGTAGCGCTCTCATACATGCGGGAAAAAGTTCCCTGCGCCTCGCCAGTGTGTGTGGGGCACAGTGCGGGGACATGGGCGCAGTGCGGGACTTAGGCGCCGTGCGGGGCTGCGCCGAAAAACAGTTCCGATGCGAGACAGGCTGGAACAGCGAAAAATCATTCCAGATGTCGGTGCGAAGTATGAATCAAAAATCGCCTTTATTAAGGCGTTCAACATTCTCAGGAAAAGAGCTGAAACCTAAAAAATAAAAAATACATAAAACAAAATCACTTTCCAATATCCTAATTCAAGAATTAGGATATTGGAAATTTCCGGGAAATACAGTAATTCAAATTCAGAAAGCTATTCTGATTGGTCGGCATAAACCGGCCAATCAGAATAGGAGCGACAGTGAACCATTAAAACCTATGGGGAAGTTTGCCAACAGAATCCAGGGGGAATTCAAAATACAGTAAAAATGCTAAAAAGACTGTTTGGGTTTAAGCTACCGGGGTTTTGGCTAGCTCAGCCAATCAGAATAGGGGCAACGAGACCCATTCTAGCCAGGGATTAGACCAATCAGAAAGGAGCGACAAAGACCCATTCTGTTAGGGAGAAGTTTAGCCCAATCAAATCCAGGGGGGAAATTCAAAATACGAAAAAAGGGACAGAAAGACTGTTTGGCTGAGCTCGGGTGTTTGGCTACCCCCACCCAAATCGGCCCGGAGCTACTTCCCCCATTATAGCTAGGAGAGGGGGCGCACTGAAATCTCGGCATCAGCCCCGTGCGGCATGAAGTATTAATCAAAAAAATTTTTATTAAATGTAAAATTATCAGATAAGAGGAACCCTTTTTTAAAAATAAACATTTAAAAAACCCGAACAAGCTTTTGTCCCGAGCCCGGGCTAATAGGGAATTGCAATGAGGGGAATTCCCGGGAATACGTAATTAAAAATTTTTTAAGCTATTCTATTGGTCGGCAGAACCCAGCCAATCAAATGGAGCGACAAAGCCCCTTTATTCCAGGGAAAAGTTTGGCCCAATCAAAATGGGAGCGACAGTGGCCCTTTAAACCCTATAAAGGGAGTTTTAAACCCAATCAAAATAGGGCGACAAAGTCCCATTATACCCTTTGGGGAAAAGTTTGGACCAATCAAAATAAAAGGGCGGGACAGTTCAAAAATACAGAAAAAGACGAAAAAGCGAGGGCTGAGCTGCGGTGGCTTGGCTATCCCAGAAATCAGACGCGAGCTATTTCCCCCCTTATGCTATGGAGAGATGGCCCCCTAAAATTTCCGGCGCCAGCCCCCCATAAAGTATTAATAAAAAAAAACATTTTTATTAGTGTAAAAATTTCAGATAAAGAGCAAAACCTTCTTTACAAATAAAGCGTTAAAACCCAAAAGCGTTTTGTGCCGAGACCCGGCCAACATGGGGAATTGCAATGGAGAATCCCCGGGGAAAATACGTAATTCAATTGTTTAAGCAAACCCCTTAAAGGGGGCGGCATAAACCAGCCAACAGAATGGAGCAAAAAAATGCCCCATTATATTTAAAGAAAAATTGACCACCCATTCAAAGGCGGACAGTTCAAAATACAGTAAAAATGCAGAAACGAGCGATTGGTTGAAGGGGGGCTCCCCCGCTTAGCCAAACAGGCGCAGCTCTTCTCTGAATTTTTTGGGGAAAAGAAATTCTGACGCGCTCTTGATTGGCAAATTAAAAGAGGCCGTTTTTGGACCAGGGGAGCGAGCGCGCTCCTTGGGTTTTCAAATGCAATCTGAAATAAAACTGACACGGCCAAAATCAAATTAAACATACGAAGTGGCCCGATGTGTTATAAAAGAATTAAAAATATGGGGGAAACAAAAAAAAAATTTAAATTAAATTAAAATCTGTTTTTTTATTTTTTTTTTCGTACCCAAGGATCAATAGTATGGGTGCAACAAAAAAAAAAAATAAAATGTTTTATTATTTAATTTTTTTTTTTTCGTTACCCCCATTTATCTTTCGTTTTTTATACACATCGGCCCACTTTTAGTTTATAATTTTGATTACAGTTTGATTGGGAAAAACTGGGGGGTCCCCGGGCCTTCAACCAACCCAGCCGTTTCGATTTTTTACTGTATTTAAAAAGCCCCCCCTTTTGATTTTGAGGGTCCAATTTCTTTAATTAAGGGGATTTTGGCTCCCTATTTGTTTGGTAAACTCTCCATAGGTTGAATGGGACGTCGCCCCATTTGATTGTAAATTCCCATAGGTTAAGGGCTTTGTCGCCCTTTTTGATTGGCGGGTTTCTGCCGCCCAATGAGAATAGCTTAAAACAATTTTAATTCTTATTTCCCGGTTTTTTCTCTCTATTGAAATTTCCCCCTATGTACCCCGGTTTGGGCAAAAACGCTTGTTGGGTTTTTAAGTTTTTTTGTAAAAAAGGGGTTTGCTCTTTATTGAAATTTTTATTTAAAAAAAATTTTTTTTATTAATACTTTTGCCGCACGGCGCGGGGCCCGAGTTTTCAGGGCCCATCTCTCATAGACTATAAGGGGAGAAGTGGGCTCCGCTCTGTTTGGGGGATAGCCAAGCACCCGCTAGCTCACCAATCACTTTTTGTCTTTTTACGTTTTTAAATTTCCCGCCGTGGATTCTGTTTGGTCAAAAACTTCTCCTAACTGAATGGGTTTTTTTGTCGCCCCTATCTGTTTGGTCAAAAAATTCCCCATAGGCAGAATGGGTCTCTTTTGCCCCTATTCTGTTGGGCTGACTAGCCAAGCCCCGGAGCTTAACCAATCAGCTCTTTTCAGATTTTTCGTTTTTAAACTATCCCCCGTGGATTCGTTGGCCCCTAAAAACCCCCCATGGGTTTTTAAGGGTTCACTTCGTCCTTTTCTGGGGCCCGGTTTTTTCCCCGACCAATAAATATTTCGAATTTGAATTACTGTTTTTCCCCGGGCAATTTCCAATACCTAATTTTGAATTGGTTTAAAAGGTTTTGGGAAATTTTTTTTTTTTTAAGGTTTGTTTTTTTTTTAAAACGAAAAAAGGGCTTTTTTGACATTTTTGCCCAAAAGGGATTTTTCGGAACATACTCCTGCGCCGGAGCGGAGCGCCGAGTTTTTTTCGCGATCTTCGATCTGCTTCCCGCTGTTCGGATCCCGCTTCCTTGCCCCTGTCGGGAGGTTTAGACCAAAAAAAACCTGGGCTGCCTGTGGAGCGCCGAGCGTGCATGCGCCTCGCTTTGCCGACTCGCCATCGTCATGCCTCGGAGTTTTTGAGCGCGCCGCACCCCCCGGAACGCTTTCCCCCCGCCCACACCGGCCCCTTGCCCGCCCCTTCATCGGGGCGCAGCTGAAGGGCGAAAACCCGCGCCTAAACTGAATCCCCGCGCCCGGCACGGGATTCGGGCTGGGGGGAAACGCGTTTAAAAGCCAAAAAAAAAGGGGAAAAAAGCCGATCATACATGTCACCCAAGTGTTTCACAGAAAAACAAATTTGGGGGGAAATTTAAATTCCCCTTTTTTTCTGGGAGATTTTTAATTTTTAAAATATTTTTTATAGAGCAATAAAATATAAGGGGAAAAAAAAACAAATGATTCTCATTTTGCTTTTTTTTTTTTGAGATTCCCATATATGGCCTCAAAGGGGATTTTTCACAAATACAAGCCCAGAAAAGCAAAGCACCTTCCAGACTTTCGGTCTCATTTTCATTATGATTTTCTTTAGGCACCATTTCAGGTTTGTGGACACCATAAGATATTAAAACCTAATAAAAACCCTTAAAACCACATACATGTTTCACAGATTTCTTTTTGCCCTGGGCAATGAAAGGGAAAAAAAAATTTTTTTAATTTAAGGGTTTTGGGCCCAAATTTTAAAAAAATTTTAACAAGGAAAATTGGTAAAAGCTCTTCAAAAAATTATTACCCTTTCTTCCCAATTTGCAATCTCAAAAAAATAGGTATTAAAAATGTTGTTTGTACACATGGCAGGGGGACAAGGGAGGGAGCGCTATTGTTTTTTTTGGGTGCAAATTTTTGGGGGTTTCCATGTTCTTTGCAACGCTTAATACCGAAAAATTAAACCCCCAAACCCCCCCCCCCGCCGGGGGGTTTAAAGGGGGGCCCCGGCCCCCTTTTTGGGGGCCCCCCCCCCCCCTTTTTCCCCCCCCCAAAACCCAAAAACCCGAAACCCCCCCCCCCCAAAAAACCCAAACCCCCCCCCAAAAAAGGGGTTTTTTCCCCCTTTTTTGGGGGAAAAAATTTTAAATTTTTTTTTCCCCCCCCTTTTGGGGGGGGGGAAAAAAATTTTTTAAAAAAAAAATTTTTTTTTTAAACCCCCCCTTTTTTTGGGTTTTTTTAAAAAAAAAGGGAAAAAAAAAAAACCCCCTTTTTTTTCCTTTTTTTTTTTTTTTTTAAAAAATATTAAAGGGGGGAAAAAAAAAATTTTTCCCCCCCCTTTTTTTTTTAAAAAAAATTTTTTTTGGTTTTTTTTGGGAAAAAAAGGAAAATTTTCCAAAAAAAGGGTTTTTTCCCCTTTTTTTTAAAAAAAAATTTTTCAAAATTTTGGGTTTAAAAAAATTAAAATTAAACCCAAAAAAACCCAAATTCCCCCTTTTTTTCCCTTTTTTTAAAAAAATTTTTTTTTTAAAAAAATTTTTTTTTGGAAAAAAATTTTTGGGGGGGGGGAAAAAAAAAAATTTTTAAAATTTTAAAAAAAAAACCCCCAAAAATTTTTTTTTTTCCCCCGGAGGGGAAAAAGGGGGGGGGTTTTTTTTTTTTTTTAAAAAATTTTGGGGTTTTTTTTTCCCAAAAAAAAAGGGGGGGAAAAAAAAAACCCCTTTTTTCAAAAGGGGGGGAAAAAAAAAATTTTAAATTTTTTTTTTTTCTTTTTTTTTTTTTGGGAAAAAAAAAATTTTTTTTTTTTTTCCCCCCTTTTTTAAAAAAAAATTTTTTTTTTTTTTTGGGGGGGAAATTAAAAAATTTTTTTTTGGGGGGTTTTTTTTTTTTTTTTTAAAAATAAAAATTTATTTAAAATTTTTCCCCTTTTTTTAAATTTTAAAAAAAAAAAACGAATTAACTTTTGGGTTTTTTTTGGGGAAAAGGGTTTTTTTTTTACCCCTTTTTTTTTTTTTTTTGGGGGGGTTTTTTTTTTTTTTAAAAAAAAAACAATTTCCCTTTTAAATTTAAACCCCCCCCAAAAAAAAATTTCCGGGGAAAAATTTTTTTTTTTTTTAAAAAAAAAATTTTTTTTAAAAAAAAAAAAAATTTTTAAAATTTTTTTGGGAAAAAAAAATTTTTTTTTAAAAAATTTTGGGTTTTTTTTTTTTTTTTAAAAAATTTTTTTTTGGGGCCAAAAAATTTTTTTTTTTTTAAAAAAAAATTTTTTTAAAAAAAAAATTTTCCCAAAAAAAAATTTTTTTTTTTTTGGAAACCCCCTTTTTTTTGGGCCCTTTTTTTTTTTTTATTTTTTCCCTTTTTTTTTGGCCCCCCAAAAAAATTTTTTTTTTTTTTTTTTTTTTTTTTCCTTGGGGGGTTTTTAAAAAAAAAAAAAATTTTTTTTGGCCCTTTTAAAAAAAACCAAAAAAAAAAATTTTTTTTTTTTTTTTTTTAAAAAAAAAAAAAAAAATTTTTTTTTTTTTTTAAAAAAAATTTTTTTTTTTTTAAGGGTTTTTTTTTAAACCCCTTTTTTTTTTTTTTGCCCCCTTTTTTTTTTTTTCCCCCCCCCCCCTTTAAAAAAAATTTAAGAAATTTTTTTTTTAAAAACCCCCTTTTTTTCCCCCCCCCGGGGTTAAAAAAAAAAATTTTTGGGAAAAAATTTTTCCCCCCTTTGGTCCGGGGGGGCCCCGCGGGGGGTTTCCCCCCCCTTTTCCAAAAACCCCCCGGGGAAAAAAATTTTGGGGGGGGCCCCCCCCCTTTTTTGGGGCCCCCCCCCCCCCCCCGGGGGGGTTTTTCCCCTTTTGGGAATTTGGGAAAAACCCCCCCGGGGCCCAATTTTTTGGCCCCCTTTTAAAAAACCCGGGGAAAAAAAGGGGGGGGGGTTTTTTAAAATTTTTCCCCCCCAAAAAAAAGGGGGCCCCCCCCCCCCCCCCCCGGGGGAAATTTTGGGGGGGGGCAAAAAGGGAATTTTTTTTCCCCCGGCCCCAAAAAAACCCCCAAAAGGGGGGTTTAAAAAAAAAAAATTTTGGTTTAAAATCCCCAAAAAATTTTTTTGGGGAAAAATTTTTTAAAAAAAAGGGAAAAAAACCCCTTTTTTTTCCCGGGGAAAAACCCTTTTGGGGGGTTTTTTAAAAACCCCCCCCCCAAAAACCCCTTTTTTTTTCCCGTTTTTTGGGGGGGGCCCCCCTTTTTTTTGGGGGGGGAAAGGGAAAACCCGGGGCCCCCCCGGGGGGGGGGGGCCCCAAGGGCCCAAAACCCGGGGGACCGCCCCCCGCCCCCCCCCCCCCCCCCGGCCCCCCGCCCCCCTTTTTAAAAAAAAATTTTTTGTTTGGGGGTTTTGGGGCCCCCCCAAAAAAAATTTTTTTTTTTGGGGGAAATTTTTTAAAAGGGGGGTTTTTAAAGGGTTTCCCCCTTTGGAGGTTTTCCCCCCGGCCCCCCCCCCTTTTTTTTTTTTCCCCGGGAAAAAATTTTTTCCCCCAAAAAAACCCCCCCCGGGAAAACCCCAAAAATTTTTTTAAAATTTTTTTTTAAAAAAAAAAAAAGGGGGGGTTTTTCCCCTTTTTTTTTTTTAAACCCTTTCCCCCCTTTTGGGGGGGGGGGGTTTGTTCCTTTTTTTGGGGTTTTTTAAAAAAAATTTTTTTGGTTTTTTTTTTAACCCTTTTTCCCCCTAAAATTTTTTTTAAATTTAAAGGGGGTTTTAAAAAAAGGGGGGGGAAAAAAAAAAAAAAAACCCCCCCACCCCCCCCCCCCCCCCCCCCCCCCCCCCCCCAAAAATTTTTTTCCCCCCCCCTTTTTTGGGGGGTTTTTTTTTGGGGGGGAAAAATTTTTAAAATTTTTTTCCCTTTTCCCTTTTTGGGGGGGGATAAAGGGGGGGGGTTGGGGGGGGTTTCGGGGAAAATTTTTTGGAACCAAATTTTTTTAAAAAATTTTTTTTAAAAGGGGGGGGCCTTTTAATTGGGCCCCGGGAAAACCCCCCCAACCCCAAAACCCCTTCCCCCCTTTTTTTTTTCCCCCGGGAAAAAAAAGGGAAACCTTTTTAAAAACCCCCCCCCCAAAAAAAAAAACCCCCCCCCCCCTTTTTTAAAAAACCCTTTTTTTAAAATTTTTTTTTAAAAATTTAAATTTTTTTTCCCCCAAAAAAAAAAAAATTTTTTTAAATTTGCTTAAAGGGGGTTTCCCCTTTTTTGGTTTTTTTAAATTTTTAAAATTTTTTTTTCCCGGGGGTAAAAAGGGAAAAACCCCCCCTTCCCCCCCTTTTTTTTTTTTCCATTCCATTTTCCCCCAAAAACCTTTTAACCCCCTTTTTCCCCCAAAAAAAACCCCCCCCCGGGCCCCCCCAAAAAAAAAAAAAACCCCCCCACTTTTTTAAAAAATTTAAAAAAAACCCCCCCCAAAAATTTTAAAATTTTTTCCCCCTTTTTTTTTTTTAAAAAAACCCCCCTTTTTCCCCCCAAAAAAAAAAAAAAAAATTTTTTAAAAAAACCCTTTTAAAAAATTTTCCAATTTCCCCTTTTTTTTTAAAAAAAAGCCCCAAAAACCCCCGGGGGCCCAAAAAAAAAAAAATTTTTAAAAAAAAAAACCCCCCCCTTTTTTTTTAATTAAAAAAAAAATTTTTCCCGGCCCCAAAAATTTTTCCCCCAAAAATTTTTTTTTAAATTTTTAAAAAATTTTAAAAAAAAAAAAACCGGAAAAATTTTTTAAAAAAAAAAAAGGGGGGGGAAAATTTTTTTTTAAAAAAAAAAAAAAAAAATTTTTAAAAAAAAATTAAAAAAAATTTAAAAAATTTTTTTTTTTTTTAATTAAAAAAATTTTTTAAAAAAAATTTTTAAAAAAAAAAAAAAGGGGGTTGGGGGAAAAAAAAAGAGGGAAAAAAAGGGAAAAAATTTTTTAAATTAAAAATTTTAAATTTTTTTAAAAAAAATTTTTTTAAAAAATTTTTTAAAAAAATTTTTAAAAAAAAAATTCCCCTTTTTTTTTTTTTTTAAAAAAAATTTCCCCCCCTTTTTTTAAAAAAAAAAAAAAAAAAAAAAATTTTTTTTTTAAACCCCAAAAAAATTTTTTTTTTTTTAAAAAAAACCCGAAAGGGGAAAAATTTTTTCTTAATTTTTTAAAAAAAAATTTTTTTTTGGGGTTTTTTTAAACTCAAAAAATTTTAAAAAATTTTTTTCTTTTTTTAAAACCCCCCCTTTTTTTTTTTTTAAAAAAAAAAAAGGGGGGGGCCCCCTTTTTTTTTTTGCAAAACAATTTTCCCCCGGGAAAAAGGGGCAAAAGGGGGGAAAGGGGGGGAAAAAAAAGGTTTTTTTTTTTTTAAATTTGGGGGCTTTCCCCAAAACAAAAAAAAAAAAATTTTTTTTTAAAAAAATTTTTTAAATTTCCCCCCCGGGGGGTTTTTTTTTTTTAAACCCCTCCCTTTTTTGGGGGGGGAAAAAAAAAAAAAACCCCTTTTTTAAAAAACCAAAGGGGGGGGGAACCCCTTTTTTTAAAAAAAACACCCCAAAATTCCCCTTTTTTTTAAAAAACCCCCCCCCAAAAAAAAGGGGGTTTTTTAAAAAACCCCCCCTTTTTTGGGGGGAAAAAAAGGGGGGCCCCCTTTTTGGTTTTTCCCAAAAAAACGAAATTTTTTCCCCCAAAAAAAAGGGAAAAAATTTTAAAAAACCCCTTTTTTGGGGGCCCCCCCCCTTTTTTTTTTGGGGGCCCCCGGGGGGGTTTTAAAAACCTTTTAAACCCCTTTTTTTTTGGGGGGGGTTTGGGTTTTTTTTTTTCCCCTTTGGGTTTTGGGGCCCCAAAAAAAGGTTTTTAAAAATTTTAAAAAAAACCCCAAATTATTGTTTGCAATGGACCAATGTGTGTAAATGAAATGTAAATTCTCAGTCTAATGGGCTTCTTGATTTTCCATGCTATGAACTAGTGACCATGAGTTAAGCTCTTAATTAAACTAATGAAATAAGAACAGTAATTACTTTTCTTTCAACAACCACTGGTGTTTTTATAGAGTAGTGTTTCCCCATCTTGTGCTCAGGCAACCAAACGAGTATCGAGAGTTACCATATCATGGTACAAGTTATTTCATTAGTTGCACTAGAACAATAAATAACCCCAATGTTTTTTTGTAGGACATATTTAGGACATGACCTGTTAGGCCAGCGACAAACATGTATTTTACAAGTGCATATTTGTACCCATATTATGGCTGACTGTCCTGACATGACCACAGTTTAATGATCTGAAATGTTAGCATCACAGATTCCTATGATGCATTCAGTTTGGGTCAATAAATATGCAACTGGGCCATAACATGGGCACAAAAATATAATTGGCTTTTGTGAAACTGGCCTTAAAAGGCTAAAGCTAAAAGGCGAAAGCTATGATAGATGTATTATCTATCCACAGCATTGGTGAGAAATGTCCAATTGCTGGAGGTTCCTCCACCAGGACCCACACTTATTTCTAAAACAAGGGCACCCAAGTCCCCACTGGTACTTGGCTATCTTCGTTGGTCTCATAGACTTTTAATGGAGAAGCAGTGCACAAGTTCAGCCACTGCTTCATTTAAAGACTTCTTAGATGCGCGAGCACAGCAAGGAAGGACTCGGAACCCTCATTTTAAAGTCCAGTGGAGGTCTCATTGATCAGACATTTTTCACCTATCCTATGAATAGCTGGTAAATATTTATCATGACACATTCTCTTTAAAGGGGTTGTCTCACTATGCCTATCTGATAGGTCTGGGTCCCACCTCTGGGACAGGCACCTATTGCCTAAAGGAGTCCCAAAACATCTCTTTATGCTAAACAGAGAGGTTTTGAGGCTCATTTAGGTGATAGGTTCGGGTTCCAGAGGTGGGACCTGCACCTATCAGACATTGATGGGATATTCTAGCAAAATGCCATTAATGTCTGTAATGAGTCAACCCTTTTAAAGCTCCTTGAAAGCTGCTTTGGGAAACACTACTAAATAATACTGTATTTGAATGTTGAAGTCACACCTTAGCCCTGTTACTTAAGTGTGTTGGGTTTCGGTGTCTGGTCCAGATTAAGAAGGAAAGTCAAATCACAAAAATAAAACATTCGGAATGCAGTGACACAATTTCTTTTCATAAAATTTGTTTTTATTGTGCAAAATTACTGAAACAAAAAACCGTACACATATTTGATTTATCTGTATTCAGAGCAGCCTGTACAAAAAAAGTGAACATGTTATTTATATTGCACAGTAAACAGTGTAAAATCATTGCAAGAAAATAAAAACAAGGGCAGAATTGCTTTTTTTCCCCTCCTGCCAGATAAATAAGAGTACATAAAAAAAATATTTTACTACCACACCAAAGTCAAGTCCCTTATTTTATTTTAGGGAAAAGCGTAAGGAAAATAGGTGCCTGCACTGGACACAAAAAGCTTCATTTTACTGACCAGAGAGTTGGGACTTCTCCAAGCAGAAACAAATGAAAGGTTATCTAGGCTGGTAGGACTTACTTCTTGTCCCTAGGTGAAAACAGTTACTGGAAGTGGCTCTGGCAGCAGCATCATTTGTCATGGTAGTACAGTCTAAGATGTTTTATTTCTCCACAGCTCACCACCAAGTGTTAGTGCAGTTTGTCATCAAACCAATCTTATAAAATTCAACAGGGCACGTGTGCTACAATGCATGACAAACCACGTAAAATGAAGTCCTGGAAGACTGAAAACCCAAGCCTACCATCAAACGTAAATCACCTGTGTCACTTTACAATTTAAGACTTGGTGTAAGGCCATCAAATATTCCTGCCAAAGGCTGGGACTATACGATACTTCTACACTAGGCATACCTGGGTGATGCACATTTTAGGTACCATTTTGGAGGTCACCAGTTCCATAAGTACTGTAGGACTACAACGATCTCTGTTCCTATGGGAGACTGAAGTATAGTAGGTTGCAAAAGTACTCATACCCCTTGAACTGTTCCTCACTTTTAAACGTTACAGCCACAAAGTGAAATGTGTTTTATCGATATTTTATGTGATAGAGCAGCACAAAGTAGCAAGTATTTGTGAAGTGCAAAGAAAATTTGTGCTTTTCCAAATTTGTGCTGTGCACATCTAGAGAGTCCTGCCACATATTCTCAGTGGGATTTAGGTATGTACTGTGACTGGGCCATTGGAACACATGGATATGCTTTGACTTAAACTCTTCCATTGAAGCTTTGGCTGTACATTTAGGGTCGTTGTCCTGCTGGAAGGTGAACCTATGCCCCTTTATCAAGTGTTTTGCAGCTTCTAACAGGTTTTCCTCCAGGATTGCCCTGTATATAGCTCCATCCATTTCCTTTCAACTCTGACCTGCTCTCCAGTCCCTGCTAAAGCAAAGCCTTCCCCAAGCATGATGCTGCCACCACCACGCTTCACGGTGGAGATGGTGTGTTCAGAGTGATGTGCAGTGTTGCCTTTTCTCCACACATAGTGTTTGGCATTTAGGCCAAACAGTTCAATTTTAAACTCATCTGACCAGAGCCCCTTCTTCCACATGCTTGCAGTGTCCCCAAATAGTTGTTTGCGTGCTGCAAACAGGGCTGTTCATGGCTTGTTTTTAAAAATGGCTTTCTTCTTGCAACACTTCCATAAAAGGCCAGATTTGTGGAGTACACGACTAAGGGTATGTTCACAAAGCGTTTAGTGGTGAGCATTTTTGCCCGCGGTAAACGCCGTGCTTTGCGCCCTAAAATGACATACTTGCAAGCCCGTAATTTCAAAGCGCAAATGTGACGCAATGTACATTGACTGAAAGACGACGTTGATTTTACTAGTGACATTCTTTTACCATATTTAAGGAACGTATTTTGGGCACATCGCGACAAATTTATGAGTCAAAATACGCCCAACTGAGCTGTAGATCTCTGAAGCTCCTCCAGTGACCCTAGGCCTTTTGGCTGATTAGCTAACTAGTGCTCTCCTTGTCTGGGCTGTCAGTTTAGGTGGACAGTCATGTCTTGGTAGGTTAGAAGTTGTGCCATACTCCTTCCATTTAAGGATAATGGATTAAACAGTGCTCCATGAGATGTTCAGAGCTTGGGTTATTTTTTTTTTTAACACCTAACCCTGAAATACACTATGCCACAACTTTATCCCTAAGCGGTCTGGTGTGCTCCTTTATTTTAAAGATGTTGTTTGTTCACTTGTTTCTCTAACAAACATCTGAGGCCTTCCCAAAACAGGTAGATGGAGACTGAATTATACACAGATGTAATCTATTTACTAATAAGGTGACTTCTAAGGCTATGTTCACACGGCATAATTGCGGGGCGTAAATACGGCCCGCAATTATGCCGGGACTGCGGGAGCTCCCGCGGGGCGGGGGATCTGGCAGCCTGCCAGCCCCATAGACTGTCATTACTCGCGTCGCGTATACGCCGCTAGTAATTTACATGTCACTTATCTCCCCCCGCGCCGTATTCGCCGAGCAGGGAGAGGAGACGTAATCCATAGTTCTCTATGAGAACTATGGATTACCGTAATTATTGGGATGTATTTCGGCCCGTATTGAGCGCAGTATGGTGCGAAATATGGCCGAAATACGTCCCAATTTAAGCCGTGTGAACATAGCCTAAGAGAAGTTGGTCACACTGAATTTTATTTAGGGGTGCTAGAGTACACAGGGACTAAATATGCATGCCACACTTTTCAGTTTTTTAATTTGCAAAGATTTGGAAAAACACATATCATTTTCTTTGCACTTCACAAACACTTGCTACTCTCTGTTACTCAATCTCTATCTTAATATCAATTAAATACATTTAAAAGGGATTTCTCTTCCACTGTTTCACTGAGTCCTACTCAATTTTATACTCACTTTGCCTGGCTGTGGGTGGTTCTATAGCAGTAATTATAACTTCCCTTTAACTAAATATTGGAAAAACATAAGTGGCAGATAGATTTAATCTTCAGTAGATAAAAATACAAGTGCTCTGAGGTGTAAAAACTTTTGGTTGTCAGTACACAAAAGGTAATCCATGGTGATGTCCCTCCCTGCTCTCTGGAAGGAAGATATGGAGGTAACCAGACAAACCTGTGTGAACTCGGAGAGGATAAAATTTATTTTATCTAATGACCAAGGTAAAAACAAAACACCAATGTATTTAGAAAAAAGTCTTCAATTACCTGTATCTACATGTTAAAAGCTAATCTTTGTAGTGAGAAAGCCCCTTTGAGTTTGTGGATCTAATGTTTAAAAATAAGGAACCGTTCAAGGAGTATGAATACTTTTGCAACCCACTGTATACTGCTGAAGATCTCAAGCACTATTCCTTGTATGGACTGCAGGCCCTTTTACAGGGGTCGATGATTGGGTAAATGAATAGTCGTAAGAATGATCATTCTTGATTATTGATATGTGTAAACGCTTGTTTGTTGGCTGACTGCATGTGCTATGTGGACTTTAAAATCATTGCTGGTCGGCAGCTGACCTCCCTGTGTGTTTGTAACCATGTACAGAATGTCAATGAGAGGAGGGGTCTGAATACTTGTTTGCTCAAACTCCTTCTGATAATTTTCAAGCGTAAAGCAACTAGCATCGATCGGCTTCCTATATCATTGATCTGCAATGTCCATGGACAATTTATCTGCTTGTGGAAAAGGACCCTAAGGTAATGGTTTCTATGATTTGGAAATCATTGACTTTAGCAGATTCTCATTTAGCTACTCAAATTCTCCACATTAAAATGGTAATAAGAAAAGGTAAAATGAGCAGAGCCAGGATACTTCTTTTTATCCCACAAAAAAGTGAAAGGCAAAAATTAAGATTTATCTATTATCACAATCATGGTATATAAAAGAACAATAGTTTTATAGTATAGCTGGATTCAGCAAGAAAGCACAATGGGTCACTAAATCGAAAAACAATTTACATCTTATTTAGAATATAGAAAAACATATTGTTGGCCGGCCTATTTCCTTCCATCCTCCGTGGATAATATTTTAATAAAATACTATTTAAGTTTTGAATGTGTACGTTCAACTGCAAAAACTGCACAATAAGTGTTATGGTGTTTTATAGAAGAAGCTATAAAAGAGTAACATGACCATAACCCAAAAACACAAAGAACAAATAGAAAATGTTAAATCTTGATTTATAAAAGAAAGTTAAAGTTGCATCAACATATATTACCAGAAAACACAGTATGGAAAAGTCCCAAGTCTTCATACAAACTTTTAAAACTACTTTTGGTCCATAAAAATAGCCACATCATTCAAAATAGAAATGAAGTATTGTTTCTCCTTTGCAAAGTATTTTCATTGACGTATGACATTTCATGGTTATCATAAACCAAAAGACAGTGCACTTTTACTGCACCAAAACGTAGATATAAAATAGTCTAATACAAAACTTTATATACAACATCAGATTTCACATTTTAGTACATTTTTGTGTGTACTGCAGAATCTGAGATTGTCCAAAATCCTTAACATCTGATACATAATACTGCTTATTATAATTTATCAGGCACACAGTATAGGCTTTTAACTGAGGCTATACTTCAAAAGTGTCGATGTCCAACAATAATATAACAGCATAATGTGAAAGGAAACGCCAATATGCTTTCTGATGCAAGTTTGTAGGAAAACCCATCAAAACATTGTATACATCTTTACTGTAACATTTATGTCTCTGATTCTTTTAAAGCACTTTTCATTTAAGAATTGTCCAAGATTTGATGTCCATGTCGGATGTTGATCAGAACTTGTCACGTCAAAAGGACAGCACCATTGGATCTTCTATCCTGTGTCTCAGGCAGGTAAGCATAGTAGAAGTCTTAACTAAAGACAGCACTCCAATTTCATTAGCCTTTTTAGTCCTGCACCATATTATACACACAGGTAACATTTCAAACCACTGTAGGAAAGCCCTTTATCAGGCTATGATACAGATTAATAAAAAAAAAATACAACAAATATGGTAACAAACAGATACATCATTTGTGTATAAAAGCAAAAAATATGTATCCAGTAGTTATTGCATGGTATAATATAAAGATAAGTAAGGAAAATGCACCAAGTTTCTAACTTCCAGAACAGAGGAAATATATAAAGAGTGAGCGACACCCAAAATTAAGTGGTGATTGGAGACAAACATCACCTGAGTACCATGGGTATACTAAGGTATACTACCTGAAGAGCCTAGCTGGACCCAAGTAAGCACAGACAGAACACAATATCTGCATCGAGTGCACCCAGTTATGTAGGAGAAGTTCAGACAGCTAATAAGGAGAGAACAGCCTATCCAGGCATGACGTATACCATTAGATATATAACAGCCTATCCAGGCATGACGTATACCATTAGATATATAACAGCCTATCCAGGCATGACGTATACCATTAGATATGTAACAGCCTATCCAGGCATGACGTATACCATTAGATATGTAACAGCCTATCCAGGCATGACGTATACCATTAGATATATAACAGCCTATCCAGGCATGATGTATACCATTAGATATATAACAGCCTATCCAGGCATGACGTATACCATTAGATATATAACAGCCTATCCAGGCATGAAGTATACCATTAGATATATAACAGCCTATCCAGGCATGACGTATACCATTAGATATATAACAGCCTATCCAGGCATGAAGTATACCATTAGATATATAACAGCCTATCCAGGCATGACGTATACCATTAGATATATAACAGCCTATCCAGGCATGAAGTATACCATTAGATATATAACAGCCTATCCAGGCATGACGTATACCATTAGATATATCAACATTACAGCTTGACAATCAGTGGTCTGAAAAGCTGGTTGCATTTATACTATGGTGCACACTCAGACGGAATAAAATTACACAAAGCAATGAAATTTGTGCGGTCTTTTTTTTAAGACTTGATATCTATATTAGATCTAGATGGTCAAGATCTAGAGGTCCAATGGAGTCATGAAGTGCGTCCAACGTCAGGTGTTAACTTCCTTTACTTTTGCCTGCCAAACAGAACCAAAAATCTTTAGAAATCGACACACAAAGAATCTTAACAAAAATCAACAAGATGTGAATAGCTGTAGAGAGACTTAAGGGAAAGACTTTGGAAAATGATGATAGCTTAAAAGGTTTAATACAACTCTGGCTACCATTTAAATTGATTCAGAATTCTCTGCCAGTTAGTTACCTAGTTTTTAGGTTAGTTTTATTTACAATGCCAGATACATTTTGAGACAAACCCCAATGATTTCTGAAGGACCCCACTGATTTATAATGGGGTCTATCAGGTTTCCTGTATTCTTCACTGTCAGAATAGACTGTACTTTTTATTTTTGCTTTTAAGATTTTCAGACAATTATAATGTATAGAAAAACCATAACTAATGATGTATACATCTTTAAGAATGTCACCAGGTTTTTCTTCATACAGGAAAGCTAAATATACTGCTCAAAAAAGAATGTTTTACATAACAAAAAAGTGCATTTGTATATATTAGGGCTTGTTCACACGGCGTTTTAACTCCGTGTTACATCTGCTTTTTAGATCCATCTCTGGGACCGACAGGACGGATCTAAACAATTAGCAGTGAGATTATCACTGCGGGCTATGAGGAAGACGCAGCGGCGTTCACATGAGAGATCGCCGCTGCGTGTTCCTCTCCTGCATGCCGACTCAGTCTTTGAAAGAATTGCATGTCATTCCAGTGATAATCTCACTGCTAATTGTTTAGATCCGTCCTGTCGGTCCCAGAGACGGATCTAAAAAGTGGATGTAACACGGAGTTAAAACGCCGTGTGAACAAGCCCTTAATCTACAGTATCACACAAGTGAGTATACACTTCACATTTTTATAAATATTGTATTTCTTTTTATGGGACAACACTGAAGATATGACACGTTGATACAATGTAAAGTAGTCAGTGTACAGCTTGTATAACAGTGTAAATTTGGTGTGCCCTCAAAATAACTTAAAGGGGTTTTGCCACGATCTCATTTCATACCTCCTGCATCCAGCTCTTCAGCTCTGTGTGCTCAAAAGGGGGCGTGTGTGATTTGTTTGAATTGCATATCATGTGACCCAGCAGGATGACATCACCAGGCCTTTCCTCTCTGTAGTCAAAGAAAGGTCTGTTTATATAAAGCATTGTGAGTAGCTGAGAAGTAATATTTTTGCTTCACAGCAGAAGGGTCCTAGGTTCAAATCCCTGCATGAACCAAGCCTGTGTTTTTTTTTCTCTTTTTCAATGCACAAACCTGAGGTTTCTTTTTTATTTCTTTGCACTATTTGACTAATTACTAAGGAGGACAGAGGACGGGAGTAGAATGACAGCACCTGGGGTTTGAACACTCAGTAGCGTCCTGGGAGGAGAGGTGATCTCTGAGCATGTGCGACCAGGACTGAGGAGCTCTCAACCCTGGTCGTGTCCTCTGGAGACGAGCTGTAAACAATGGATCACTAAAGGAGCAGCTAAACTAAAACGGTGCAGAATTTTTAATAATAATAAATGGTGAAAATGTTAGTTATTTCATTTGCAAGCTTCCCACGTCAACTTTACTTCCTGGCAAAACCCCTTTAACACATAGCCATCAATTTCTAAACCGCTGGCAACAAAAGTGAGTACATCCTTAAAGGGGTTGTCTCGCTACAAGGATTGCTTTTTATGTTAAAGATCTTGCAAAAACAATTCACTTTGCAATATGTGTCCATTAACAGTATCCTACCTATTCCTAGCTATCCCCTCTTGTATGGGCTGCATCAGCTCCTCCGGTCGCTTCAGCTACAGACCTGTTTACTCTCTCCTTATAGGCTGCCAGCACTGGTTGCTATAACTACAGACCTGGCTTCTACTGCAGCCTAGCAGAAGCCAGTAAACACGCCCCTCAATTCAAAATGAAACCAAGAAAACAGGACTAATGTAAGATGAATCAATGTAGTGAGACAACCCCTTTAAGTAAAAATGGACCAATTATGCCCATAGTGTCAATATTTTGTGTGGCGGCCATTATTTTACAGCACTGACTTAATTATCTTGGGCATGGAGTTCACTAGAGCTTCACAGGTTGCAGCCAGAATTCTCTTCCACTCCCTCCTTCATGATGACATCAAGGAGCTGGTGGGTGTTAGAGACCTCGCGCTCCTCCACCTTCCGTCTGAGGTTGCCCCACAGATGTTCAATAGAATTTAGGTCTGGAAACATGCTTGGCCAGTCCAGCACCTTTACCCTTATTTTCTTTAGCAAGGTAGTGGTCGTTTTGTAGGTGTACTTGGAGTCGTTATGTTGCAATACTGCCCTGCGGCCCAGTTTCCAATGTGAGGGGATCATGCTCTGTTTTAGTATATCACAGTACATGTTGGCATTCATGGTTCCTGCCACACATGCTTAACACCAAATAAAAAAGTTTATCTTGGTCTCATCAGACCACAGGAAAAGGCTCCAGTAATCCATGTACTTAGTCCGCTTGTCTTCAGCAAACTGTTTCCGGGATTTCTTGGGCATCATGTTTAGAAGAGGCTTCCTTCTGGGATGACAGCCATGCAGACCAATTTCATACAATATATGGCGTATGGTCTGAGCACTGACAGGCTGACCCCACACAATTTAACCTCGGCAGCTACGCTGGCAGAATTTATACATCTATTTTGAAAAGACAGTCTCTGGATATGATGCTAAGCATGTGCACTCAACCTCTTTGGTCGACTAAGGCGAGGCCTGTTTTGAGTGGAACTGATCTTGTTAAACCAATGTATGATCTTGGCCACCATGCTGGAGCTCAGTTTCAGGGTGCTGGCAATTTTTTTTATAGCCTAGGCCATCTCTATGTATGGCAACAGTTCTTTTTTTTCAGATCGTCAGACAGTTCTTTGCCATGAGGTGCCATATGGAATTTCCAGTGACCAGTATGAGAGAGAGCATCAAATTTAACAAAAAAAATAGGCTAAAATGCAGAAACAGTATATGAAAAATTAAGTAAATAATGACATGGTGGAATCCCTTTGTGCTGTTGTTCATCTGAATATTAATTTACTAATTTTAAAGAGGTTTTCTCACCACAATGATTAGCTTTGTCTTGATTTGGCTTTGTTCAGGAGATAAAGAAGATTTGAGCTACTGCTAGCGTACGCAAGTTTCTCTTGGTTACTGACCACCTCTCCCTGCTCTCTCTCTCTTATCTGCTTGCTGCAAGCTGCCATTGTCTGACCTTGGTGAATCACTCCCTGCTGAGTCTTATCTGTAGCAAAGGAGCTTATTTATATAAGTTAATTACACATTTTAATCCTAAGAGCTCTGTAGACTTGTGCACTACAGATTATAAATCTTCAGCACTCATCTCACATTAACAGGAACAGCTAGGAATAGCAGAGCCGATAAGCCAATCACTGCTATAGAACCACCCAGTCTGACCAGAAAGTGTGAGTCTGAAGCTGGCTGTGACTCTGCGAAATAGCATGGTGGGAAAACCCTTTTTTTTATTTGCCCTAGTAATTAAAGGCATAGAATCTAGTGAGTGTGTGCTTTCATTTTCTCATGACGGCATATAAATAAACCAGCTTTGAAAAATTATGGAATCACAAAGGTCTATAGCTACGGGAACACTGAACAAGCTGAGATACTAAGGAAGAAAGAGTATTTGCGAAGTTCAGCAATAAAAAAGCTTATGACCGTAATTATGACTTCTTTACTCCACAACTAAACATAGCAACAAGTACGAAGCCCGACCCGAGCTGTCCTGTCTTAGACTATGTTGATGAGTGAGGCGTCACTGGCCTCTCCCAGGAGTTAATCATGTTATATACATATAGACTTGCAGCATAAATGAATAACATATTAAAGTCAACTACTATAATTAGCCTGGCTGCAATTACTAAATCATTTTATGTACTGCGTATGACAGATTAAATATAGCTGTAGTTACATAACCATTGCGGCTCACGGAACACATTTCTAGTGCCAAAAGAAAATCCTAAGCAATTGTTTCTAGCAAAAAAGGAAAGTAATTAACTGAGAAAGTAAATGGGGTAAGCATTCCTTTTTGTATATTCCAATTATGAGGAAAAAAATATATGCGGAAATGAAATAAATTAGTGCTATTAATTGTCTTTTAAGGCGATTTCCAGCCCTCTAAAATTATTCCGTTTCTGTGTGGCTGGGCTGGAATTAGTGTTTTCTAAGTTTGTCACTGTGATTCTAAGGAGACGTCTTAATGGAAGTAAACAACATAAAATGATACTTTAGTTCTATTGCTGTAGTATATTTTATCTGTGTTGGTGCAGTATCAGTATAATTCAGTCTGCTGCAATGCAAAACTCGTGGAAGTGCAGGGTTTTTCCCATAGATGGTTTTTATGTCTGCACTTCTTGCTCAATGGGACATGATTAAAGACAACTAAATGGAGATTTTCTTAAATGATATCTGTCAGCTTCCCTTTATTATATATAACAGGAAAATATATTTTACATGTTTACTGATCACACTTCAGTAATATCACAGTGGTTTAGCTATAGTGTTTTTCCCACAGAAGGAACATTTATGTGCCTTTTATGTACCTAAACTGTGACCATATTTCAACACAGACTGATGACAAAAATTGCATGGTATCTACCGCTATAGGTGTAATGGTTACATATTTTTTTTAGACGTCATCATGTATCAGAAGTGGTAGTCCAAGGGAACGTCTTTTTAAAAAAGTTATGTATTCTGTTAAAGGGGCTGTTAAAGGGGTTGTCTCATCTCATAGTTTCATAGGATGCATACATGAAATAATGCTGCTTTGCTCTGTCACTTCCTGGTCAAGCTGTCTGTAATTAGCATATGAGCTCCGTGTATTCAGATTTCTCTTTTTATCAGTCTATATTAAATAAATTACCTTATACCAGGACAGAAGAAGCTGCTGAGCTAAAATAAACATTAGCAATTACTGTCCTTTGTCTGAAAGATCAGATAACACACAAGCTCTCACACTGTTGCCATGACTTGTGTGATGATGTCCCTCCCTGCTATCAGATAGAACAAACAGCAGGGGAAAAGGAGTACATAGGTCGGTCACTTGGGAAACCAGACAAAGCTCAGAAGGTGATAAAGTCACTTGTAGATACTTAACAAAAAAAATGAACAAAACAATATATTTGGAAAACGTCTTCATTTAGTGTTCCCTACATGTTGAAAGCTAATCTTTGTATTGAGACAACCCCTTTAAGATTAAAAACCCATTGTCCCATGCCCCATTAGGAAATTTGGAGATAAAATAGGGAAGGTTCTCTGTTCAGGATACTCCTCTCTTGGCCAGAGTGGTTACAAAGAGAACCTGTCCTGCATTACACGGACAATCCATTGACTTGAATAGCTGCTGGGTAATGCTTCTTTTTTCCTGTAGTGGCGCTACAGGAAAACACTTTTCCCAACAGATTATAGCTCAGTGCAGTAGATCCCAGCAGCAGGACACCAGACAATCATTTTATGGTCAAGAGATCCTTCTAATTAGAAGAGATTGTACAAAGTGTAGATTTCCTTTAAGTAGTTAGAGGGGTTTTCAGAGAACATGGAAAATTTAGGAAAACCTTTAGGGTGCTTTCACGCAGAGAATTTTTGATGCGTTTTTTGGCACTTTATTTTTACACTTTATTTTGTATTTCTGCAAAAAAAAAAAAAAAATTGTGCCAAAAAATTCTCAGCGTAAAAGCACCCTTACAGTGCTGTAGACCGTTTCCACAGTTGTCTCCTTTTCTGCATCCAATCCTATTGATGTCACTTTTATAGAAATGTTATATTACATGACTATGTCAACCAAATGTTGAATGGCCCTGACAGGACCGGGTTGACAATCGGGCAAAGCGGGCATTTTCCCGGTAGGCTGTGCTGTCTGCTAGTACAGGGGCCGTCCTGCATATAATTTACTCTCTGCACTTCCTGCTCTCATCACAATGTGGCGAGGCCCCGCACCCTCTCTCACACACAGATTGTTCTGCAGGAGAGCGCAGGGGCCTGTACGACACTGTCATTAGGATAGATCCCAGTCACCTGCAGGAAGAGGGGCTACAGGGATCCGTCCTGAATCCGAAGAGCTCAGCAGTCTCTGCCTGATAGCAGTGTGACAGGAAGCACAACAGAGGAGGGGGGCCTGTCACATTGTCTGCCAGCGTCAAGGAGGGTGAGTATGGTAAGGTCATTACTGGTAGAGGCTGGCATCCCCCCCTTCTTGTGTGTGCTCCCCCTTCGTATACTTCCCCACTGTATGTTTGTCCCCCTACCTTCATTTGTGTGTGCTCCCCCTTCGTATATTTCCCCACTGTATGTTTGTCCCCCTACCTTCATTTGTGTGTGCTCCCTCCAGCCTCCCTCATTTTACCCCTCCTTCATGTAGGTGTACCCACCTTCATATGTGTGTGCGCCTCCCCCTTCATGTATGTGTGCTCTCTTCCACCTCTGCAGGTGCCCCCTCTTCATGTCTGTGTGCACCTACCCCTTCATGTGTGTGCGCTACCCTTCCTTCATGTATGTTTGCCCTCCCTTCATGCGTGTGCGTGCCCAATGGAGGGGGCCCTGGGGCCCCATAGTGATGAACTGGGCAGCGGTGCAATGAAGTGACCTCATCACGCCGCTGCCTCTCCTTGGCCGCACAGCCGTACCTCCGCATAGGCTGTGCGGCCGAGGAGCTGCGAGAGGAGCGCCCCGGCACTGGCGGCATGATGACGTCACACCGCCAGTGTTGGGCAGAAGAGGAAGGAACTTGGCTGGGAAGGAGATAAGGTGAGAATTATTGTAATTATTTTTATTGGCAGTTACCTGCCTTACTGAGGGGCCCAGATATATACCTGCCTGAGGAGCCCATATATATATATATATACCTTCCAGAGGGGACCATATATATATATACCTGCCTGAAGGGCCCATATATATACCTTCCAGAGGGGACCATATATATACCTGCCTGAAGGGCCCATATACAGTATATATACCTGTCGGAGGGGCCCATATACATACCTTTCAGAGGGGCCCATATATATACACCTGCCTGAGAATCCCATATATATAGCTGCCAGAGGGGCCCATATATATAACTGCCTGAGGGCCACACACACACAACACATATATATATATATATATATATATAATATACATACATATATATATATATATATACACACACACACACACACACCTGCCTAACCTAGGGGACCTATATATATCTGCCTTACCGAGGGGACCTATATATACCCACCTTACTGAGGAGACCTACACATGCCTGCTTGAGGGGACCTATAAAGCTTCTTATCTGTGGGTACCTATACACCTGCCTAACTGAGGGAACCTATAGAGCTTCCTATCCGATGAGGGGAGCTATAGAGCTACCTAACTGAGGGGACTTGTGTACCTATAAGTAAAGAATTGCTGGAAAAGTGAGGATTGTAGGATATTTGTGTCCAAATCTGCAGGGACAAGTGTTGGCTTGAACAGCATGGTGGTGTAGACCGGGTGGAGAAGAAAAGGGAACGGAACGACTCATCAGAGGAACGTCACCTGTGAGTCACTAAATGTACCTGAACTTTAATCACTTATATGTGTGCAAAGTGTAATGGTATAATTATATTCCGTAATGGTGTGGCGGTATTATTCAGTCTCTATATAGTGGTGATATGTGGTCATGGTGTGAAGGTATGATTCAGTCACTATGTGGTGGTGATATGCGTTCATAATGTGGTGGTATTAAGTCACTATGTGAGGGTGATATGTGGTCATGGTGTGGCAGTTATATTCATCCATTAAGTGGTGGTGATATTTGGTCATAGTGTGGTGGTATTATTCAGACACTATTTAGTGGTGATATGTGGTCATGGTGCGGTGGTATTTGGTCTTAGTGGAATTATTGGTAATTTTAGCCATAGGATTCTGGTTTTATGTAGCGGTGTTATTTGGTAACTGTACAACCACTATTTTGTGGTTTTTGTAATTAGTACTTTGTGTTATTGCTTTTGATATATTTTTATTTATATAAAATGTATCATTTGGGGTGGAGGGCATATATCTTTAGACCTTTTATGTTCACCACCAGTGTCCTGCTGCAATTAGGTGAGGGAGACTCAAAAGCCACAGGGCTCCATCTTGATTACAGATTAGTGTGATGATGTCTGTATAAGTTGAAGCGAGACCAGGTGGGGGCAGCAAACAGGTGGCGGTAAAATAAACTCCTCTGGTCGGCCGTAGGCACCCCAGTCTGACACTGTGTGCACCTCCACCTTCATGTGTGTGCGCCTCCCCCTTTATGTGTGTGTGTGCTCCTTTCCACCCCTTTTAGGTGCTTCCCCCCCCATATACTTCCCCACTTCCTGTGTACTCCTCTCTTCATATAATTTCTCCCTTCATGCATTCCCCTCTCCCCTCCAGGTTTGTGAAATTAAAAAAAAGTTGGCAGCTGCACAGTGTGTATGCAGCTGGGAGAGTCTGATCATTGTATACTTGGTGCTCAATAAGCGCTGTATACAGATCACACAATCTCTGGGGCTCGGTAACTGCTGGAGCTGCCGAGCGGTCGGTTCTTGGAGTCTAGTGCATACCCTGTTGGGTGGTTGCGTCCATGTGGAGCATGAACTTGTACCGCAACTACTACTTGTAAGTTTTTAAAAAAATTTTTGAATTAAAGATAAATATGTTTTAACTTCGGTACAGACTGCTTGGTCCCCACTGTGTATGCCCGCTTACAGGGTGAACTTTAGGACACTGGTTATCTACTTTCATTTTGCCATTATTATAGCCGTAGGAGTATCTGGCTTACCGTGCGTCCGTCTCATTTATTGCTACAAAGGGAGGAAACAGGCAATTACAAGCTGGACTGTTTACTATTATAACTTATCCCTTTAGGGTATGTTCACACGGCGTATAGCAGCATGTACCAGTGCGCGCCGTTATACACCTGCTGTTATAAGTGCACACTGGCCAATAAATACTGTCAACATTCAGCTTCACTTTCCCTGACGTGTCACTTCTTTTTTAGCGGCTCATACAGTGTGCCGGGATATACGCCGTAAAATCAGAACACTCAATGAATGAGAGCTATGATTTACCATATTTGCGGGCCGTATTTCAGGCGCCATGTAGCGCAATTATGCCCCGAAGAACGCCCCGCAAATACGCCATGTGAACATACCCTCAGGCTGTCTACACAGCACAGGTTTTTTGGGACGGATGGTTGGCAGATTCAGTGTTTATAACATGTTCTATATTCTGACAGTTCATCGTCGGATTCCCATGCAGCCCATGTAATGGTCCACCGGGAATCCGAAATCCTACTGCGTTTTTTGTGCAAAAAACGCTCACAAAAACGGCGAGGCGGCGCAGTCCAGCGATGAGAAAATGCCATTGGATTGCTGAACTTAGCCTTTGGTTATATGACCACTATGGGGCGCAATTGTCTCTACACCCTTCTGTATTGTATAGACCATTCAGAACGGTGTACAAAGATGGGGCTTCTATTAGACAGAAGTAATGAAAATAAAAACATGGTGGCTATGGAAGCCTTCATCAGGCTGCCAGCTGCCACGTTAATGGGTCAACGCCCCACTATTGCGCTGTGGGTTTGCCATTCAGAGTGAGGGACGGTTAGCAGAACGGTTACTCATTCATTTAGACACCGCGGCCGCAATGTCTAAAGGGTTAAACAGCAGAGATCGGAGCCGGCCTGAAGGCGTCGACTAAGAATGGAAAACCGGTCACACTGGTGCACTTCTTTCTGTTCTATACCAGTTCCCAGTACAGGGGTGCAGTGATTTTGGCTGTACTCCTCTCATAGAAGAGTTAAAGGGGTTTTGCCACCATGCACTGTCGACTTGGGATGCTTAGAAATCATAAGTTAGGCACTTTCTTAATTGCATGTCATTAAAAAAAGTGTAAGATGCCACAGCTGCAGCCTTCATTACCTTATCAGTGTTTACAGGTGGTTGTCATTGGAGCAAACCTGTTCTAAGCCTCCTGCTTGCTGGCCGCACTTGCGTGGTTCAGTCTTTTTCCTCTGAAGCCTCCTCGGGAGCGTGCACGCTCTGAAAGGCGCAATAGCTCCTCTCCCGGCCAGAACAGTGTGTCTGCTACTCACTTCCCCCCTCCTTCCTGTTCGCAAAGAATCTTCAGGGACTGTGCTTTGATTGAATGGGGGGATGTGCTAGCTGTTTTTCAGATTGTCCTGCCATCCTCACTCACATTGTACAGTGAAACACTGCAGGAGCAGGATGTTTGCCATTGTCTGTCCTGGCTTTCAGCCAAGCTCCCTTACTCCATGTCTACTCTTTTCTATGTTCTAGTTCCTTGCCCCGATCCCTTACTCCTTGTCTTCTACGTTTCTCTATATTCTGGGTCTTTGCCCCGATCCCTTACTCCTTGTCTTCTACGTTTCTCTATCTTCTGGATCTTTGTCCCGATCCCTTACTCCTAGTCTTCTACGTTTCTCTATATTCTGGATCTTTGTCCCGCTCCCTGCTTTTAGTTGTGGAGCTCAGGAGCGCGCACGACTCACGGCGCGATGACGTCACTAAGTGCCGTCTGGAGGGCGGGTTTTTTTAAACTACCCAAGCAGAGAACGCCCTCCCCCTTCCCCCCACCCCCCGCCTCCCGATCTCAAGACCCAGGGGACCAGTGGCAGCCTGTGAGGTAGGGAACAGCCGTCTTGGCAAAACCCCTTTAAGTGTGACCGGTGGAGAGGCATGTTAAAAAAAATGAATGACTGCGGAGGGCAGGGAGATAAGTACAATTTTTTAATTTTTTTTTTTTAAACAAATGTGCTTATTTTAAATACAGAAATGAAAACGCATGGCAACTCCTTTAAAGGGGTGTTCGAGTTTTACAAAATGGTTGCCAGCCAGTTGGAGTGGTTATAAAATTACTATATTATTTTTTTTTCAACTCCCCATTTAAACCCACTCTGTTAAAGCAGCATGTACACTGTCGTGGCATCACAGCAAAGCCAGAGCAAACAACACAACGAGTGTCATCTCATTTGGGCTTTGTTTGCTCTTTTATGTCAGTCTACTCTTCATGTGCTGGGGGTCTACCAATCGTCTGTGTCCAGCACATAAAGTATATAGTAATGTGAACTAGAGCAAATATAACCTGAAAGAGCCTATATTTGTGCTCCAGTCTCCTATGGCTCTGCTGAGGTATGGATCAGAATACCTTTTTCAGCATACCCCAAGGATACATGGTGTGGCTGAGAACAGCCATGGGGATGGCTGCAGCTGTGGTTTTTACATTTTACAGTTTTGTGAGTAAAACGGGTGTTTACCAGCAAATCTGTGCAGCCGTTTAACAATCAGTTCAAAATTGGTGTATACTTCCCCTAACCTGTCTCTTGTAATAGGATGTGTTCCTACACAGTCTGATGTCGTCAGTGATGACTGGAGACTGTTACTGTGTAAGAACATAGGCAGTTAACCAACAGTTTGTTTGCTCATTTCCAGGAGGAATAACAGAGGGACAGCCCAATATTGAACTGAATAAGAGAAGATTCTCCACAATTATTATTTTCTAAAACAGACATATCAGGAGGTGTCACAGGTTCTCTTCAATAGTTATGTATTCTGGCTGCGAATATGTTTTTCTAGATTCTTGAGCAGGGTGATGGTGCTCTGTAGACAAGCGGTGTAGAAGCAGTATTTCCCTAATATGTGAATGGTCCCTACATTGTGCTCTTATTGGTTAGATTGGTGCATAGTAGTAGCCTTCACTTGTCCTGGCTAAAAGAGCATGTTTGCCCCAGGCCTTGACCATGTGATTAGGTGTTTAATTGTTTAGCTTATTATCCATTTTATGCTTCTTTATTAGTGATTTCTACATATTTAAAGAGCGTGATAATAGTAAAGCAGAATCTGTTACAACATACACAGCATGCCGCTATTGTTTTGCGATAAGGGCATTATAGCATGAGGGCTGGTGAGGATTGGGTGCCAGGGCTACTTTTTGGTCCCAGCCCAGCCCGGGGCCCTGTAGTGTTGCTGCGTTTTTTTTAAAGGTATTTTGTTATCTCCAGCACAGTACAAGAGCTTTCCGAAAATTCACCCAGACATGATAAAACCACTTTACGATTTCTATTAAGCTAATGACAGTTTGTTCATTTGTCAACAGAAATGACAACAGAGTTGGCTCGGATCATTATTTCAGGGGCTGTCACTTAGTGGAGGGGAAAGGTAACTGCAGTAAAATCTATTCTTAAATTTCTCAGACATTGGTATGACTAAGAAATAGCTGAAGGGAACTAAACAACGAGACCAAGGAGGAATCTCAAGGATTTCAACACCACTTTAACACATAGCAGACATGGATCTTAAGGGCTTAAATTTGAGGAGAACTACAATAGGATGGCTTTCTCAAGATGATTGTACTTTAGTAACTTGATATGGATCATTTAATCTATATGGCACATGTGTACATATATATTATATATATATATATATATATATATATATATATATATATATATTATATTATATATATATTTTTTTTTTTTTTAATATTAATATTGTGGCAGACCGGCTACATGTAGTTGCCTGTTGCTGCCACTAGGTGGAGATATACCAGAGTGGTATATGCGACATGCCACCAAGGATACGTGGCCTTGGTGGAATAGGAGCCGGTCATGTGTATTGTCAGCCACACTAAGTGGTTGGCAGAGGTAGATCGTTAGTTTGGCTTTTCAGCCATTCTTGGGGTCGGCTCTTATTGGGAGTAGACAATGTGTTGGGTGGGTGTCTACTCCCCATGTTCCAGGCCACATTTTGGATAGGGCTCGGGAGTCCTATAAAAGCCGGGGCCTTCAGGTGTACAGTGGGGCATCGTCTGCTGCCTGGATGTGTAGCAGCAGAGGAGCTGAAAAGAGGCTTAAGGGAAGCCAAAAGTGTGCGGTGTGCATACGTTGTTGGAGGCTAGGTCCAGGCATTAGAGAGGGTCCCTATGTTATGTAAAGTAAGTGGCTAGACGGCCTAGGATTTTGTTTGTGTTTTTGATATATCTGTACTGACCTGGTCTGTAGAAGAAATAAAGCTTGCCTGAAGCCTGAAAGAGAAGCCTGGTGTCAGCGTGACACATATTGGTGTGCCAGACCGCTTACCAATAGCGGCGATTCCAGAGCTAAAGACCCCCTAAGACTGTCCAAGATGGTGGCTGGACGAGTGTGAGTATATATATATATATATATATATTAGAAAAAATCCACGGCACTCCAAGATAGATTCAAGCAATAAGGTAGTTTTATTCCTCCATAGACTGGGTAATCTATGTTCTTTGGTGTCCATGTTCACTTCTCTATGTAGGCGAGACAAAATGTGATATGCGCAGCCGTTTAAACAATCACAGACTTAGTATAACAAAAAAAGTCAGGATTTACCTGTCTCTAAACATTTTTTTGAAGCAGGACATACAGAACGAGATTTGAAATTTATGATTGTGGATCATGTACCCATGCCCAGAAAGGGAGGGGCGATAGATTAACTCTATTGAAAAAACGTTAATTAGAGTGGATCTTTGGGTTAAAAAACACTGAAACCGAGGGGTCTAAATGTAGACTTCTTCATTTCACATAATATGAGATAATGCTGTCCCTTTCATCTTACTCTATTGAATTTGTCTCCGCTTCATCCGTGTACTTTGTGTATGTTTATTTTTATGTATTTTATTTTTTTATATATTTTGTACTTCATTAATTATTGTTTGTTTTTTCATCTTTAGATTTTTCTGAGGATGAACAAGGAGGTTGGGACATACATACTCATAGGATCTTTCTTATCATGCCCTCATGCCTACGTAACGTCATCTTTTTGTCACATGGTTTACTTTTGTTATTAGGCGTTGGAGTACGCCTTGGGTCTATTATATCTATATGCCATAAGTATCCGATATATTACTAATATGTTAATTGTTGTAAACGAGTGGGAAGATATATGCAGTTGAGATATATTTGGTGCTGGAGTGCGCCATCACTTGGTCTAAGGGGAATTTGGATGCTGGGGGATCCGACCCACATTTGTGGGCCGTTGATCGCTCTGTGTCCATAGGTGGTGTAGCTCTCTCTCCCTTTGTTGGGATGGATTGCTGCACATCCCGTTCCCCTTCATTACCAGTGTTGTGTTTCTCCTGCATTTTGAATTCTCCCTCTATCTGCTGCATTTCCTAGTAAGCGCTGTTGTTAGACACTCCAACAATCACACTGAGCATGCGCGACATAGCGCTGGAGCTTGTGATACTGGGTTTCTATAGTAACCTCCTATTCAATCAATGAAGTGCTTTTGGGCATGCGCAGTTTACTCTCTAGGACGCCGAGTGCCTTGGACCTGTGTGATCCACAGCATGTGAGTTTGATTATGTTCCCCGCCTCCTTGTTACTGTATTATTATGTATTTTTTTGCTTACATGGATTTTACATTGTTAGAGATTAGATCCTGCTAACTATATGCACTTGCACTTTGATCAAGGATACGTAACTAAATGTATTGATGTATATACTTGTTTACACATTGTACTACGATGTTTATTTACCTCTATTGAGGTCTAATTGTTTGTACTATAAATAACCTATGTTGTCACTATACACATTGCTTGACAAAGGCTCTGTGAGGGAGCTGAAATGTCCCTCTTTTGAGCATGGAGGACTAAAACTACCTTATTGCTTGAATCTATCTTGGAGTGCCGTGGATTTTTTCTATTTTGTATTCTGGAACTTCTCGTATCAGAAGTTTTTGCCGCTGGCACCCTTCCTCTATTTTTCTACGTGGTCTTTTGGAGTGCTGCTATTTTTGCATTTTGTATTTGGATACTCAAGCAGGCACCCGTTTTTCTTCAGCTACAATGGAGACACCATCTGTTACTTCTGATATTCCTACCCATGCTTTCATGTACACGGAGGCTGATGTGGAGCGAATTCTGAAAGGTATGGACGGTAATGCATCTTTTTTAAGCAGATCATCAGCTATTGATCTAAAAAGGAATTATGAAGCCCTTACTAAGAAACAGATGACGTCTGAATTGCATGTATTGACATTGGGAGAATATTACAAACAACGTAGAATCCCTAGAGGAATGTGTTCACAATTAAGACCTAATTTGTTTGCTCAGGATTTAGAATTCCGTGCACGATTCGAACATATTTCAAATAAATATGCATCAGATGTCATTTTGCTTAATATAGAATTTTTACAAAAGGACTTGTGCAAAATTAAAACTCGTTTGACAGAACTTGAGTCATCTTTAAGGACTATTTTGTCTTCTGAGGATATTGAGATATTTTTTGATAAACAAAAAGTTTTTCTTGAAAAGTACAGATCTGAACTAGAGGAAACTAAACGTTGGAAGTGGTATAGAGATCAAAGGGATTATGAAGAAGGCCATATATACTCTTGGAATATGGACTCGTTTTCTCCTTCCTCTCGTAGGGATAATAAAGTTTCATCCAACCAATCTAATGTTCATGAGCCTGCTACAGGTTTTTTAGGAAAAATGGCCACACGTCGAGCACAAGTAAGCGGACACGTAGAGAGGGCCGCAGACGTTGGAGATCCAGGAAGAACAAGGTTGCAAAAAGCCAACAAGAATACCCAGGCCAAACCCCAAAAAAAGAACGGACAGATACCTTGGTGGTAAATATCTCTTCTATTGTACTATCAGATACACAATTGAGTTTATTATCTAGGGGGTTATCATTTTGTCCCACTTCATGTACGGACTGGTATAATTTTGAATTGGATTTGTACAATTTTTTTCGTCAAATTAAGCTGCTTGTCTGGCATCAATATCAGATAGATAAGCCAGGAATAGTAACATCTCAGACTAGTTTTTGTTTTAAGGACCTTAATTTGCCATCTCATAGTGATTTTGTACCTCAGGTTAATTCTCATGCTATTGAAACCTTTATAGAATTGGTTAAAAAAGAAATACAGGATTTGCAAATTATTAAAAGGGATAAAAAATGTCTTCACCCTAATTTAACATCACAAGAAGTTGCTGCTTTGAATGATCTAACTAACAATCATGAATTAACTATTAAGCCTGCTGACAAGGGTGGGGCCATCGTTGTGATGGACACATCCTTGTATATACAGGAAGCTTATCGACAATTAAAAGACCCCAAGGTTTATCGTATGTTGAGTAGTGATCCAAAATGGGAATTTATTAAAAAAATTTTGACAATAGTTAATGATGCCTTTTCTGCTGGCTTGATAGATCAGGCACTAAGAGAATTCTTGATAGTTAAGTTTCCAGTCACCCCAGTGCTATATCTTTTACCAAAAATACACAAATCTCTTTGTAACCCCCCAGGTCGCCCTATAGTGTCGGGTAGGGGTTCCTTATTCAACAATATCTCTATTTTTTTTAGATAGGGTCCTTAGACAATATGCTATACAGGCAAAGTCCTATATACAGGACACAACTGATTTTTTATGCAAAATTCAAAATATTAATATCCCCTCTGGTGCGATATTAGCATCCCTTGATATTGTTAGTCTGTACACATCTATCAGACATGAGGCAGGCCTAGAAACAATTCGGAAGGTTTTATCCAGGAGCCAGTTTTTGGATGCAAGTAGGGAATTTATAATCTCACTACTTCAATTGGTACTTACTTGTAACTACTTTTCTTTTGAGGATAATTTTTATCTTCAATTGATGGGAACGGCCATGGGCACAAATGTTGCGCCTACATATGCTAATTTGTTTGTTACAGAGTTTGAGGATGATTTCATCTATGTTTCCCACCATTTTGGAAAGGTCCTTGGTTGGTGGCGTTACATAGATGACGTCTTCCTCATCTGGACTGGCAGTATTGAGGAGCTTATGGAATTTCATGTGCATCTCAATTCTATTGATAGAGATTTACAATTTACCCTGGTATACTCTGATAAGACCATTCAGTATTTAGATAACAATGTTTCTATCTGTAATAATCGCTTGACCACTTCATTATATGTTAAACATACTGACAAAAATAATCTGCTTGACTATTCTAGTTTCCATCCTCGTTCTATGCTTAAATCACTTCCTTACAGCCAGATGCTCAGAGTGAGACGAGTAGTTGAAGATGATCAGGATTTTGAATCTTCTTTAAGTATGATGATAAACAATTTTAGAGATAGGGGATATCCACCCTCTCTTTTGAATCATCATGCCCAAAATGTTCGTTGTGTTAAACGTGCACAAACTCTTCAACCAAAAAATAGGTCAGAATTGAAACGCGTTGCCTTTGTTTCTAGATACAGTGAGGATAGCTATAAGGTAAATAATATTATTAGGAAATATTGGCCTATTTTACAGAATAGTTATCCTAAAATTGCGGATTTTCAATCCTTTCCTTTATTGTCTTATCGTAGACCTCCTAACCTACGAGACAAATTGGTTAAGTCAATGGTTCCTTTGAATAGAATCTCTCAGTCAACTATTACAGGTATTCCCAGATACGGGAGTTTTCCATGCCTGAATTGTGTCAACTGCACCTATATGCATAAGGGCAGCAGTTTCATCCATCCACAGACACATGTTGAATACAAAATTAAGTTCTTTTTAACTTGTAGTTCAGACTGGGTAATCTATGTTCTTTGGTGTCCATGTTCACTTCTCTATGTAGGCGAGACAAAATGTGATATGCGCAGCCGTTTAAACAATCACAGGCTTAGTATAAGAAAAAAACGTCAGGATTTACCTGTCTCCAAACATTTTTTTGAAGCAGGACATACAGAACGAGATTTGAAATTTATGATTGTGGATCATGTACCCATGCCCAGAAAGGGGGGGGTGATAGATTAACTCTATTGAAAAAACGTGAATTAGAGTGGATCTTTCGGTTAAAAACACTGAAACCGAGGGGTCTAAATGTAGACTTCTTCATTTCACATAATATGAGATAATGCTGTCCCTTTCATCTTATTCTATTGAATTTGTCTCCGCTTCATCCGTGTACTTTGTGTATGTTTATTTTTATGTATTTTTTTTTTTTTTATATATTTTGTACTTTATTAATTATTGTTTGTTTTTTCATCTTTAGATTTTTCTGAGGATGAACAAGGAGGTTGGGACATACATACTCATAGGATCTTTCTTATCATGCCCTCATGCCTACGTAACATCATCTTTTTGTCACATGGTTTACTTTTGTTATTAGGCGTTGGAGTACGCCTAGGATCTATTATATCTATATGTCATAAGTATCCAATATATTACTAGTATGTTAATTGCTGTAAACGAGTGGGAAGATATATGCAGTTGAGATATATTTGGTGCTGGAGTGCGCCATCACTTGGTCTAAGGGGAATTTGGATGCTGGGGGATCCAACCCACATTTGTGGGCCGTTGATCGCTCTGTGTCCATAGGTGGTGTAGCTCTCTCTCCCTTTGTTGGGATGGATTGCTGCACATCCCGTTCCCCTTCATTACCAGTGTTGTGTTTCTCCTGCATTTTGAATTCTCCCTCTATCTGCTGCATTTCCTAGTAAGCGCTGTTGTTAGACGCTCCAACCATTACACTGAGCATGCACGACATAGCGCTGGAGCTTGTGATACTGGGTTTCTATAGTAACCTTCTATTCAATCAATGAAGTGCATTTGGGCATGCGAAGTTTACTCTCTAGGACGCCGAGTGCCTCGGACCTGTGCGATCCACAGCATGTGAGTTTGATTATGTTCCCCGCCTCCTTGTTACTGTATTATTATGTATTTCTTTGCTTACATGGATTTTTACATTGTTAGAGATTAGATCCTGCTAATTATATGCACTTGCACTTTGATCACGGATACTTAACTAAATGTATTGATGTATATACTTGTTTACACATTGTACTACGATGTTTATTTACCTCTATTGAGGTCTAAGGCTATGTTCACACGGCTTAAAATGGCACGTAATTACGGACGTGATTTCGTCCATAAAATACGTCCATAGTACGTTCAGAGCTGCTCCCGGAATTACGGACCGAAAAACGCTTCGGGGATGTAATTTTTGCACGCGTATTGCACGCGTATTGCACGCGTAATTACGTCCGTAATTCAGTCGCGTATTTCTGCTAGGCAACCAATAAACACAGTAGTATTTTTCAAAGTGACCTATCAGCACCCATATTTTTCTTTGAAGATATTATTTTTCTTCAAATCTGCCTATTACATTGTAGATAGACCCTTTTCCCCACACCCATAACAAAATAAAAGATAATAATTGGATAATTAATTCAATAATTCCACCCATGGATCCTATAAAAGAAAATGAATTCAACATAATTGTGCCAGTTTACATTGGGTATCCCCTGTCCCTACATACCTCCGATATGAGGGCACCCACATCTAACCGCATGCGCTGGTATGGAGCCATTCCACGAGAGAAGGTTGTGGACATCCTCCTTGATGAGAGTCAATGCTTTAAAGAAGAATATTATCTGCAAAACTGAGATTCAAGAATAATCCCTCCCCAAAAATTGATACAAAACCAGACAGTCTTGGCTAGAGACTGTAAACTCTATTTGACCTCTGAACGTATTTGCGGCGTAATTACGCTGCAAATACGCGCACAAAAGTGTGGCACTGATTTCCATGACGTAAATACGCTGCCCATTATTTTCTATGGGGCTAGAAGGCGTAATTACGTCGCAAATACGGCTCAATAATTGACAGGGGACTTAATTTTGCGATCGTAATTACGCTGTGAAAACGCAGCGTAATTACGACATGTAAATACGCCTCGTGTGAACAAGGAGACGTATTTTACATTGCAATCAATTATATATCCCCTGACCATTATTTTAGGCGTATTTAGGGACGTAATTACGGACGAAATCACGTCCGTAATTACGTGCCATTTTAAGCCGTGTGAACATAGCCTTATTGTTTGTACTATAAATAACCTATGTTGTCACTATACACATTGCTTGACAAAGGCTCTGTGAGGGAGCTGAAACATCGCTCTTTTGAGCATGGAGGAATAAAACTACCTTATTGCTTGAATCTATCTTGGAGTGCTGTGGATTTTTTCTATTTTGTATTTTGGAACTTCTTGTATCAGAAGCTTTTGCCGCTGGCACCCTTCCTCTATTTTTCTACATGGTCTTTTGGAGTGCTGCTATTTTTGCATTTTATATATATATATATATTTATTTATATTAATATTGTGGCAGAGCGGCTACATGTAGTTGCCTGTTGCTGCCACTAGGTGGAGATATACCAGAGTGGTATATGCGACATGCCACCAAGGATACGTGGCCTTGGTGGAATAGGAGCCGGTCATGTGTATTGTCAGCCACAAAGGTGGATCGTTAGTTTGGCTTTTCAGCCGTTCTTGGGGTCGGCTCTTATTGGGAGTAGACAATGTGTTGGGTGGGTGTCTACTCCCCATGTTCCAGGCCACATTTTGGATAGGGCTCGGGAGTCCTATAAAAGCCGGGGCCTTCAGGTGTACAGAGGGGGGCGTGGTCTGCTGCCTGGATGTGTAGCAGCAGAGGAGCTGGAAAGTGGCTCTGTCCCCCAGAGGCTTAAGGGAAGCCGAAAGTGTGTGGTGTGCATACATTGCTGGATGCTAGGTCCAGACATTAGAGAGGGTCCCTATGTTATGTAAAGTAAGTGGCTAGACGGCCTAGGATTTTGTTTGTGTTTTTGATATATCTGTACTGACCTGGTCTGTAGAAGAAATAAAGCTTGCCTGAAGCCTGAAAGAGAAGCCTGGTGTCAGCGTGACACATATTGGTGTGCCAGACCACTTACCAATAGCGGCGATTCCAGAGCTAAAGACCCCCTAAGACTGTCCAAGATGGCGGCTGGACGAGTGTGAGTCTTACAATATATATATACAGTTATATATTATATATATATAATATTTATATATATATATATATATATATATATATATATATATATATATATATATACACACACAGAACCAATAGCCAAAAAAGAAAAAAGACAAGGGGGCGCACAATAGTGAAATAAGTCTCAAATATATTAATAAAAAAGGTGGAGATTCTCACCTGAAGTGGTTGTGCTCGTATTGTAGAGGAACAACAATCATAAACATGTATGGGATTTAATCCTTCTCTCGGCAGCCACGGTTCTTTTCAGCGATCCTAGACTGCTGGATAGGAAGCATGCAACAAACAAAAAATGGCGAACCGGCGCACGTGGATTATAAGTAAATGCCAATGATGAAGGCTGGTATATAGAAAACTTCTGAATTTATTTCTAAAAAAGTAAGGATATTATCCTAAACTGATTAAAAACATACATAGATCTAACGCATTTCGCGCTCCAACTTAGCGCTTCATCTGATGAAGCGCTAAGTTGGAGCGTGAAACGCATTAGGTCTATGTATGTTTTTAATCAGTTTAGGATAATATCCTTGCTGTTTTGGAAATAAAATTCAGAAGTTTTCTATATACACACAGAACACTGCACACAAATGCGGTGGTCCAGGCGCTCGTTTTTTGAGACAAAACCTCGTGGAGGATCCGTTGAATAAAAGATTATATTTATTCCATATAAGGTGCAAAAGGTGTTAACCTCAGCAAAAAATTGTAACACACATAACGCGTTTCGTGCCCTAAACCGGCACTTTCTCAAATGATACAGTGTCACATAACAAAAAAGTTTTTGTTATGTGACACTATCATTTGAGAAAGTGCCGGTTTAGGGCACGAAACGCGTTATGTGTGTTACAATTTTTTGCTGAGGTTAACACCTTTTGCACCTTATATGGAATAAATATAATCTTTTATTCAACGTTATCCTCCACGAGGTTTTGTCTCAAGAACGAGCGCCCCGGTTCCACCGCATTTTGTGCAGTGTTTTATGTTGTACCCGTCTCCCATTTTTTGGATCCGGAGGAGAGGACCAAGCGGCTGCCGTTTCCGAGGCTCAGACAGAGCCTATTTAAAATTCATATGAGTGTTGTGCCTCTAGAGTACCCTGCACAACTACTAAAGGTGAGCCCCCTGGCAATTGTTTTAAGTGCTTTTTAACTGCTATAGACGTACTTTCACATAGAGCTCTCCTTTTTTCCATTTTTTCTGCATATATACACACATACACACACACACACACACACACACACACAAGGAGCCGTGGTGGATGGCCAATATGTGTCACATGTTGACATGAAGTAATGCAGGTAGTCCTATAGGTCAGTGACCTTAGGCTACTGACACTTGCTTAATTTCAGCATAGCTGCTGGCAAGTAGGTGATCCAAGCCGGTTCTTTACTGGAGTATACCTAGATCTGGGTGGGATGACTACTCCTGCGTTTCCACGTTTAGGCCAGGTTTTGTTGACTATGTAAGCCTGGAAGGTCAGGTGAGCTGGGGTGTGGGTTTGCCCAATTTGAAGTGTGTCTGACTGTGTGGAGACACCTGCTACAGCATATAGCCTGAGATTGCCACATTACCCTGATCATGGTGCGGAATTGTGAGTTACCCAACGTGGACCGTGTTACTTTTATATTTACCGGCTGAAGTCAAGTCACTGCTTTTGTTTGAATTTTTTGCTGCTAAATAAAACCCAAACCTACTAAGGGAGCTAAGGACTTGGGGCAACACCTATGATTTTATTGCGCGCATTAGTAGCGTAGAATGTGACTGAATTTATGAACCTGTTCTACTGTGGGTCATAGATTTAGCACTTTCTAGCTACAAAGCGACATTTCAGGCTCAAGTAAACCACTTTTAAAGTGTTCTACCTGTTCCAGCACTAGTGCGCCTGGATTTGCCGTACTAAAGTAATAAATGTGTAGAATACTACATTTGCAGTGCGACACGTCTCCATAACACCCTGAGACTCAGGCGCATTGCAAAGAGCCGCGGGCGCTTTATAAGTGGAGTGTGTCTGCTCATACATAGAACGAACAGGGCTGCACCAGTTTTTGGGCTGAAAGGACTCCAGACTACTGCCGCAGCCCCATACATACATGTCGCCCTTGGTGTATTTAGTGCTACCAGTGAGCTGAGCGCCACAGCATGTATGTGCAGATCTTGTGATATTTTGTCTTTTAGCTATCATGTCTTCTTGCTGTCATGTATGGCATTTATTCCTCTGGTCTCTCACGTATGGTAATGTTTCAGTTGGACATACACTGACCAGGTAAAATCACATTACTTTGTTTCCTTGTTAACTATATATAGTAATGGCCATGTGCTAGTAAATTCAATGTCCAAGAAGACCTTTACCCATTTAGGGAATACTCAAATACCATTTAGTATAGAAGGCCCCTCAAGAATTATACAGCTAGTTAGCCTCAACTGGAACAGAACATTTGATACTGCTTCTGTGTCCAGAAATGCTGATTCTAATTCTGGACCACATAACGTTGTAGATTGCGCTCCCCAGACTAATTTGTACTGATCTCATTCCAAAAGCTAAGTAAAATAAACTTCTTTTCTATGTGGTTGTGTGAGTCTTTCATTATATAGTATCAATATCATAAATGCTCATTTGCATACAGGTTCCAATTATTACACATGCACATTTTGCGGTCTATTCTGCATAGTTTGTGCAGCAAAATCTAAAGATAGATTTGTAGAAGATCATGCCATCTTGAAAGGATTTTTCTGGTTTTACCAATTTCAAGCCCATCCCCCCAAAAAGACCAAAACAACAACAACAAAAAAGAGTAACCACAATGTGGTATGCAAACTGAGTTTTCCCCCAGCTCAAATCCATGCTTCAGTAAAACAGTCCAGCAAACCACAGTATTAGATTTTCAAACAATCAACTTAGGGATTTAATAAATGTAAATTTTAAAAGCATCAAATCAGTAGAAACATACAGAAGTAAGAGTATGCTTACAATGGAAATCCCATCGCGTTTCAAACAATGTCTATATTCAATGCATAGAGACAAAGACTAGCAGACGGCCGAGAGCATCCCTGTGCTTCCTGCAGCAACGTTTCGAAGGCTTGACAAAGAAGGTGGCACCTACAGCTGCTGAATGAAGCACGGGGGTTGCTCTCAGCTGCCTACTCAGCTAGTCTTCATGCACTGAATACTGTATAGACATTGTCTGAAACGCTATGAAGTGGATAGGAATTTCATTATGAGTATACCACAAGTTTTAAGTCTTATTTCTATATTTTTCTATTGAACTAGTGCTAATGGAATTTACATTATTAAATACCAAAGTTGTTGTTTGGAAATATAGCGCTGTGGTTTGCTGGATTTTTCTGGATGTTGACTGATGTTAGGCATTATGTACTACTTAGCAGAGATAAGGGGGTCATCCACTTTATTTTATTACTTTTTCTTTTAAGGTTCTTATGGCCTTCTAAAATATAGGCTGCTGAATATTCCAGCCAATGCGTGTCATCTTACACCTATGGTGGTAGTTAGATTTTGATTATTTTACCTCATTACCATTGTATATTAACATCACTTTTGGTCCCCTGAGGATCCCTTTTTTAAGGGAGAAATGCATCGGGATTGGATTGCTTTACTGGATAATCTTGGGCCTTTGTGATTTTGTGGGTATTTCTTTTAGTCACTTAGAACAAGTTAGAGTATATTTAGGGTCTCCCTTAAAGTTGGGCCGCCCCTATCGGAGCGACTACCCTGCTGATAGGGAAAGCGGATAGATTTTTTACTACCCATTCAGCAATATCTTGAGCATGTATTCTTTGCATAGCCTACATTGAAGTGGAGAGACCTCGATTCCGGTATGTGCAAAATATGCAAATATACCATCTAAATCTTAGTGGTGTATATTTCATCTGGACTAAAGAAACTCAAAACTTGTCTTCAAAACCGTGAGTTGGCCCAAGGCTCATACCCCTATTATGATTTTGTCATTTTTGTAAATTGAGTGTTTTTTCTATTTAAGTGACATCTTTATTCATACATTTTAAACTTATTCATTAAATGTTATGTTTTAGATTATGTTTTGAAAATTTTGCAGAGTATTCTTGATAAAATATCTTATCACATATAGACTTCACAAGTATTTATTAAAATACAAAAAACCTTACAGCCACTTCTTCTCTCCCCTCAGATCCATTGCTGCTGCCATGCTCCCTGTCCATCCAACTTCAGCTGAACGGGACATCACCACTGAAGCCGCTGCGGCCATGTGCCATTGTCTGACAATGTTTGGAGCCTTTACTTCCGAACGGTGATATCAGGCAATGGCATGTGACTACTGCAGCGATATGTCCCGTTTGGCTAAAGCTAGAAAGTAAACTGAAGACCAGTGGAGAGGGATGACGGAAGGAGTGCTAGATTCATGATAAGAGGAGAGGTGATTATACATTTGTTTTTATTTTACCATCAGAACTCTAAAATGTTTTAAATTATCCTCTGGGTCTAGCAGTTGCAAAACAATTAGATGAGGGGTATGGAGTAGGTTGCGTTCTTGTTGGTAGAAAGAATCTGCTGCAATGCACTTCCTGGCACAGTTAATAAATTGACATATTAAAATTAATTCCCAGGGGTAAAAGAAGCAAAACAAAGCGGAAGCTTCAAGCAGCAATGAACCCCCTGGCACAGTGACATCCATATGCATGTAGCTGCTCCTGGTACTGCAGCTCAGCCAGAGGCGTAACTTCAAGCTCTTGGGCCCTAGTGCAAAAAGTGAAATGGGGCCCACAGTTACTATGCACCATTTACAATACTGATGTCTTCTTACGTGGCAGGAGGGCGTTTGGGGCCCCTGAGGCTGTAGGGTCCGGTATCGACTGCTACCGCTGAACCCCTTGTTGCTACGCCCCTGAGCTCAGCCCATTCACATGAACAGGAGTTGGATGCAATTATTCCTGGAAAGTAACTTTGCTACCTGTAGCCACACATGTATGATTCCACCTATCTCTGTAAAGTGTGCCAACGTCATTGATCCAGGAATCATTAAAAAAACACCATAAAACAATGTTATTACATTCTGCGCACTGTTTCTACGTAAAGATATAATACACAATAAAGTCACTACTTGGTTTAGAGTTGAATTTAAATTAGAACAGAGTGCAGGTTTTGCTGGAAATATAGACACAGCAGGTTGTATTGGAGAACTACTAAATTGACATAGGCTACACATCAAGCCGTCGTCGAGATAATGTACCTTTCTTTCCATCCGCTGATGTCTTACCTTGTTTAACAATTGGTATGCAGGAGCCTGTAAGTCTTCAATGCACTCTGCAATTGGCTTATTAAGTGTTTCTGGCAGTAACAGACTCAGGATTCCTGCTGACATGCCGCTGATTCCAAATGCCAAGAATGGCATTGATGGATTAAGAGATTTCTGGAATGGAAATTACAGAAAGAAATGGAGCTCAAATGATATCATGCATACTAGTACAGAGCTTCACTTTCATTAACCAAGCAGGACACCCACAGTTTCCACAAACCCAAAAATGCAAGAAGTTGAGACCCAGTGTTCTGTGAGAAACAGTAAAACATACACAATAGCACTCTAGAATATATACACATAATTGTTAAGCACTTTACTTGCAAATCCAGTCCGTGCCCCCAGCATCTTCTCTCAAGTTTGACATTCTTACTCCAGTTCTGCACCGTGTGAACTGCTCCGATTTTGCTGCTTTCCTTACCTTTGCATTCCTTCCATTTTGGTCATCATTATCTAAAACCTCGACAATTTGACAGGATTGACATTTATTTTTGTTCCTTCTTTGTCGTCAAGGTTACAAACAATAGGAGTAAACTGAGCAGCCCACGTCCCAGGCTGGATATCAGAAGATGGTTTATTAAGCAATGTGATCTTTCTACTGGCCGTCACTTGATGCTGTCCATATGCATGTTGCATTTGCAGATGAGTGTAGGCGTGAATGTCTGCAGAGGGTTCACATTATGCATGTCCTTTGCTCGTTATCGTTGCCCTTTAGAAGAGCTAAATCATGTATAACAAATACTGATGGGAATAAACGCCAATTGCCCACAATTATTTGCATGCTGTGAGGAGGTTACTAGGCACAGGATGAGCGGTTTCATTATAATGAAGTTTTGCAGGCTACTCAGCAAACAAAGGGGAAAAATCACTTAGACTTGTTTATTTAAAGTCGAAAGCCAGTAATGTTACAGGAAAAAGAAACCTTATGTCTCAAGTAGGCTATGTTCACACGGGTTAAATTGGGGCGCATTTCGGTGCGTATTTCGCGGCGTACTGCGCTCAAATACAAGTGAAATGCGCTCCAGTCATTACGGTAATCCACAGCTCTCATAGAGAATTACGCCTCCTCTCCCTGCTCGCACAATACGACGCATGGGGAGATAAGTGACATGTCAATTACTAGCGGCGAATACGCCCCGCTAGTAATGAATGTCTATGGGGCTGGCAGGCTACCGGCCCCCCGGGCTTCCAAAGTCCCGGCGTAATTATGCCATGTGAACTTAGCTGTACGGTCAGCTCTTCTAGTTACTGCATGGTGTGAATACTGGATTTGCATGTTACAGCTGCCTCGCCTTAACCTCTTACTGACATTTCACCTGTATGTCAAAATGCTGGTACTGGGGACAGCTCTGAAACCAGCCTTTTAATGTATTAGATGCTGTGGGTCATAATGCTAGTCAGGGTGCTATCACACAGCGCAGTTTTGGCGCAGTTATAACTGCTCTCCAATTAAAGGGGTTTTGCCAGGACGTGCCTTATCTGCTAAGAAGCAAATGTAAACAAAGCAATGCTGAGCTCAGAGAGCGAGAGACACAGCCAGAGCACAGAGCCATGCATAAGGGATCGTGTGAAATGTTCACTCAAATAATCACACTACAACTAGTGTTGTCTTTTGTATACAAAAGACAACAGCTTTCTCCACAGCAGCTTGAAATCTTCTTCATGTTCTCGGTCATCAGATAAAGCAGGGATCTACTCAGATAATCACACTACAACTAGTGGATTCTGTATACAAAAGACAACACCTTTTCTCCACAGCCTCTTGAAAGCTTCTTCATGTTCCCTGTCATCAGATAAAGCAGGGATCTACTCAGATAACCACACTACAACTAGTGGATTCTGTATACAAAAAACAACATATTTCTACCCGGTGCCTTGAAAGCATCTTCAGCTCAGTCTCATCAGATAAGAAGTGTTCTCTGCGCAAGCCCGGCCAGCAGCTCTTGCCAGGTCGTATCTAATAGAAGCTTTTAAGTAACTAAGGGCAGGTAAGGCAGGCTGTAGCTCTCTCAGGCTGCATTTTTTGTAATCACATATATTTAGAAAAGTGATTAAATACCCATTTTGGAGGATCCCACGTCAACATTACATCGTGGCAAAACCCCTTTAAACTGCCTCTTTTACCATCAAGCTTCTTTCAGTTGTCTGAATTGTTCAGAAAGGTGTTTCAAGTAAGTAATCAATGACTGTGTTTTAAGTCTTGTGGATTACAGACACACTAATTGATCCATCACTTTCCAAACAGTTTAGGTAAGTGAAAAAAGCTTGTGGTAATAAAGGCAGTTTAATTGGAGCGCAGTTAAAACTGCACCAAAACTGTACTGTGTGAAAGTCCCCTAAGGGAATATGGAGTGGGTTCACTCACTAAGGGTGCTTTCACACAGTGCAGTTTTGGTGCAGTTTTAACTGCTCTCCAATTAACCCCTTAAGCCCTGGGCCTGAAAAATAGTTAATGACCACAACATTTTTTTTAGTTTTTGCCTCATTGCGTTTCAACAGTTGTAACTTTTTTATTTTTTCAATGACTCAGTTGGATGAGGCCTCGTTTTATTCAAGACGAGTTGTACTTTGTGGGGGAATAGTTCAAGTTCACTTATAAATAATTGCAGAATTTTGTTTTTTTAATTTTTTTTTTTTTACACCATTCACATTTCACACTTAATAACTTGTTAGATTAATTCTACAGGTTATTTTGGTCGTGTGGATACCTAATATGTGTAGGTTTTTTTTTGTGTGTGTAATCTATGCACAATTATTTTTTATTAATTTTTTTTTTTTTTACATATTCAAAGCTTTATTGAAAGAACAAGATGGTACACATCACAAGGTTGAAATACAATCTGAGAAAGTACATATAAAGAATAAATTAGTTGTACAAAGTGAAATAAAAATACCCGAACAGTCTTTCGCCTAAATCATTTACAATTCTTCATAACTTTAGAGCAATTTAAAAACCATGTCCCACAAAACAGATAAACCAATGTGCAGGATATATCTAGAAATCTACCTAGTAGGGACTGGGCAAGTGGAAATATATATATCCTCCCTACTAAGACGTTCAGATATAGCCATTGGAGAATGATGTGATACCATCTGCAAAAAGTCAAAGTAAACCAATAAACATTAAACTGTTGTCGACCACGGAGAAGTAAAGAAAACGATTAAATAGAACAAAATTGTACAAGTAGGAGAGTGGTTATGGAGAGCCCCTAACGCAGACATGACCTTCCCGCAGACACTTAAAGGTATTACCGGGAACTGCGCCGACTCAAAGCCTCACTCCACCAAGATAAACCTTCTGCGCCCCAAATGAAGGTAACATAATCAGCTGAGCCACAGAAAGCCATCCAGCCCGACCAGGTGGCCCGATATCTATCCACTGTATAATTATGAGCCGCTCTTATCTCTTCCATACGTTGGAGAGAATGCAACTCCTTAAACCAGTCTGAAATGGAAGGCTTTTCTACAGATCTCCATAACCGAGTTATTAAAGCCTTAGAGGCAAATATTTATTTTTATTTTATTATTTATTTATTTATTTATTTTTGTACACTTTTTCTGTTTTTCTATTACTTTTTTTTTAATCCCATGAAGGGAGAACTGTTTTACATTATTTTTTTTTTTTTTTACACTTAGTAATGTATTAGCATATTCATATATGCTAATACATTATAATCTCTGTCAGTCTGACACAGGCGGTGATCAGGACAGCACACAATCTGTCCTGGTCACTGGCTTATTACACAGACAGCCCTGGGGCTACTCTAGGTCCTCAGGGCTGACTGTGCAGTCGTTCCCCGGGCTCTGTCGGGTCACCGGGTGGTCCGATCACCAGACAGAGCAGGGAAACCCTTTGATTGTGCTGTGGTAACGATCCGCCGCAATCAAAGGGTTAAAGCACAGGGGTGCAGAGGATCCCCTGCTCCCCGGTGCTTGCAGGAGATGCTCTGGGATCAGGGCTGTATAGTACAGTACGAACTGCACCAGCCGACGTCAAAAGTCGGTGGGCGGTCGTTAAGGAGTTTAACTGCCTTTATTACCAGCAAGCTTTTATCACTTATCTAAACTGTTTGGAAAGTGAGTAATCAATTAGTGTGTTTGTAATCCACAAGACTTCACACACAGTAATGGATTACTGACTTGAAACACCTTTCTGAACAATTTAGACAACTGAGAGAAGCTTGCTGGGTAATAGAGGCAGTATAATTGGAGCGCAGTTAAAACTGCACCAAAACTGCGCTGTGTGAAAGCACCATAATCCCACTGCATTCCCGGCAGGTAAGGGATGATTATTACAGCCAGCACCTGCAGCGATTATGTCGTGATCAGAGACCACCATGATGCCAGCCGAGGCATGAATGGATGAATGAACCTCTTTTGAGAGGTTGTCATGAAATCCAAGAGAATAAGGAAGGCCACCATGTCACTACTCCTATTACCTTGTCATAGGCAGTATGTTAAAGGCGAGCCATATTTATACACTCTACTGCAATATATTAATATTGCTTAACAATGTACAAGCGAACATGAACATGTCCCTATAGTGGTCTAGTAACACTAAAAATAAAAAACAAAGTTTTAAAAATGAAAATTAAAATAAAACTTTGAATAGAAATGTTGCCATTTTATAAATAAAATAAAAAGTGAAAACATATTTGGCGTCACTGAGTCAGCTAAAGTCCAATGTATTAAAGAGAACCTGTCACATAGTTTATACCCCCCTTGCTGAGGACAGCACAGGCTAGCGTCAGACATGCTGTTTCCAGCGCTGTGTCCCTTATTCTGTAAGATGCTGTAGTTTTCGTGTATTTAATGCTCAAATCTGCAGTTTTCAGTCAGAAGAGTCATTCGAAGAGTCAGTTTTTTTCAAACCCCGCCCATCTGAGGCTAGCCCCGCCCACCTCAACTGATAAACCTATTACTTTGAATAGGTAGAAACATGTGAATAACTGTCAGTGGGCGGGGCTAGCCTTTGGTGGGAGGGGCTAACACCTGCTCAAGAATAAGATTTGAGGGGTAAATGCTCTAAAACTGCTGCATCTTACAGAATAAGGGACACAGCGCTGGAAACAGCAGGTCTGACACTGGCTTGTGCTGCCCTCAGCAAGGGGGGGTATAACCTATGTGACAGGTTCTCTTTAAAATATAACATCATTTATGTTGAACGCCATCCCCCAAAAAATTCCTAATGCCAAAATTATGTTTTTTTGGGGGTCATTCCGCGTCCCCAAATTATCTGAATAAAAAGTGATCAAAGAGTCGCAGGCATCCCTAAATGGTACCAATGAAAACTACACTTCAGCTAGCAAAAAAAGAACCCTTCATCAGGTCAACAGATGGGAAAAATAACAGTGTTATCGGTCACAGAAAATGGAGCAGAGCCAATTCACAATACTGAAAAAGTTTCTATTTTCTTTAAAAGTACTGAAATAGAATAAAACATTACGAATTTGGTATCATCAGAATGGTTCTGGCCTGAATAAAATAAATATTACTTTATCTATACTGAATAATGAACTCCATAAAAACAAAAGCTTTGCAAAAATGGCAAAATTGAGTGCTTTTTTCACTTTGCACCCCACAATCAATTTTTGGGGGGGGTTCCTAGTACAATAAATGATACAGTCAATGGTCCCATTAAAAACTACTGCTTGTTCCACGAAAAAAAAGGGCCACATACGTCTATGTAGATGGTAAAATTAAAAAAGATTAGCTCCCTGAAAGGCAGGGAGGAAAAAACTAATACAAGGTGAAGAAAAATGCTGCAACATGAAGGGGTTAATCAGACATAGCTATAAAATAACTGTGTTCAATGGGATTTCTACCAGGATCGTTCACCTCTGCATGTAGTTCTTGCTGTTCAGCAATATTTGTGCCATAAAAAGGTTATTTTATCTTGACAACCCCTTTCTTTGCGCCCAATTACAGCATATGAATGTCATCTGAATGGCCGCATGTATCACTACACTTCTTGGAATGGTACAGCCAATTTTCCGAGTCATTATGATATTTTTCTGAGATTGCAGCTGATACACTTGGGGCTTACTTTGTGGATAAACTGTATTTAGGAGGATAACTTCATTGCATATGCGGTTTACAATAACAGCCATATAATAATTATTCATGTTCCCCTGAATTAATCCTTTTTATGGATAAAGATTAAGGCTTTGTTCACATGGCGTAATTGTGGGGCGTACAGTACACCCCGCAATTACGGCGGGTGTTTGGGAGTCGCGATGATCGACACGGGGGACGGCAGCCCGCTGTCCCCATAGACTGTCATTACTCGTGGCGCATATTCGCCGCAAATAATTGACATGTAACTTATCTCCCCGCGCGTACAATACGATCATATTGTATGGGCGGGGAGAGGAGGCGTAATCCATAGCTCTCTATGAGAAATGTGGATTACCGTAATTTCGGTGCGCATCTCGCCCATATTAGAGTGCAAATACGACGCGAAATGTGTGCCGAAATTATTCTGTGTGAACATAGCCTAAGAATGAGCATTTCCCTGATCACACTGATAGATGTTGATGTCAAACTGTATATGGTTCGTGATAAGTACCAGACTGGGGTGCCTGGGGCCTACCACTGAAGTTGGCTTGGGGGATACCCATGGAGTTGATTTCTGACGCCTGTTGGCCTGCATTCGATCTAATTTTTTTTGTGCTTTATATGATAAATGAAAATAGAGGAGATTTGGGAATTTTTTTTTATTTACAAAACTTTTCTTTATAGTAAATTTTACCCACTCTAGGGGGCTTGAACATGCAATTGACTGTACTATATACTGCAGTTCTTATGTACTACAGTATAAAGTAATTTCATTCAACTCCCTCTACACTCTGCCTCTCTCAGGGTGTAATAGGCCACAAAATGGAGAGAAAGGAAAAAAATGGACCCGGCGCACGTGCAGGTGTGGGTAAAAAAGCCAAGTCTAAAGGCTTTTCATTAAAAGTTTTTATTCTTAAAAATGTCTCGGCATTTACCGTGACAAAATAAAAAACATAGGAACTTAAAAAAGACTTTACGCGTTTCGCGCGTGTACCCGCGCTTCATCAGAAGTCACTTCTGATGAAGCGCGGGTACACGCGCGAAACGCGTAAAGTCATTTATAAGTTCCTATGTTTTTAATTTTGTCACGGTAATGCCGAGACATTTTTAAGAATAAAAACTTTTAATGAAAAGCCTTTAGACTTGGCTTTTTTACCCACACCTGCACGTGCGCCGGGTCCATTTTTTTCCTTTCTCTCCATTTTGTGGCTTATTCTCCTACCGGTTATCCGAGCGGAGCACCAGAGACCATCGGCTGCCGTAGTAAGGGCTACGGGGTATAAATAGCCCTGCAAGCGCTTATGAGTGTTGTGCCTCTACAATAAAAGCGCAACACTAGAAGGTGAGAATATTTCTCTCTACTTTTCTCTTTCTCCAGTTACAATATAACGCTATTGTGCGCCCCCTTTCTTTTTTCCTTTTTGCATAAGGGTGTAATAGGAGTACAATCATGCTTAGAGACTTTCATATGGCTTACTGGGCGAAAAAGTGGGGGCCTCAACCCTTCCTAAAATGTTCAGATTCTGCTGGCGTGTTGACCGAGGCATCTAAGTAGCGTGTTTCCCCGAAAATAAGACATCCCCCGAAAATAAGATCTAGTGCGATTTTTTTCAAGCTTAGAAATATAAGGCCTCCCCTGAAAATAAGACCTAGCAGCAGTCATTGCTACACGAGCACCTATCACCTCCATACAAACACACAGAAACTGGTAGTAGATTGAAATTATAAGCCTTCTCAAATACAGGTCAATAACAATCCAGAGGATTTAGCTCAGTATCACAGGGAGAAACATTTTACTTTCACTCTGTAAGGGGATCCTACAGGAGCTGTTTACCATACCAACTCTGCAGGAGGAGCTGACTATAGCTGCTTGTACAGGGTGATCTGAGTCTCTCACTACTACTACATACACTGCAGGCTCAGCACACTGATGATAGTGTGACTGAGGTTGCCTGTTGTTTCAGAGTTTGTCTGGTTATGCTGATGTTTGTGATGAGAGTATATTAATAAATTATGATTTTTTTTTTGTTCAGCAATAAGTGCGAATTCTTGTTCATGGAAAAATAAGACAACCCCTGAAAAGAAGACCTAGTGCATCCTTAGGAGCAAAAATTAATATAAGACACTGTCTTATTTTTGGGGAAACAGGGTAGTTAAATGGCTGGGGTTGAAGTTATCTCCAATCCTGACCACTGATGTAACTAATAGCCAACACCTGCATGGTATAGAGCAGGCTCTGACTGTTATCCCGCTTCATACAAGATTAACTCCTTAACGACCTCCAACTGACTTTTGACGTCGGCTCGTGCAGGTCGTTTGTCTGCTGTGACGTCTTTTGGTGTCACTGCAGACACCGAAGTTTGCGGCGCTCGTTTGCCGCTTCCCGGTGCTTTAACCCTTTTATTGCGGCGGATTGTCACCGCAGCGCAATAAAAGGGTTTCCCTGCTCTGTCGGTTGATCGGAACACCCGGTCACCCGACAGAGCCCGGGGAACGGCTGCACAGTCAGCCCTGGGGACATAGAGTAGCCCCAGACCTGTCTGTGTAACAAGCCAGTGACCAGGATAGACTGTGTGCTGTCCTGATCACTGCCTGTGTCAAAGTGACACAGATTAGAATGTATTAGCATATTCATATATGCTAATACATTACTAAGTGTAAAAAAAAAAAAAAAATGTAAAACAGTTCTCCCTTCAGGGGATTTAAAAAAAAACAAAAAACAAAAAAAAAACAGAAAAAGTGTAAATAAATGAATAAAATTATAAATAAAAAATGAATATTTAATAAAAAATAATTGTTCATATATTACACACACACACACACCCACCCCACACACACACACACACACACACACAAAAAGACACATATTAGGTATCCACACAACAGTAATAACCTGTAGAATCAATCTAACAAGTTATTAAGTGTGAAATGTGAATGGTGTAAAAAAAAATTGGAAAAAAAAACAATTTTATTTTTTTTTTAAATTAAAAAAAATTCTGCAATTATTTACAAGTGAACTTAAACTATTCCCCCATAAAGTACAACTTGTCTTGAATAAAATGAGGCCTCATACAACTGCGTCATTGAAAAAATAAGGCGTGCTGCTTAAGGGGTTAAGAGCAGAATGACGTAAAGTTGTGTTATTCTCCGTGTACTGTAATCAGTCTTATACCTGTGTGTCCATCACATTACCAGGACAGATTTGCATCCAGTGGAAGTGAGCAATGAACGACCCTATTGAATGACAGCTAGCAAAGATTTGGAAAAAACTGACAGCAAAAGGATTAAAAAAACTGACATCCTTTTCATTGTGTAGAGTATAGCCTTTTATAATCCTTATTTGCTGAGACAGTAATACCCCTTTGAATAATTTGGTACAGTAGGGGCCGTATTTATTTGGTGTCGTAGGGAATTCTATAGCTTCAGACTACCTGAATGCAAATATCTTTCATGTATGGTTGTGTGGCAGTGAATACTGCATATGCCTACTTAAATATTTGAGTCATCCCAAACAGAAATATAATGTCATAAATGCTATAATATATCGTCTGAAAGCAATTTATTTTCCATTTTTGCAGAAATGTTATGCCAATTGCTTCTCACACAGAATATCTGAAATGACAAGCTAATACTGATAATACAGCATTGCAGGTACTTTACTTGCTCAGAAGTACACTTTAAAGGAAAATGCTATGTCTGAGGGAGAAATGACAGAGTACATGACTTTAAAGCTAGCGTAATGAAGCATAATTAAAACATTTGTTACACAGAGTTATACGATTCCAGCATCTGGTAGACAACTGTAGAAAGAATGTGTCAGAAAGAATGTAAAAAGGTAATAAAGCTTTAGATAATGTATGTTCCCTGCAGAGGCTTTATTAAAGCCCTTAGGGGACTAACTGGTATATAAACATAGGGAAATTTGGTTTTTGGTTGAAATTTCAGGATGAACATAAGATTTCTTGAATAATTTTTTTTTAATGAACTAAATGAGACCAGCTCTGCCTTTTACAATTCATGTCTCCAACTGTTCAGTGTTTCAGGACTATTTATACAACTTGCTGATCTCTAACAAGGAGATTAATGGCAAAATTCATTAAAGGTGTTTGATCCCTGAATCACCCAATAAATTTAGAGGTTTAATTTGAATTGGGAATTAAACAGTCCTCCTCATCCTGCTGTTCACATCTTGACATCATGAGATCAAGACAGCCCCTTACAATTGGTCAACAAGACCTCGCCATATTATATCCAACAAATTAGGAGCATAACATTCCCATAAGCCTTTGCTTATGCAAAAAAGTCAGTGAGGTCTGAATGGCAAGTAAACCCTCGCAACGACCAATTTATTGGTTCCTCTCCTCAAGGAGAGATCCTTCCCCTTTCGAAGCCACTCTTGCCTCTCACCCAGCCAACCAATAAGTTCTACACTGCACTGACGAGTGGCAAATACCCCGAAACAGCTGTCTGCAGATGAACTTGGCTCAAATCCCTTTCACATTACTAGACTCCTGCAAGCTACATGTAAACTGAGGATAGATAACTACATCCAATTCTGTGGAGCTCCTCAGCTCTTTTCCCATAAGCCTTTGCTTTATGCAAAACAGTCAGTGAGGTCTTAATGGCAACCGACCAATTTATTGGTTCCTCTCCTCAAGGAGAGATCTTTCCCCTTAAAAAACAAAGATATCTTATTAAATACCATTAAAAATTACATATAGCAGACGAACTAAAAGAAATGATGCCAGAGACAATACATTAAGTAATTTGCATATAAAATACATCATATACTGGTTAGAGTATATTTTAAGCACAAGTAATACATAAGAATTGAAAAAAGCCATAAGAGTCTGCCCATTGGTGTAATGTCTGGCCACATAGAGGGGGTAGAAAAAAAAATCCCCAATGCCAAAATTAACCAGCGCATCAGTGCCTTACAGTTATACTAGTTAGTGCAATTTCCCATGGAGTTATATGGTATAAGGCAGTGATTTTCAACCAGTGTGCCGCGACACACTAGTGTGCCGCGACACATGGTCGGGTGTGCCGCGGGGAAAGTTCCCCAAACTACGGTGTGCCCTGTGTTTTGTTCAGGGCCGTTCCTAGGGGCGGGCAGGGCGTGCGGTCGCCCGGGGCGCCGAGGCTCCGCTCACCCGCGGGGGGCGCCGCGGCCGCCCTGCCCGCCCGGAGGAGCGCCCCTGACTCTGCGCGACTGTATTATAACAGCCGCGCAGAGCCAGCAGCTGCAGGGAGGAGGCGGGACGGATCGTTCCTGTCCTGACTCCTCCCCTGTATCAGCGTCACAGGGGGCGCACAGCTCTCACTGCGCCCCCTGTGACGCGGGGTCTCCTCGGCTGGCAGCTCTGCCGCCGATGAGACCCCTGGGAGCTGCTTACACCGCTCTGCAGCTCCCACTGCTGAGCAGCTCCGGACCGGGATGCGCGGACCCAGGTGAGTAATCTTTTGTTATTTTATAATTACTTACAGGGGGCATCACTGGCTACAAGAGGGGCACACTGGCTACAAGAGGGGCATCCTGGCTACAAGGGGGGCACACTGGCTACAATGAGGACACACTGGCTACTAGGGGGCACACTGGCTACAAGGGGGGCACACTGGTTACAAAGGGGCATCCTGGCTACAATGAGGGCACACTGGCTACAATGGGGGCATCACTGGCTACAAGAGGGGCACACTGGCTACAAGGGGGCATCACTGGCTGCAAGGGGGGGATCACTGGCTACCGGGGGGGCATCACTGGCTACAATGGAGGCACATTGGCTACAGGGGTGGGCATCTCTGGCTAGAATCGATATTATTAAATATATGTATAATATGTACTGTTTTAGTGTCATTTTGTGCCATTTTGGTTGGTGGTGTGCCCCGGGATTTTTTAAGTGTAAAAAGTGTGCCGCGGCTCAAAAAAGGTTGAAGATCACTGGTATAAGGGATCATGTGATTAGTCAAAGACGGCCGCTTCTATCCTTTTCAGAACTGGTAACTGGCTAAAAGTCACTTACTGGAGGAGTCGATGATACAGAACATATAACTTTTTTATTGGTTAAACTATAAAAAGCAGATACCCCAATATAAATGATAAACTTGGTGATAACCTGGCTGAAGACTTACAGAGTTGCTTTGGCCTTGCCATAAAGCTAAACTGAAGAGGAGAGTCTAAGGGCCCACCTAATGGTCACCCTTTAATAGATGAAGGAAAGCATACAGAATTAGGTTAACACATTGGCAAGCCAGGGTCAGGACAGGTGGAGTTGTTGCAACAATGGGAAACAACTAGTAGGTCAGAGTGGGCAGCAGATGAAGAGACTTGGACATGAAACTAGCTGGCTCAGGAATTGTTGGTGGTACAGATCCCAAGTACTTTTAACAGAAAGCTAGTACCTATAATAGGAAAACTGAGGTGTTTTAAATACGCTAAAACTTGAGAATCCACATATTCAGCATGCCCTTAAAGGGGTTGTCTCACTACAAAGAATAGCTTTCAAAATGTAGGGAACACTAAATGAACACGTTTTCCAAATATATTGCTTTGTTCATTTTTTTTTGTTAAAGGGGTTGTATCATTACATTATATGGCCTTCAGAATAAGGGGACAGTGAATACTAGCAACTTTGCAATTGGATGTCATTAGCAAAGCTGTCTTGTTTTCACAGGTTTTCCCTATCTTCGTTTTCTGGAAACAAACTTCTCCAGTGCCGGTCGGATCCCACCTTCTTGCATTTCATTAGCTGATAATTTACATTCTGTTCTGCCACCAGACGGCCGTATTCATGGAGCTTGCGAATATTCCTGCATCTCACTCAGAATTAGGTGGCAACAACAATTTCACTCTATACAGCTAACTGCTCCTCATTGACACTGCAACGGTCTCTATAATCAGAAAACAGCAGAGTTGTGCCATGATGCCTTAATGCTCCTGCGTGTAAGGGGCCGACAAAAATGTCACTCTATACAGCTAGCTGCTCCTCATTGACACTGCAGCTACTGCTACAATCAGAAAACAGCAGAAGTGTGCGTCCGTGCCTTATGTACTGTAAACATGAAGGGAGACGGATCTGTGCTCTGGATGGATTCAACTGTAGCAAACCTCCAGCTGTGAGAGGTCAGTGCTGAGTTCATAGAAGACTGTTTAGACTGAATGAAGGCCTGTGGTATGTAAACAGCTCTTACAAAATAAGACTGCATAGGGAGAGGACAGTGACATGTGGAGGGGAGGAGGGGGGGGGGAAACTGGAGCCAGCACGAACAGTGAATGATGTCATCAGTTACGAAACACCAAGTGAGAGCATCAAACTTCAAGAGAACAGCCGAACTGAAGAAGCGATACATCCCCTTTAAGGAGCTGCAAGTGATTTTATCACCTTCTGTGCTCTCTTTGGTTCCCCAAATGACCGACCCGTGTACTTCTCCCCCACTGCTGTTTGTTCTATCTGATAGCAGGGAGTGACATCATCACACAGGTTGCGCTCCGGACAGTGAGAGCTTGTTTGTTATCTGATCTTTTAGACAAAAGACAGTAATTACTCTACTGTTAATCTAGACTAATAAACTAATAAATAGAGCAATCTGAATACATGGAGCTCATATGCTAATTATAGAGAGCTTGACCAGGAAGTGAAAGAGCAAAGCAGCATTATTTATTCATGCATTCTATGAAACTTTGAGATGAGACAACCCCTTTAAAGAAAACAGAAGCCTGCAGGTACTCTAGGGCTACTCAGCCAGGGGAGAGACGAAGACATGGAAGATGCCACAACAGGGGAACATAAGATGAAGAGCATGGGAGGCAATGGCAACACTGGACACGGTGGTCGGGGCACCACAATAATGGCTTATTTTATTAGGTCTGTCATAGATAAAGACTCTCTTTAAGATATTACACATGTGACAGCCTCTCTCTGATCATTATGGGGGACTCATCTGATTAAATAACTGCCTTATCTCAGGCATCCAGCAAGTTTTCAGTAAGACACATTTATTACTTCTTAACTACAACATTCAGAACTCAATGAGTGCATGACTAATAGCAAAACGCAACCGGATGTCACACATGAGCAAAGCCTATTTGATGAATATGCACATGGTCAGGCAAGAAAGATGATAATAACAGATACCTGCATATTGAAATGGCTTCCCTGTACTTTAGAAAGTGCCCTACTTGACATAAGCCTAGAGACTAATTCATTTGGCTGTATAATCTAACATCTAGTCACTGCAGAGAAGCTACTTGTCAGTAATTTACAAAGCCCCAAGTCAGACATCTCCTATGTCATCTCATCTATTTTGTCATTTGTGTATAAGTGAAGATGCAGTTTATACCATTGCAAGAAATAGTAAGTGAACTCTTTGAATTGACCTGGATGCCTGCTTTGCATGCTAAGGAAATGTGGGCTGGTTGTGGTTTTAATTGTGACTATGAGAAAATAATTAAAAAAACAAACAATTGTACTGTTTATATGTTTATATGTTTTATTGAGCACATACAGTAACCATTCATAGGGCACGGAAAAAAGGTAGTGAACCCGGAGTTTAAAACTTTCTTGATTCCGCATTTTTTAGGTTGGTATTTTTTTTGTCATCTCTGCTTTCCAAGATCTATTACCTATTATTTCTCCATTGACAGAGCCCTAGACACTGCATGGTATAAATGATGTGTTACCCTTATTCTGCAGATAAGTACGATTCAGGATACAACAAATATATCTAGTTTTTGTTATCTTTTACTAGTTTAGAAAAGGACTGTTTAATATTTGCTCTGGAGGGATAACACATCCTTGTTGGTGTGACACACGCTCTGTTGGTGTGACACGCTCTGTTGGAGTGACACACGCTCTGTTGTAGTGACACACTCTCTGTTGGTGTGACACACGCTCTGTTGGAGTGACACACGCTCTGTTGGAGTGACACACGCTCTGTTGGAGTAATACACGCTCTGTTGGTGTGACACACGCTCTGTTGGAGTGACACACGCTCTGTTGGAGTGACACACGCTCTGTTGGTGTGACACACGCTCTGTTGGAGTAATACACGCTCTGTTGGTGTGACACACGCTCTGTTGGAGTGACACACGCTCTGTTGGTGTGACACACGCTCTGGTGGTGTGACACACGCTCTGGTGGAGTGACACACGCTCTGGTGGTGTGACACACGCTCTGTTGGTGTGACACACGCTCTGGTGGTGTGACACACGCTCTGGTGGTGTGACACACGCTCTGTTGGTGTGACACACGCTCTGTTGGTGTGACACACGCTCTGTTGGTGTGACACACGCTCTGTTGGAGTGACACACGCTCTGGTGGTGTGACACACGCTCTGGTGGTGTGACACACGCTCTGTTGGTGTGACACACGCTCTGTTGGTGTAAGACACCCTCTGGAGGGATAACACATCCTTGTTGATGTAACACACCTTCTGGAGGGATAACACATTCTTGTTGATGTAACACCCTCTGGAGGGATAACAGATCCTTGTTGGTGTAACACACGCTCTGTTGGTAACACACGCTCTGGATGGTGCTTTGCATTGCTATAACTTTTTTATTTTTCCATCTTTGGAGTTGTGTGAGGGCTTGTTTCTATCTTTGGTGGAGTGATCTTTTGTGAGAACAACAGATTTGTCATTAAAGGGGTTTTCAAAGATTAGCATTCAGCATGGACAGTTCAATGAAGACTTTTTCTAAATACATTGCTCATTAGATTTTCCTTTAGTCATAAGAAACATTTTATGTGCACACTGGTTTCAATGTTTCCCTGACCATAACTCTGTTATCTGATTTGACCAGAGAGCTTAGAGCAGGGAGTGATGTCACCTCTTGGATAGACTGAGCTCCACAGCAAACTAATTATCTCTACCAAAGTTACAGATAAGCCATTGTTTTCAGTCCTTACATCACATCTACCTTGTGTTTACTGAAGAAATAACATCTCCTGCACTTGTCAGGGTAATGGCTCAGCTACTTATAGAGACACTAGATATGCTAATAATTGCTATAGAACCACCCACAGCCTGAGGAGACAGAGTGTAAAACTGATTGTGAAACAGCCTAGTAAGCAAATTCCTTCCACTATTCAACGGGTAACACATCTGTGCAACTCACACTTCCAATCTCATCTCCTTAACTGAAGCACATTGTGAAAATTAGCTCCTGTAGAAGAGGTTGGTTTCTGTTTATCCTTGCAATGTGGATGTTTACTCACTATGCTCTTTAAGGGTATGTTCACATGGCTTATTTTGAGCGCACTATGCCGCGAAATGCGCCCCATAATCACAGTAATCCATAGTTCTCATAGAAAACTATAGATCACGCCTCCTCTCCCTGGGTGTACAATACAATCGTATTGTATGCGTGGGGAGATAAGTGACATGTTACTTATTTGCGGCGTGCAGGTCTATGGGGCCAGCGGGCTGCCTTCCCCCCTGCCCGCGCCACAGCAGTACGAGCTGATCAGCGCGACTCCCGAACACCCGGCGTAATTGTGGGGTGTACTGTATGCCACGCAATTAAGCCATGTGAACATACCCTAAAAAGACTTAAAAGAACAACTATTTGGCTGTTATTAATTTATTAGAAATCAATGCAGAAGACCAGATAATTATGAAGGGTTCACATGTATGTTTGACATTATATATATATATATATATATATATATATATATATATATATATATATATATATATATATTTTTTTTTTTTTTTTAGATCGAGTTAAAACAATTTTGCTCTGTAAAACGGACTTCAGAGTAACAGCACAGAACACTGCTGTCTTCTAATGTCCTCTAGCACTATAGGTTTCCCCACATAAGAAACAACGCACAAAGTAAATATCACTTTGTTTGGTCAGTTTGCTGCCAAAACAAGACACAATCCCTGATGTTTATACCTGTCCTTACAGAACCTACATGATAACAGGCAGTGGGAGAACTTCCAACTCTCCTCAGCATAACCTATGGTTCTGATTTAGTATAAAATTATGCTCTCCCATTACAGCAAACAGATGAATCAAGCCTTGCAGGGTGCCTAAGGGCTACACCTACAGTATATAAAAGCAAGATCCAACACACAATAAAGCCATAAACGCACATAAAAGAGGTGTCTTTGTAGATGTGGAAACCAACTGTGCTTCTTTATGCAGCATGGGTAGAATCTGAGGGGAAAAAAAAGTTTGTTGCAGGAGTTTAATAGTTTAAGATATGACAAAACTTTGTCTTCACAAGAGAATGACAATATTTGTGACAAGAATCCCAACATAAATCTATACTGCTGTTAGACACAGTTAATAATAAACAGCAGACCCTACTGACTTAGAGGGGAGCTAAGATGTAATTACAGAAAAAAAAACAACTCAGTGGATGGATTCATTTGTTATCTTTCCTTGACACCCATCACGGATTCTTACTGTGCTCTCTTATCATTACTGTCATCACTCGCATTTTGTTTAGTGTGTGAGTCAACTGAGATGAATATATTCTGGCTATGTATAGCAATAACTGTAATTTAGACCCATAAAATGATGTACAAACTGCAAAGATGCAATTCTTTTAAATGTACATACGCCTACATGACCTCTTAGGGTTTTTCAAGGTGCAGATCCACTTTCCAGTCAGCTGTCTTACACAGGACATTAAATCCTCAGAGGGGGTTTCCGACTTTTAACAATAATCCGGATGTGTACCAAATAACCCTAATTAGCACCTGTAACATCTCCTGACGTGCCTGTTTAAAGGGGATGTATCGCTTCTTTAGTTCGGCTGATTCATACTGCTCTCAGCTTCTCAACTCTAGAAAGGCAGGGGCGTTTCTTCCCCTCCCAGCTGGGGGACATCATCACCCCTTCACTGTTCATGCTTGGGTCCCCAGGGTTTCCCCCCCCCCTTTTGAGTCCCAAAAATGCCCTGTTTCTCCCAAACAGCTTATTTTGTAAGAGCTGTAACCAAAACCAAGGCTGAATTTTAAACTAGACGTGCACCCGATTCCCCTTTTTTCACCCGTGGGGAATTTTGATTTGTTACAGTTTTAATCCAGCTTTCCCATTAACGGCACCAAAACTCCCCTTCAAAGCAGGGGTCGCACACAATTTTTGCCCGTTTTCTGATTGTAGAAGCCCCCGCAGTGTTACCTGTTTATTCTGGGGTGGCAAGGGGAAAAAAATTTCCGGTTCCCCTTTCTTTGAGTTGGGAAAAGGGAGGGGGTGCAACTCTGAGAATACGGCCCCCAACCCGGGGGGCCGTAACCAAAAGTAAATAAGCTCCCCACTAGTGAAATTCAATGAGGAAAGGGGGGGGGAAAAAAAAACCCCCCCACAAGCACTGGAAATCAGTGTAAACAAAGATAAGGGGTCCTGGGGATAACAAGACACTTTGCTAATGACATCTAATTGCAAATTTTTCTTGTTTTCACCCGGGCCCCCTTTTTTTCCCAAGAACCCCTTTAATTTAAATGATATAACCCCCTTTAAACCCCCTTTCCCCAATTGGGGGTATGCATACGGGCCCCAGCGGGGAATTTAAATTTCCCCAAAAAGGCCCTTTTGCAAACCCCGGCGAACCCCGCGGGCTTGCGGGCGGGGGCCCCGCCCGATGCCGGGATGGAACAGCGGTAAATTCCCCCTGGCTTTAAGCCTCCCCACCCCCGGCCGGGGTGAGCTCCCGGGCCCCGGGGGGAAAAAAAGCATCATTTTAAACCCCGCCTGGGCCCTGCCGCGGGTAATGAGCCGCAGGCAGGAATGAGGGCTCCCTCTGCCCTCAACGGCGAGGCCCGCGGCACAAATGCCGCTCGCCCGCCCTACCAGACCCCCGGGTTCTTCTGAATGCCCCGGGTAGTCTGGGGACGCCCCATGCCCCCCAAGCATTGTGGGCATTTGGGCACTATTGCCAAAGGGGGACCTTTTGCAAAAGCAGTAAAAACCTGGGGAAGTTCGCCTCTTTAAAAACAAACTAATAAATTTCTTTTCCCCAGTGGGGTTTGATTTTCAAATCCTCACTGGGGGAAAAATTTAAAAAAAAGTGAAAAAGTAACAAAAAAAAAAAATAAAACACAAACAAAAAATAAAAAAAAAAAACACCTACACTGCCCTTTTTCCCCTTTTAAAAAAAACGCCAATCGCCCCCAAAAAAAATAAAAAAAAAAATAAAGTAAACCCCTATTTGGTTTCGCCGCGTGCGTAACGACCCACCCTAAAAAAACTTTCACCGTTAATTAAAACCCGTTGGTTTAACCCGTTAAAAAAAAAAACAAAAAACAGTTTACAGAAAAGCGAATTTTTTTGCATCCCGCAGCAAAATTAAATGGTAAAAAAAAAACCCATCAAAAAAACCAAAAAAAAACCCCCAAATTGTAACAAAAAACCTCGAAAAACCCGGGAAAAAAAAAATTCTTTAAAAAACTCTTTATACCCGGAAAAAAAAAAAAGTTAGGGCTCTAGAAGAAAAGCGAGGGATAAATAAATTAAATTTTTCACAAAAAAAACAAAAATTTTTTTTTTTAAAAGTGCTTTCCAAAAATTAAAAAAAAAAAAAATAAATAGGGGTTTTCGGCCCCCTAATCAAAACGCCCCGAAAGTAAAGCTAAACTGGTCAAGGGTACGCAGGGAGGGCTGGAAAAATAAAAATAAAAAAACACTACAAGGGGTTTGCCGTATTTTCTTTACCCTTTCCTTCCAAAAAAAAGGAATTTTTTAATGATCAAAAATTGGGCCCCCCAAAAAAGATACCAATAAAAAAAGTCAACTCATCCCCCCAAAAAAAAAAAGCCCCTACAAAAGCTCCCAAAAACCGAAAAATAAAAAAAAAGTTATGGCTCCCCAGACAAAGGCCCATGCAAAAACGTTTTTTTTCCTTTTGAATTAAAAATGTTTTAAAATTTTGTAAAAGCATTTAAAAAATTTTTAAAAAAAAAACAAAAAATTTTTGGGGATCCCCTGGGAAAACGTATTTGACCTGCTGAATTAAAACAAACATGTCCGCTAAACGCACTGTGGGCCGCTTTTTTAAAAAAAAAAAATAAAAAAAAACTACCCCGGGGGGGCTGTAAAAATTGGTTTTAAAAAGCCTCACCAAAAAACCCTTTAAAAAAAAAAAATTTGGGGGGGGGGGCCCCCCGGAAAAACGGCAAATGCCCCCCCAAAAAGGTACTAAAAAAAAACGGGCAAAAAATCCCACAAAAAAAAAAGCCCCTAATCAGGGTCGAAAACCCGAAAAATTTAAAACGTTAAAAACTTAAAAACAAAGGGCAAAAATTTTAAAAAAACCCAATTTTTTTTAAAAACCTTTTTTCTATTGTTGGGAAAAGTAATAAAAAAAAAAAACATATAAAATCTATATCATTGCAATTTTTAAAACCCCCCCCATAGTTTAAAAAGAACCCGTCATTTTAAAAAGCCAAAGGCGAACGTTTTTAAAATTTAAGCCCCCAAAAAAAAATGGGGGAAACTGCGTTTTTCCCCCCATTTTCATAGCCCCAATGCAAAAAAAAAAAACTTTTTGGGAAAACCTTTGCACCCAAAAAGCACCCAAAAACCCCTAGATGAGATTAAAGGGGGCGGGGTGAATCCAAAATGGGGCGACTTCTGGAAGGTTTTTCCCCCTGTTTTTGGTTTTTTTGGGGCTTTGTAAAAGCGGGCATGGCCCCCCCCAAAAACTGCGTTCCAAAAAACCAAGTTAAAACTCCCTCCCTTTTACCCCCTTGCCATGCGCCCAAACACAGTTTACCCCCCACATGTAGGGTATTTTCCGAACTTGGAAGAAAATTGCGGGAACAAGGTTTTGGGTGGTTTTTTTTTCCAGGAAAGCCTTTTAAAAATTATAAAAAAAGCTTTTAAAAATTTCAATTTTTAGGAAAAAAAAGTTTTTTTAAAAAATTTTCAAGCCTTTAAAGCTAAAAAATTTTTTTGTGACACACCTTTTTTGGGGCCCATTATGCTCCCCTAACCCCGGTTTTATTACCTTAAGGGGGGGGTTTTTTTCCCCAAATTTTTGGGGATTTTTTTAAAAAAAGGGGTTTATTAATTTTTCAACCCTTTGGTGTCCGCAAAAAAAGGGAAAAGGCCCCCAAATAAAATGTAATGAAAATGAACCCCCAGAGTCCCGTAGGGGCCCCTCCTATTCTGGGGCTTGTGGTTGAGCCAAAAAAATGCACTTGGGGCCCCAATTGGGGGGTATCTCGAAAACCCGGCCAAAACAACGGGGGAACCCCAAAAATTTTAAATTTTCATTTCCCCCATCAATTTACCGAAATTTTTGTGAAAAATGCAAAAAAAAGAAAAAACGCAAAAAAAAGTAAAATTTTTAAAATTCATTTTACTTTGCTTTAATTCCTGTGAAAAAAACCTAATGGGTTAAAAAAACTTCCCAAATGCCCGGTTTTTAATCCCTTTTAAAAAGGGTTTTGTTTTCAAAATTTAGGTCATTTAAAGGGGGGACTAACATACAGGTCAATCAAAGGCACTTAGAACGGGAGGCCCCCTAAAAATAGTAATTGCAAATTTTCTTAAAATTTTTTAAAAAAATTACACTAATTTATAACCCCCTAATTCTAAAAAAAAAAAAAAAAAGACATTTAAAAAAAAAAAAAATGTCCCAAAAAACTACAGCAGAATTTTGTGATGCTAGTTATAAACTTTTTTGATAATAACTATCTGTTTTACATCAGAAAATTTTGAAGTTTAAAATTTTGGTAATTTTTTCAAATTTTTCACGATTTTTTGATCTTTTTCACAAATAAACAAGCATTTTTTGGACCAAAATTTCTTACTACTAAAGTAAATGTTCAAAAAACAATCTCTGAATCAAGGGATGGGGTTAAAGTTCAAAAAGTTATTCTCACATAAAGTGACACATGACAGATTTCAAAAATGGGGCTCTGTCAGAGAGGCCAAAACTGGCTCCAGCGGTAAGGGGTTAAGTAAATCCTTATGTTCCCTGTGACCAAATTCTAGAGCATCTTCTTTGAGAACTCTGTGTTGTTCCTCTGTTATTTACTAAAGACAGACATTTCTGGAGATCTCATGGGGCCCCTTCAAAATAACAACCTTTTTATGGTTTTAATTCCACATCATTTCAGTAGTTATTCCTTTTTAGTTTAGTGCGTGGACAACACAAATAGTGACTGGGCATCCAACTGCACATCAGACTGTAACTTCTTCAAAGGAGTTTTCCCACTACAATGATTAGCTTTAACATGTAAAAAAGGGGGTAAAGAAACTTTTACCAAAACATTGCTTTATCATATTATTTTTAGGAGATATTTTATCCCCTTTTTAGAGCCAAAAGTTTCCCTTTAGCATGTTCCACACGGTTATTTACGGCAAAATTCGGGGGATTTCGCCCGCAATTATGCCTTGTCCTGCAGCGGGGGCCGGCAGCTCGCCGCCCCAAGACATTTTATCCCGGGCCTATACCGCCGTGAAATTACATGTCACTTTCCCCGCTCGCTTATTTCGCGGCGGGGAGGGGGAGGGGAATTAGTTCTCTATGAGAACTGTGATTATGTAAGACAAAGACTTCCACCCTAATTTGCGCAGTACGGCGGAATCGGGCTAAATATTCCCCAAAATAACCGTGTGAACTACCTTTATCAAACACCACCCCACCATTCTCTCCCCAATTTATCTAAGCTGCTGTCAGTCATCATCTAAATTGTGAGTCATTCCGCAAATTTTACCACTAGCAAAGAAGTTTTGTTTACCTAAGGTTGAAAATTTTTTTACCCTTTAGCCAATTTTCACACGGTTTAATTTTGCGGGACGTTTCGCCTCAATTACCCCGAGTGAGGGGGGCGGGCGGGGAGCCGGCGCCCGCAAAACACATTACCACGTTACTGGAATAAGAATTCACTTCTCCACCCGCTCGCCTATTGTGGAGCAGGGGGGACCGAACCAATTCTCTAGAGAACGTGGATTACCAAAATGAGGGGGACGTATTTCGCCCGTAATTCCCCCAATACCGGAATTACGGGTGAAATACGTCCCAAAAATAAGCTATGTTCACACGCTTAAACTGGGACGTTTTTTTTTCCCCCCGTATTTGCCTGTACTCATAAAAATGGGGCGAATATGTCCCATCATTCCGGTAACCCCAGTTTCTAAGAGCTCCTCCCCTGCTGCCAAAACACGACGGGGAAAAACTGACATGTCAATTGCTAGCGTACAGTACACGCCACAATACGCTGGGTGATTTGGGAGTCACGCTGATCAGCACGTATTCCCAAAGCACACGGGGGGCGGCATCCGCCGGCCCCATTGACATGCAGTACTTGCGGTGAATAATTGACATGTCTCTTATCTCCCTGCTCCTACAATATGATCGTATTGTACATGCGGGGGGACGAGGCGTAATCCATAGTTCTCTATGACAGCTATGGAGTACAGTAATTACAGCACGCATCTCGCTGCGTATTAAGCGCAATATGCGGTGAAATACGCCCGCAATTACGCATGAAAATAAGCTGTGTTAACATATCCTTAGAGCTCTGTTCCCTTGTGCACTCCAGACTATAAACCTCCTGCACTCATATCACTGTAACAAGATTAGTTAGGAATGGCAAAGCTAATATGCCAATCACTGCTTTAGAGCCGCCCACGGCCTAACCAGGAATTGTGAGCCCGAAGCTGCCTGTGGCTCTGTGAAACTGCATGGTGAGAAAAACCCTTTAACGATCCTCAGCAGTGATGAGAATAAAATGGGAAAAGGTGAAGGTACAATGGTTTAAATCCTGTCCCTGCCGGTTATAGACAGAGATTATTGTGTTTTTTTCCAAGATATGGCATACTATGTAAAATCATTAAAGGGGTTGTCTCACCTCAAAGTTTCATAAGATGCTCTGTCACTTCCTGGTCAAGCTGTCTGTAATTAGCATGTGAGCTCTGTGTATTCACTTTGTGTAATCAACCGTGTATTCAGCCCTCTTAGTTTAGATTAGCTCAGAAGCTTCTAAAACTACTAGCAGGAAATGTATCTAAAGCAAACAGTACTATTACTGTTTTTTGTCTGAAAGATCAGATAACACTCATGCTCTCCCTCTGGCTGCCCTCACTACCTGCTATCACATAGAACAAACAGCAGAGGGAGAGCAAATAAACAGGTCTGTCACTTGGGGAACCAAATAGAGCCAGGAAGGTGATAAAATGACTTGTAGCTCCTTAGCAAGAAAAGATGTACAAAGCAATATATTTGGAAAATGTCTTCATTTAGTGTTCCCTACATTTTGAAAGCAGCGAAACCCCTTTAAGAAATGTTGTACCCATGGAAAACATAGGGGATACATATACAACTAAATACATGGACACACTAGTTAAGAAAATGTGTGTAGTAGGTAGACCCCGATGAACTATAGAATAATACCAGTGCACAACACTGGTAACCGAATGCAATATGGTTTCAATGCCTGACCTAATACAAAGTACAACAAGGCATGCTGATCAAGAGAGAGCTTTAGCCTTCTTTACCTGTTAAACATTCTGGGCAGCTCTGAGAGAACCTGCCAACGGTAAAGTCGTAACACTCATTGATTACAACTCATCAATGCTAGAAAGGGCTGTTATAGGAATAACAAATTCATGATTTGCAAGCCTGTGTTCTTAAACACAATAGTTTGAACACAATATTAGTCTTCAATCTGAAAATAGTTAGCATACTATATGTCATCCCACAGAGGAAAAAGGCAAAGGGGGAAAAAAAAAAGATTTGGCATAGAGGATTAGGTATTACGTGATGCACTAAAACTGTTCTATGTAAATTGCATTTGAAATGTACATCTGTTGTAAGAATAACAAAATATTTGTAATCTGATTGATCCCTGGGTTTAAGTGGTGTACCCCAAGGTTCAGTACTAGGTTCATTTCAATTTATTTATGGGATTGATACTGAGATATGTAGCATAATGCAATCTATGGAAGATGTTCATAAATTGCATTGACTTGGACACACTGAGCGTTAGGGTATTCACTTGGTAAATGAGGTTCAATGTGGATAAATGCATCTGGGTATGAATAATCGGCATACATTACATGTTTTAGGGGATGAAAACCTGGAGAATCGCTTCAGGATCTGGGCATACTTTTAGGCCACATGACAGCACAATGGCCAGCAGGATCTTGTCATGTGCTGACAGAGAAAAGTATACATGGGACAGGGACAAATGCAGTTCAGTTCTGGGCTCCAGATCATAGAACTGAAACTCCATAAATGACAAAAGTAAAGACGAGCAAAAGCAAATGGGAAAAAAGTTTGGGAATGGAGGGCGACCTTTCATGTCAATACGTTTTGTCTCAACAAAGACGCTAAGATTTTTTGGATAAACACAGGGGAAAGCCTAAGGGCCTTCACAAGAGAACGCCACACCAGATCACATAAGAAATGCCATGAAGAGGCCTTCACAAGAGAACGCCACACCCGATCACACAAGCAATCCTTAAGAAGGCTTCAAACAAGAGAAACACCACACCAATCACACAGGCACGCCATGAGAAGTCCTTCCACTACGAGAACACCACACCAGATCACACAGACACTGCCATGAAGAGGCCTTCACAAGAGAACGCCAAACCAGATCACACAGGCACTGCCATGAAGAGGCCTTCACAAAAACGCCACACAAGCCAAATCACACAAGCAATGCCATGAAGAGGCCTTCACAAGAGAACACCACACCAGATCACACAGGCAACGCCATGAAGAGGCCTTCACAAGAGAACGCCACACCAGATCACACAGACACTGCCATGAAGAGGCCTTCACAAGAGAACGCCACACCAGATCACACAGGCACTGCCATGAAGAGGCCTTCACAAGAGAACGCCACACCAGATCACACAAGAAATGCCATGAAGAGGCCTTAACAAGAGAACGCCACACCAAGCCACACAGCAGTCCGATAAGAGCTTCCATAAGAAACGCCACAAAAGCTCAACACAGCAATCCATGAAGGACCTTCACAAGAGAACGCCACACCAGATCACACAAGAAATGCCATGAAGAGGCCTTCACAAGAGAACACCACACCAGATCACACAGGCAGTGCCATGAAGAGGCCTTCACAAGAGAACGCCACACCAGATCACACAGGCAATGCCATGAAGAGGCCTTCACAAGAGAACACCACACCAGATCACACAGGCACTGCCATGAAGAGGCCTTCACAAGAGAACGCCACACCAGATCACACAAGCAATGCCATGAAGAGGCCTTCACAAGAGAACGCCACACCAGATCACACAAGCAATGCCATGAAGAGGCCTTCACAAGAGAACACCACACCAGATCACACAAGCAATGCCATGAAGAGGCTTTCCGAGAAAAAACCCACACCAGACACACAAAACAATGCCATGGGAGGCCTTTTACCAAAAGAACACCCACACCAAAATACACAGGGACCTGCCATTTAAGAGGCCCTTTTCAAGAAAGGGACCCCCTCCAAAACCGCCCCCCCAAGCACCGCCCAGGAAACCTTTACAAGAGAAACGCCAAAACCAGATCACACAGGCAACGCCATGAAGAAGATTCACCCCAAAAAAACACCACACCAGAAACACACAGGAAACCCCCATTAAGAGGGCCCTTTACAAAAAAACACCCCCAGATCACACAGGGAAACCCCCCATTAAGAAATTCACAAGAATTTCCACACCCCAAACCCCACAGGGAAAGCCCTAGGGAAAAGGGGCCCTTTCCCCAAAAGAACACCACAAACCGATCACCCCAGGGACTGCCATTAAAAAAGGGCCCTTTACAAAAAAAGAACACCACACCAGATCACACAGGCCCCTGCCCCTGAAAAGGGCCTTCCCCAAGAGAAACAAACCCCACCAGATGACACAGGCAACGCCATGAAGAGGGTTCACAAGAAAAAAACCCCCCCCCAATTTACACCCCAAAGGGCCCTAAGGGCCTTCAAGAAATAACGCCACCCAGTTTACACAAACAACGCCATGAAGAGGGGCCCCCTTTTACAAGAAAACCCCACACCCAAAACACACAGGGGACCGCCATTAAGGAAGGGGGCCCTTCCCCAAGAAAACGCCACAAACCAAATCACACAAACAATGCCCTGAAGAAGGGCCCTTTACAAAGAAGGGGCCAAAACCAATCACACAAAAAAGCCCCAAAAAACCTTCACAAGAGAACCCCCACACCCGATCACACCCGGCATGCCTGAAGAAAACCTTCACAAAAGAACCCAAAATCAATCACACAAGCAAAGGGCCCTGAAGAGGCCTTCACAAAAGAAAGCCACCCCCGGGGTCACACAGGCAATGCCATGAAAAGCCTCACCCGAGAACGCCACAACCCGATCACACAAGCAATGCCCTGAAGAGGCCTTCACAAGAGAACGCCACACCCAAACACCCCCAAAAACCCAAAGCCATGAAGAGGGCCCTTACAAAAGAAACACCACAACCCCCAAAACACAAAGCAATGCCATGAAAGGGGGCATCACAAAAACACCAGACACACAGGGACTGCCCCTGAAGAGGCCCCTTTACAAGAGAAAAACCACACCCGATCACACAGGCACTACCATGAAGAAGGGCCCTTTACAAAAACACCACACCCCGAAACACACAAAAAATGCCATGAAAGGGGGGCCTTCACAAGAGAACAAAACCCCCCCAAATCACACAAGCCCAAAACCAAAGAAAGAGCCTTCACAAGAGAATGCCCCCACCCAAACACACCACAAAAAGCCATGAAGAGGCCCCCCAAGAAAAACACCACACAGCAACACCAAGCAATGCCCGAAAGGCCTTCACAAGAGAACACCAGATCACACAGGCACTGCCATGAAGAGGCCTTCACAAGAGAACACCACACCAGATCACACAGGCAGTGCCATGAAGAGGCCTTCACAAGAGAACACCAACCAATACACAAAGGGACAAGCCTTTAAGAGGCCTTCACAAGAAACACCCCCACCAGATCCCCACACAAAGCCATAAAGGAGGGCCCCACACCCGCTCTACTGCCGGGGGTTATAGGTTGTGGGGTGGGCAGGGGGCTAAGAATCTGACGGGACATGGCATTTTTTTTCTTCTTGTGTCCCCCCTCCCCCTCAAAAAAAATAAATAAATAAAAAAAATCTACATTTGAAGCTATTCGACTACAGGTAAAGAGTTTGTTGGGCGTCGTATTATGTTCATGCGCATGTCCATACACCAATTCCATCTGGATATAATACACTCAGCGCCGAATACAGTGCTGTAGCCTAACGTGGGTCAGCAAGAAAACCTGTTACAGAATATAAAAAAGCATTTCCCCCGATAGAGTGACTCCTATTTGGGTGCTTATCATATTTAATTCCCAGAAAAAAACAAACCTACAACACACACGGGAATGTCCCTTAAGGAATTTAAAAAAAAATCTTAAAGGGGTTTTATTGTTACAAAGATCATGTCTCAGATTATGGGGACAGTAAAAATAAGCACTTTTGTAATTGGGTTGCATTACCGCTGTCACTTGTTTAGCAGAATCAGTTTCAGCTGTAAATCTTCTTCTATTTCTGCTGTTGCGGGTCAGAACGCCCCCGGGTCGTTTCCCTGTGCCCTAACACGCCCCCTGCACTGTGATTGGCTGGCTGACATTTCATTCAGCCTGTTGGATATGCCCCTAGACAGAAACGTCATGGCCACACCCCCTGTTGCTGGATTACTGCCTGCACACTCTGTGTTTACTCCCCTCTGACTTTTAAAATCGATAGTGAAACCAAAGTCTGCTGGCTCTATGATACATCTCAGCTCTAGGGGGAAGGATCTGGGCAATTACTGCCTGTTTAAAGGTTTTTCCCAAAGTTGATTCACCTCCTCACAGTTCATCCTTAACTGCTACTTTGAAAAAGGGCGTTCTGTTCCTCAGATCGAATGAAAGGGCCCCGCCTCCTTATGACGTCATCATCTGTATGTATAACATAAGGATTCAACACTGTATCTGTATACTACTTGTATAGTGCAGTGCATAGTGATCAGCTTGGGAAGCCAGAGGGTTGGAGTTAAGCCCCATCGTTTTTTTTTTTTTTTGTTTTCCCCTTTTTTAAATTGTACACAAAATGTAAAATATGAAAATATATGTGTAACAAACTAAATTTTTATATATATACACACACACACACAGAAAGCTCCCTATAAACATGTCCCATCCTCACAGTCACACCAAGCACTTCCAAATATGTGATACAATTTCATAACCCGGGATAAAAATAAAAAGGACTATGTAGTGTATATTATCATTATAGAGATTGACAAAAATATTTTAGGTCTCCTACTATGTTAAAATTTTTAGGGGGGGGAATATACCTTGTGAGGGCTAGAAAACCCCAAAACCCCTTCGTTAAAAAAACCCAAACTTACGCTACCCCTCACCCAAAGTCATTACAGGCTGAAATTTCTTCCTAAAAGCTGATTTCTTCTCCTCCCACTTTTTCACTCATATCACTGACAGAAAGTGGGAGATCTTTTACTTGAAGCGACTTTTATCCTTGTTTTTATAAAGATCTCTGCCTGTTGTCAAAACTTTTTGGGTTGAACACCACTAAACAGAATTAAAGCCTGGCTTTCAGTGTGTAAACTAAGAGATATAAAGATATAATGGGTGTTTGCTGCACTTGTGGACCCCAAAGGGTGCAACATCATTGCAGGGGCACAGAGCTGTTTAACCAACGACCCTTTGCATCCCCGCTTTTAAAAAAATATGATGTCAAGTTCTTCATAGGGAGACACACCTCCTGGGGTAGAGGCACCCTGCAGAGGGAAAAACACCCCCTGGTTTTTAAACTCAATCTGAAAAATTTGCAGAACAGCATGAGCATCAAACGATAAATCCCCCCTTTAAAAAATAATTAAAATTTTTCCCCCTTCCAAAACCTGGGGAAATTTTGGTAAAAAAGAACCTAGCAAGAGCTATGATGCACCTAAGCACATCCTAGTAACACAGGCATACTTCCTACTGAATGTTTACACTGACAGGCATAGGAAGCTGTGACATTTTCTGTCAGATAAGCCAATTTAACACATCATAACTCCTAAACAATTAATTATTGAGATGATTCTCCGCAAATAAACACCATTACACTAAGTTAAGCTATTCCTAATTTAGACCAAGGAGGCGACTAACAGTACAAAAAATGCAAAAAAAGCAAAATGAGAATCTCGCATGTTAATCCCATATAACGTAAATATATACAGTGTCAACACTCGAGAAAAGATTATTAGAGGAACTATCCAATCCGTAAAATCGTTACAATGAGAATGCAACTGAGAATAAAAATTAGTGATAGGGTAAGAGTCTTTAAGGACAATAATATACTGGATCAGAAACGTCAACGCGTCTTCCATTAATCAACCATTGCTACAATTCTATTGTTTATATATTTCTCATACATGGCTTGGGTTGCAAAATTAAATGTAACAAGAGGATAAAAGCCTACATTCAAATGTTTTCACAACATTTAAAACAGTGTAGCCCTGCTACATATCAAATTAAATACTTACAGTAGAAGATCATATTTACAGACGTATTCAAGGTGAGAGGGACATGAGACTAACGGCTGAATTGAATATTTCTCTAGAATAAAAACATGAATGTACACATCACCTGCCCTAGGCTTTATAATACAACTGTCGATCGCCAAAACCATGCGCAGATACGAGGTCCTGGCGAGATCTTGAGGAGCAAAGAGCGATGAATGAGCATAGCCCAACATATTCGTAAAATTGTCTAACCAAGCAATTGACTCCAAGATTCATTGCTTCGTATGAAAGGTGCTCTCTCACAATTCAACTTAGTTATCAATGCAGAATATTAAATATTAGTTCTCTATAACATATGAGTAATTGATATAATTAAGCGCTACATATTAAATTTAAAATATGATTAAATCTAAATCATTTCAATGACACAGTTCAGATCAGCATGGTATACACGATCCACTACACAGTTATTTCTTTGTATTCTCTTTTATGAGAGAAGAACAAAAAAATCGTACAAAAAGAGATAATTACCATAGTGAGCGCATCGAAGCTGCATGTAAATAAAAAATGTGTATAAAGGAAGAAGAAAAAAAAATTAAAAAAACAATTGCGCCATGCTGAGTCCAGAACATCTGCGTTTGCTAATTAACTCTAATATCTAATATATTTATTTTCTCTTATAGAGCCTATAACATCATGTTTCCCTCATTCACACACTGCGTCCTACCCTACCCCGCTGTAGCTCACAATTATATCATACTGACACCATTTGATCTATAACTTTATAGAACTATTTTAGGTAGCTGCTGCTAAAGTGAAGCCTGTAATGTCTTAAAAGCAACGGGAAACCCACACAACACAGGAAAAATACAGACTCTATTGCTAGAAAGATTTTCCTAAAGTCCAGATATCAAACCCAGGTCCCCAGCGCTGTAAAAAAAACTTAAAAAACAAACAAAAAGTAGTACAAGCCACAGAGCCAAATAAGCGACAATATATAACTATAATAATATATTTATAAAGCACCAGTTGATCCAGGGCGCTTGTACATTCGAGGGGTTACATACATAACCTAAGTCAAACGAGAACAAAGATAACTGATTAATAGACAATTGGCACACAGAGGGAGAGAGGACCCTACCCGCGAGGGCTTACAATCCACAAGGAGGGGAGAAAAGGACAGGAGGTGATGTTCAGACATGTTAGTGGAGGTAGAAGTGACAACAAAGGTCAGTTAGTTATAGGCAATCCTGAAAGAAATAGGGTTTTCAGGTTGCTTTTAACTGGTGAAAGTGGGAGGAGATTCTGATGTGTTGGGGGAGTGAGTTCCAGAGTGTGAGTGAAGCACGGAGAAGTCTTGGAGAACGGTTGTGTGAGACCTGATCAGGGGAGAGCATAGGAGAGGTCCTGTGAGTAGCGGAATTGCGTGAGGGAGATTTTGAAATTAGGGCGAGCTGAATGGAGGGGAGATGTCATAGATAGCCTGTAGGTCATGGTTAGAAGTTAGCAAATGAATTCTCTGGCAATGGGAAGCCATTGAAGGGATTGGCAAGGGGAGATAGGCATAGGAGTAGCGATGAGAGAGTGGTTTTTTTTTTTTTTTTAAGACGGGCAGCAGAGTTTAGATTGATTGAGAGGGTCGGAGCGAGGGTGCTAGCTGGGAGGCCACTGAGAAGGATGTTGCAGTAGTCTGGCGGGAGATGACAAGGGCGTGTACCAGCATTTTTGTAAGTTCATAGTTGAGGAATGAGCGATGCGATAGATGTTTTATCAGGTGGATGACGGCAGGCAGAGGTTAAGGGTTTGGATGGTGCTTGAAAGATAGAGCGTAGTCTAGATTACCCCAAGCAGCGAAACTTGCGAAACAGTGAGAGTGTAGAGCCGTTGACTGTATAGAGATATCAGGGGCAGGTAGAGTTGGACGGAGGAAAGATGATGAGGTACTTTAACTCCACATTTAGTTTTTAGGAGACGTGATGAGAAGACGGAAGGAAATGGATGACATACAGTCAGGGATGCCGGGAGAGAGTAGAGAATGACATCTGGGCCGGAATGTAAGTATGGTTATCGTCAGCATACAGGTGGAAATGAAAGCCGTGTGATGCTAAGAGCAGGACCGAGGCCAAGATGTAAAGGAGAGAGAAGAGGGAGAAATTAAAGGAACCCAGGACTGACCCCAGAGGGACACCAACAGAGATCGCCGGGGGGAGGAGTGTGGAGTGCTGAGGAAGATAGACGCTAGAAAGTCCCGATCAGAGTATGAGGAGAATCCAGGAAAGAGCCAAGTCCCTGATGCCGAGGGAGGAGAGGATTATGTACACGAGGGGAATGGTCGACAGTGTCAAAGGCAGAGGACAGTCTAGTAAGAGAGCACAGATAGTGGCATGAGCTTTAGCAGCTACTTGTATACGGCCGATTTACGGTAGAGTGTGGGGATCGAGAAACCAATTGTAGTGGGTAAAGAAAGAGTTGGAGGAGAGTGGGATGACGTGCTGTCGAGAGATTTTGGAAGTAGCAAAAGGTAGCGTGTTAGCTATGCGAAATTGGACAGAGATAGGGGTCAAGGTTGTTTATTTTAGTATTTGGAGTGATATTACGCATGTTATTAAGAAGTCGGAAAGGGAAATGCCTGAGATATGGATTAGCTTTGACGAGATGGTAGGTGGGGGGGAAGTTAGAACCACATAGGTCTCGATGAGGTGGGATGGTAGTGGTCAAGACACAGGTAGTGATGAATGGATTTGGACAGAAATAGGAGAGCTGGTCGATGAGAGACCGTGTGGGAAGCCAAGTTAAGGTGTAAGAGCAGTTTGCAAGGTTAGAGGAAGGTGGTGTGGACTGCGGCTGAAGCTTTCTCAGATGTGGTGAATCTTGCTAAGGAAGTGAAAGGCAAAGTTTTCTGCCTGAAATGAGGGATGGGGGGGAGTGCAGTGGACGGAGAATAGAGTTGAATTTTTTGAATAATGTCCTGGGGTAGTGAGTACATGGCAAATTAGAGTGGTGAAATAGTCCTGTTTGCTGAGGTGAGTGCAGATTTAAATGTATGCAGTGATTGTTCGCAGTGATAATGATGTACAACTCCCAATGGAAGGCTTGGATGTCTGCCACTGTTAATGCATACAATTGCATATGTTGCCTATAGCGTTTGTGGTAGGGTAGCTTAAAAAAAATCACATATTTCTGCCACTAAACGTGTACGGTGGGGAAAAAGTCCTTTTCTTCCATGTATGTTGGGTAAAAGATCTGGGGAGGGACTGGGTGTTGGGAGAAGTTTAACTCTACTCCACATATTAGTTAGGCTCATTAAGGGGAGCTCTTTAATAAAGGTGTAAGCTTTACAGGCAGAGCTGCTGCAGACTCTCTTGCTTCAAGCCTGGAGAAGAAGAGGTGTCATGCTAACCAGTGAAAGTCAGTATCAAAGGACACCGGTATAAATACTACTGAATGTGGTGCTGGGCAGTAGAACAGAACCAGGTTAGTAGGATGCTAAATTTTAGATAGAGGTCTATACAGCTTAAGCACAGGTGTCAAACACAAGGCCCAACGGGCCACATTCGGCCCTCGGCCCTTTGTGTTTTCCGGCCGCATCTCCCTGACTCTACACGTGCAGTTTTACCACAGCCGCGCAGAGACAGTCAGCAGCTAACGCTCGTGGCAGCTGCTGGTACAGAGAAGAAGTCAGAGGGATCGTTTCCCTCCCACGCTTCTCCCTTTGGATGTACTTGGTGCTCGTGAGCACTGTACATACGCTACACCGGGGGCGAGACGCGCCGCATTACTCACGCCCCCTGTGACGCTGGGTCTCCACGTCGCCAAGGCCTCTGCCTCCTAGGAGATCTCTGGGAGCTTGCGTACGGCGTAAGCGGCGTGAATGTCCACTGCTGAGCTAACACCAGTACAGCTCATCTCCAGGACCGGACCGTCACGCGCCCCGCTGCCCTTACACCAGTTAAGTATGTTTTATTTTATATTATAATCATTGGGTGTGGAGGGCAGTGGGTCATTTTCAAGAACTACACGGCTGGGGCCTGTGGGCAATATATAAGGCAACTGGGGCGGCTGTGAGGCATATAGTAAGGCTACTGAGCGGCTTGAGGGCATATATAAGGCAACTGGGTGGCTTTGGGGCATGTTTAAGGCTACTGGGCGGTCTGTGGGCATGTACAAAGCTACTGGGGCGGCTTGGGCATAGTACAAGTCTACTGGGCGGCTGGGGCATTTTACAAGGCTACTGGGCGGCTGTTTTTGCATGTACAAGCTACTTGGTGCTGCTGTGAGGTAATGTACAAAGGCTACTCGGCGGACTGTGGGGCATGTATCATGGCTAACTGTGGGGTGGCTGTGGGGCAAGTACATGGCAACTGGGGTTGCTGTGGGTATATACATGAGGCAACTAGGTCGTGCTCATGTGAGGGCATGTATAATGGCTACTGGGGCGGCTGTGGGGCATGTATATGTCTACAGGGGCGCAGTCATGTATATGGCTACAGGGGCAGCGCTGTGGGCATGTATATGGCGATGTGTGGGGCTGTGGGGTCAGTCTACATGGCTACTGGGGAAGGCTGTGGTCATCTACAATGGCTACTGTTTGGGGCATCAACCAGTCTACTGGGTGGCTATGGGGCATGTACCTGATACAGGGGAACTGAAGTGGGGCATCGTACCTGGCTACAGGGGGCATGTGGGACATGTCACTTGCTACAGGGGGGCTATTTGGGCTTCACTTGGCTACAGGGGGCTATGTGGGCGCCATGTCACATGGCTACAGGGGCTATGTGGGCATGACACCTGGTTCCAGGTGGGGAAAAACCTTGTCACTACTGGGGGCTTTATACCCACTTATCTACCTACAAAGGGTCAAATGTACCTAATCTACCTATGGTTCCCATAAGGGGCTAATTATAATATCAATACTGATCAAATGTAACAGTTAAGTAGAAGTATTTACAGAAGTTCTAAAATTGTCGGCCCTTTAAGGTATGCCGTGAGGCTGATGTGGCCCCCGGTGAAAACGAGTTTGACACCCCTGGCTTAGAGGTTATATTGTGTATACTGTACACTACTAAACTGTGTTAAGTGAAGAAAATGTCCTTTCCTTGTATGTATGTTGAGTAAAAGACTCTACGCCACATGTTCAATAAGTTAGGCTCATTAAGGAATGATGTTAAAAAGGGTGTTAACCAGTTGTCTACCCCCCCAAAATGCAGACCAGCATGTATGGAAACTACCAACTCTCTATCATATCCACTGGCTGGAGAGCATGCAACTTTGCAGACCACCGTATGAAAACTCTTATCAGAGCTGTCTGCATGCGACTCCTCAGTTCCAAGCCTTGAGGAAGAAGAGTGTCTTGGCCTTACCAGTTAATTTCAGACCAGAATTGACAAGGGAAACATACTAGTCTGTGGTGCTGACAGAGGCTTTGACCATGATAGTAAGTGGAAGGCTAATGTTTAGTTTAAAAGGCTTGAGAAAGAGGAGTTACCTTGAGCTAACTAGTGAAATGCAGTAGCAAACTGAACACTGTATAAATACCTACTTACTGTAGGTGCAGAGCAGTGAGCTAAGACCCCATGGTTAGTAAGGGATGCTAATGTTGAGTTAAAGGCTAGACAGCCTAGGGGTTATGTTGTGTATATTTTACACTGATCTGGTACAGTAGAATAAAGCTGCTGAGGTGAGTTTTAATCCCAATTACAGCACTGAAGTGACATATATTAATTCGTCAGAATACATCTATGCAAGAAAACCGTGAACCTGAGAGCTAATTTATCCCCAAAATGTCACAGGTCCCATAAATAAAAACCTGTACCGCACTGTATACTTTTTTTGATAGTGACCCTATAAATTGGAAACGGCTTTTGTATATAGTTGCACAAGGTATGCTAACGCATACCAGATCAAACAGATACATTTTATAATACATTAGGGTCAGGAGGTTTCCCTGGTGTATATGCATTAAATATACAGCTCAGACACAGCAGGCAGTTTGCTATACTCCAATCTGAAAACCCATGCCCATATGTAAATATTGCAGCCATGAGTAAAAGGTCCACCAAGTTTTATGTCCGCAGGCAAGAGACATACATAGTCATGGCACAATCTAATGACTCTAGTGGTACATTCTTTAATGCTAGGACCTAAAAACAAAATGGCTCAACCACATGCATAATGACCTAATGAGGTGAATACATTCCTCATATCAGCAATACATAATACAATAATGCAGTTTATAGTCAAGAATATGGACCAGAACAGGAAGGGAATTTTAATACCTGGCTGGAGTCCGTTATAAAAACCTGTTCGTATACAAGCAGCTTTATAGACCAAATGTGTGCCTAATTCTAAGGAGATTTCTACTGCGTCATAAGTGACATTCAGCATCTGCAAAAACTCTTTAACACCTTATACTCCTACCCAATAGCCCAATTCCAGTCATTGTAAATTAAATCAGCGAGGAGACCTGCGGAAACCAGCAATGTGAACGTGTAATAATGTTGCTGCATTTGTATGCTGAAAACTCAATAACTTACTTTACATTGAGCAGACACTTTCCTGGCAACAGTTTTAAAAGCCAAACTACCGTACTCTCCCCCACCCAACAACCTCTCAAAAAAAAAGACACTGTTTTATTGGACACAGACCAAACACCATTTGGTCAATGACACCAGATGATGTTTCACACTCTACAGATTAAAGTCACTCATGCATGTCAGCCCGGTAAGAAGGATTGGACGGTTTCTTACTGCAACCGACTGCCAGAGACCTTAGAGAGGTTGAGGTGCGACACATCTGACAGGTACCCATAAATGTTAGCCCCATTAGTGCTAACATGGCTGACAGCACGTAACCCTCACAAACCTGTGACAGCCGTTTCCTGTTCCAGAGATGTAATGGCAGAAACATTTCTGCATATAATGATTAAGACTGAACACTGAAGTTTCTATTATTGTCTGGAGGTTTGCATTATCATCTACCTTTATACTTGTACATTTATAGGCTAAAAGTCATTAAAAAACACAGTAAAAATTGGACATTAATTACTCAAAGAACACAGAAACCAGGCCATAGTCACAGCTCAAGCTGAACTGAAACTGGAACCCAGAAAAGAGGCAACACGGGCGGCCCCATATACTACTTGGAAAGATAAACAGGTGCAGCTTATTGCTGAAGAGTGTAGCTCACATACCCACCAAGGATGGGGTGGGAGTGGGGGGAACATTTAGACTGCACATTAAATGATACCTGTTCGCACACCGTATCCAGAAAAGTAAATAGCATGGTGAGATGTCACAAAAGCACAAATACCTGATCAGAATCAACCACTCACAGACCTTCATAAATGAGGGGGGTGTTTCCGGAATCATAATTGCATATATATAAGGCGTATAAACAAAAGGGTGGCCTCATAAAAGCAGATACAGTTGAGTGCACCATACAGTGCTTACATCCTATTCACACCACTACTATTCTATTGGGCGGGCTGCCCAGCACTTTTTGGGTGTCCAACACAAAATACAGACACCCTCTACTCCCTTTTACTGGGTTTGGCTACAAGTCATTACCTTCAAATATTGGCTGTCTGCTAGACTCCGATTTCATCCACCAACACTAGCAAGCCAGCACACAAATAAGTCTAACTCATATAAATCTGCTGCAGTTGTCCATCCTTCCCATACATATTACAGAAAGGCTGGCCGTACCTGCGATTTTAGTGGGCCCTCCATAGATCTTATGTGTATGGAAGCCTCTCAACACTCTCCCAACAAATGTCAGCGAATAAAAGGAAGTGGAGATACTAAATTTTAATGCCCCCTTTTGTCCGCCCACGAAGACAAGCCACCACCATACACAGATACCAACTCCCTTATCTCTAGACTACATTGGGCATGATGGCAATAAAAATTACCCTATGTCAGCATATTATTTTATTACTTAAAGGGGTTTTCTCATCACAAGCATGTTCGCAAACTATGACTGAATCTCTGGTCTCTCACAGCTTCAAAATACACAGATGCGAGATCTCTCCCCCAGTAGTGTGGTCTTCCCACATGAAGACTGGGAGACATCATCATTGTTGAGCATGGGATGGAGAGGAAGTCACACTCTGTAGACCTCCTGCACTGGTCAGTTCACCTGTCTGCAGCAGTCACCTCCCTCCTCAAGCTCCGTGTAACCAGAACACCTGCATTGGTGTAAGCAGTTATACATACAGCCTGAAATGATGAAACATGTGAAAAATGCACTCTGCTCCCCCCTCTGTTATCAGGCAGGAGGTAAAGGGGGAACAGACTGTATAAGGCTGTGTTTATGGGTGGAGAGAGTGAATCTAGCAGCTAGAAACTTAATAATTCCCCAAATTCTTTACATAGAGCTATTACTGGAAGAAGGGGCATAAGAGGAGATCAGACAGCTTTTATTATACAGACACAGCTATCACAGAAAGCTGAGGCACCTAGTTTCACTTTCATTTTCCACAGCTCAGAAGGGAGTAAGCACATAGTGCAGGCAGCCAATCACAGCACAGGGGGCGTGCCCCATCCAGGGGGCATGTCCAACAGGGCTGGACTAAATATCAGTCAGCAAACCACTTTCCCCATCATTACAGATATGATCTTTGTAGCAAGAAAAACACTTTAATTAAAGGGAATTTATCGCCAATTTGTTTACGAATTAAAACAAGATACTGATACATATTCTTTTCTTCTTAGCCATTTTTATTTTCTGAATGTAGTTTTTTTTTAAATTTGTTGTCTGTATATGATTACGAGGGCAGCCAACTTGTCTGAGCTGCTTCTTACAGCATTAAGAGAGACGCTTTACAGCAGCTACATGGGGATAGGAGCCTGTCGCAGACCCATTGACTTCTACAGGAGAGTTTTCTTGGCATACACGGAGACCTGGGAAAGAAGTCCGTGAGCAATGAGGATGAGCTGTGACTATCTCCTCTTGGTGGAGCCAGTGTTATCTCTTAAGATCACCTTTCAATATAACTCTGCCTGGCTGATAATGAAGAGACTGCTTAAAAGTTTTCTCTACAGAGCTGGAAGTGTCAAACTAGTAGCCAAAGTGAAAAATGCAGGATATTAAGATTTAAAAAAAAAAAAAAAACAACAAAAAAAAACAACTAATACTTGTATGGAAAATGAAATTAAAAAAACAACCAACATTTCTTAAAAAATGTATTGAACAGAAAAACATGAGCTAAACAATAGGTAATTTTCTAATAAGACATTCCCTTTAATCTTAACAGAACCGAGGCTGCAATTCACACCAACGACAAACTGGATCAGATGCTAACATGTGAAAGTTAGTGCTTCCTAAAAAAAAAAACTTTTAAGGAATGACATTCCTGCTTTCACATGACAAGTTCCAACCCTATTCTTTGGCATATGGGGGAAAATGTATAAACGGGGCTGTGCCAGAAGTTTTTAATATTTTCATCCCGAGATCTAGCACCCCATTTGCTCTATTTTTAAACAGGCACACTAAAGTATTAGGCACATTATAGAGCACCCGTGACACTTTGTAATGTGCCTGAGATCGGGTGGGGGGGCGTGCTTGAGGCGTGACGCACTACAACCGTATGAAGCTGCACATTTATAGCTTCAGTACGGCAAATCCAGGAGCATTAAGGCTGGAGCAAATAAAACACTTTCAAAGTGGTTTGCCTGAGCCAGAACTGTTGTTTTTGCGCTAGAATGCACCTGATTTATGACCCGCAGTAGAACAGGTTCATAGATTCAGACGCATTCTATAAAAATTGGCGTCTAAGCACCATAAATCATACATGTTGCACTATATGTACAGCTCCACCAAATTTTGTATTTCTTTTTTTTCTGTTGAAGCTAAAGCAGTACTGGCATTTTTATGCCTTCTTACAATTTCCATTTTTACAAAAAACAAAATATGCAGCCATATTATTTTAATAGTCAAAAAAGTTGAGTCTTGTTGCGCTTGCACAATAGAAAGGGCATTTTACTTTCACCATTGGCACCAAAGTTTTCCTTATATCTTACAAAGTAATTGATGTAACTTGAAATTTGACACGGACATACCTAGAGCTATGACAAACATAAGGGTATCATAGCAAGTCCACCAGCAGCATTCATGCATGTGTGAAGTGAAGGACAGGTGTTCACTGCCTTAGTCAGTAGGTGTTTCTGCTTCTGACAGTGGTGTGTACTGTGACGTCCACATTCATTACGTCTGTATATTACCATCTGATAAGAACTGGTACATAGCTGACCCATTCAGATTTATTGTCCAGACATGCTGGAAAGGCTTCCTGTGTTGTTACCGGATACAGAGTCATTTACCGCAAATCGGACATACTGGTACATCCAGGAGATCGCACAGGCTTCATGAACTATCAGCTGGGACCAGAGCTTGCTCCCGTTGTGGCTGATTAAACCCTTAGATGCTGCAGTCAATCGTGACCATGGTAGCTAAGGGAAGGACAGTAGGAAGGAGCTCCCTTTGTCTCCATCGACCCCCTGCGGCGTTATCGCATGGTGCCCTTGGCTTCCAGGACCACCCGGAAGCTTAACAAAAAGCCACACTGGTGACTGACAGTTATAACACATAGCAGTACAGGTATGTACTGCTATGTACTGTAACATTGATCTACAGATCGCTGAGCTGAGTCCCCTATGGGGAAGAGTATAAATAATGTGAAAATAAAAAAAGGAAAAAATTGGACCTCAGCTGATTGGCAAAGGGTTGCTTGCTCTGATGATTCACATTTTATGCTTTAGCGAATGGATGGATGTTGGCATGTCATATAGGGAAACACTAGAGAACAAACATCCTGTAACCATTGCTGGAAGAACACAATTTGGTACTGGTAGCATTATGGTCTGGGTATGGTTATGGCAGCCAACTTGGGTATGAATCAATCGTTGCAGATCACAAACAACCCTTTATGCTGATTGTCTTTTTTGGGGAGGATGGGATCCATCAGCACGACAATGCGACATGTCAAATAGCTAGAAATATCTATTACTGGTTGTGAAAGCATATACAAGGATCCCTACTTCCCCAGACGTGACCTTAATTGGGCATTTGTGGGCACCTTGATGGTCATGTTCATCCATTTGAATCCTTCCCCACGCACCCTCCAGCAGCTGTTGGATTCAGTCAGCATGGCTCCAGATACCTGTGACAGCCATCCAGTATCTTACAGAGTCACCCCTAGCCCACCTAGCTGCTGTCTGTGCCGTTACATAATAATGTGACTCAACCGTGTAAGTTATAAGAAAAAGTTTGGAGCAGATGGTGACTGAAACACCCTGTACTTTTTTACCCTAAGGATTGGCGCGTACTCTAGGTTAAACACAGCACCTGTGTTAATATCTCACTTGCAAACTCTGAGCTCTAAAAGATACAGATGAAACACAAGGGAATGTTTTTTCCATATAAACTCCTACACAAAATACTGATGGTAAATTATAGTGACACGAACCCGTACAAATTACCTATGAAATTGCTTATGTCTCGGTTCCAGTCATGAAATCACTGTATCAACTTCTAAAGTGATCTCTTGCCAAAAGCAGTGTGCATTGCACATCTGGTAATGTTTTCTCCTGACTTTCATTACCTACATTAATAGCAGAAATATTTCAAATTATATAGTGATACAAAGTACAAGATGGCAAGAGTCTGATTGATTTAACTATTAATTTCCTTCACGGCACACGGATTAATAACATAGGTTGTGAGGGAGGATGAAATATGCTTGTGGCATAAAATAACAGGATGATGTGGAAGTTTAAATTTTAATGGTATTGTTCAAAGATTCATACCAATAATTCCAATTAAATTATAAGCTCACACACTGAGCTGACAGCACACATACCCAGGTTATGTTGATTATTTGATTAAATACAGCAGGGTAATTGTTACATGAATTTTTCCCCTTTAATACTCCATTGCTTTAGATATCATCCTAACATTTACATGCCTGGAATTTAGGAAAGCGCTGGTTACAATAGAATTTTCCAGCGTAGATAGACTTCTCCGTACATAGAAGTCTATCCCCCATGGCCCAGGATCAGGCTGACAGAACTGGTGCCAAGTTTTATGAAACTTGTTTAGTGCAGTGGTTTTGTTATGTAGAACATCAGGGTGTTCTTGGCACGGTTTCTGCAGTTCTGCAGGCTGGCTATCTGTGGCCGTGAGGAAGATATTAAAATTCACATATTAACTCCAAGGCTTTTCTCTTGGTAAAGCCGGTACATGAATGATTATGCTACATCCTCCGGGCAGCCACAGGACCCTCTGCAGCTTCCTTCTACACACTTGTAGAGCTGTCCATTAGCACTCTAAACATCATTCTGCTGGAGCATGTAGTTCATCACTACTGATATAACCACCAGTTCCGGCTCCATCCACACCACCGAGTAACACTCTGCAGGTGTAATAAAGTTACAAAGAGTTGAATAAGAGATGTAAAACTTGTAATAGATTCGGTTGAAAAAGGTCCGTCTAGGGACCGAAACGTACCAAAATATACGAATTAGTTTTTTTATAAGATGAAATGTGTTGACTTTATTTTTTATGAAGCCGGATGATTATCATATTACTCAAAGTTTTGTCTAAATGAAAAATTGAAACATTGGTGTGCAACCTTTCTATATAAAGGACTGTTACGATTTTTTGGTTTGCATCCATTTTTACCTGATAGAGTGCCAAGGACATCTTTTGTATATACTGATATAACCATAGCACAGAGGTTTCATCAAATGCAAGAAAAACGAAAAAGTCCCAGGTAAGACTTGTAAATTCCAGCGCAGGTAAGACTTGTAAATTCCAGCGCTGGTAAGACTATTAAATTCCAGTGCCGTTAATACTTTAAAATTCCAGCGGGGCCGTTATGAAGACCCTTGGTGGTTATAAACGCGTCGCCTGCGAGCACGCACCATGTGTGGACCTGCTGGTTTTTGATAATAAAGTATATTTTTTACCTGCGCTGGAATTTACAATTCTTTCCTAGGACTTTTTCGTTTTTCTTGGATCCGTTCGCTGCATGCGGACGGCTTATTCCGAGCACAGGTGTAGCACCAGTAGACGGAAGGGTGCGGTGAGTAAAGGAGTTACCGATAAGCCGGACAATGCGCTCCAGCAGCATCTGAAGGTTGGAGTGAAGTTTGTGAAGCTGGATGTCCGGCGAAGTTTGAATTGAATAACCAGCACACTGAGGATCCTGAATGGCAATAGCAGCTGTGACAGTGCTGATGAAGGGTATGTAATACCAAGCCATCCCGTACATCATGTTATAAGAACACAGAAGTTGGATGCTTCGGGCTGGTGAGTGGAGTGGTGTTTGCTACTCATTATATTATGTTTCATCAAATGATGGGCCCTGCAGTGACCATATGGCTTTGTCCCCACGGCTGGTTTTTCAGCCGGTTTTGTAGATGGTTTTCGGTTTTGAAAACTGTCTGTAAGCGGTCTGTTTAACTTTAAAATGGGCCTTTATGGAAAATCGTTGCAGCAGTCCTCACTGCATGGATTTTCCGCCGGACGGTTTTTTAGACCCCTGGCAGTCCTAAAAACATAGAATATGTTCATTATTCCGACCGGTTTTCAGACAGAAAATGAACATTTCTATGCAAAGTGGGAGGGCTCTTCTCCGAAAACAGTGGAGAAAAGCCATCCCCCTGCGGCTGTGTACACGGCCCCAAAACAGAACAAATACCGGTCGGATAATCAGACCGCTCTGTGCTCTAAGCCGTGCGGACGGGCGCTATGATTACTGTTGAAAGCATGGAAAAAGTTTATTGTCTGCCTCTTTCCATGCTGACATGTAGTGGTGACTGGGATACAAAGGACCTGTGACATCTCCTGATATGTGTTCCCTATGAAATAACAATTCTGGAGCATCTTCTCTTATAACTCTGTGTTGTGCTGTTCCTCTGTTATTCCTCCTAGAAAAAAAATTACTAAAAAGTCAACTGGGTGTTACCATTCCAATTGTCCTTCTACACAGGCAAGTCATATTATTATGACCACTTTACGAATTACAACATCTATAATACCAATTAAGGCTCACGATTTTAACCATAAATTTGGCGAACCCAAATGTTTAAACATATACACCAAAAAGGTACACCGTATTAATGATAAACTATTACTTTATTGACAAATCTACAAATATCATAACAAAGACATTAAAAATGGCAATAAATCTGCACTGATGTATAGGGCATGTCCAGTACAGAGGTATTGCCATTTTTTAATATGTCTTTTATGCTATTTGTAGAATTCTCAATAAAGTAATATTGTATCATTAATATGTTGAACCTTTTTGATAGGTGTAAACACTTTACGATTTATCAGCTTTGAAAAAAAAGGGATGATTATTGACTTTCGGGCAAAGGGTGCAGCATTTCTGAAACTGTGTGGTTTGTATACTGTTCCTTTGCTGCTGTGGTGAAAGTGTATCATGAGTGGCGCCATTGGGAATAAGAGATGTGGAAACTGCAGAGCACCTTGTGTCATTGATGTGAGAAGTGAACGTCGTCTACGAAGGTGCGTCAAGGTTGACCAACACACTACAATAAAACAGCTCACCGCCAAACTGAACCAGGGGCTAGCAGACGTGTGTAAAACAGTTTAGCTAACCCTACTATAGTTGGTCACTGCACCTCTGAGAACAAAGATGCGGAAAAGGCTTTATCCCTGCCGGCAATGAGGAACACGCAGCGGCGATCACATGAGAGATCGCCGCTGCATGTTTCCATCGCACCTGTCGGGTCCGTCTTTCAAAGAATCGACATGCAATCCTTTGAAAGACAGACTCGACAGGCCCGATGCAAACACGCAGGGGCGATCTCTCATGTGAACGCCGCTGCCAAAGAGACGCATCTGAAAAGCGTATGTTCACATGGAAGCAAGACGCCGTGTGAACATACCCTTAGAAGTTTTTAGGTTGTTTGGGGTTTCTTGACCTTAGGAAGCTTGAAAACTGGTGTAGTGGTTATATTTCGTGTACTGCTGTATTCGGCTTTATTAATGTGTAAAAATGTATATCTAAATAAGGTTTCAAGGATGTATGTTCAGTTGATGTCCTTTAACAATGTACTACTGGTCTAACCCAGTGTAGAAAGTGTTGCATGTGTATCACCTTGGTGAACTGGATATAATGGGAAAGCACATTTTATATATAATCGCTATAAAACTGGCTGCTATGTTAAACCAAAAAGTTGTTCCTACTATGCACTTTGATGGTATATTGAGAGGATATGCCAAAAAAGTATGGGAGGTGGGACCCGTACCTATCTTGAGAATGGGCCACTGAAAGCCTTAGCACAGAATGCACTTAACTCTCCATTCTGTTGTATGGGCGTTCTGAATACAGCTGAGCGGTGTGTGTGAACAGAAAGGAGAGTCGTGCACAAGCGCGACTGGCTCTCCATTCTGTGTCGAGACTTTTGTGGGCCCAGGATAGGCGCGAGCCCCACTTCTAACCTATTGATCTGTCAAAGTTCATGGTGGGAACACCACTTTAAAGGGGTTTTATCGCTACAAAGATCATGTCTCAGATTATGAGGACAGTAAAAATAAGCACTTTTGTAATTGGATTGTATTACCTCAGTCACTTGGTTTAGCAGATATGAACTTTTCTGTATATCTGTATTCTGTTTCTGCTGCTGCTGGTCGGGACACGCCCCCTGGCCGAATCCTGCCGCCCTAGACACGCCCCCTGCGATGTGATTGGCTGTCTGCACACTCTGTGTTTTCTCCCCTGTGAGCTGTTAAAATCGATAGTGAAACCAAGGTCTGCTGGCTCTATACTCATCTCCCAGCTCTAGGGTGAATGATCTGGGCAATTACTGGCTGTTTAGGTCACAGATCCCCTCATATAACAGAGTCTTATAGAGTCTCCTGCCTGTTAACAGGGGGAGAGAAGGGTAGGAGGGCAGTATGTATTCCTCCATATAACCCAGACTGCTGTCTGGTAACAGAAGGGGAGGAGGGAGGGGGCAGTGTACACTCCTCAAATGTCTCATCAGTTCAGGCTGTGTGTATAACTGCATATACCACAGTCATACAGTCTCCTGTCTGGTAACAGAAGGGGAGGAGGGAGGTGGCAGTGTAAACTCCTCACATGTTTCATCTGTGTGTATAACTGCATATAGCACAGCAAGGACCTTGTGGAGCCTGAAGGCTGCAGACGTAAGATGCATGCAGTAGGCTACAGAGCTGTTATATCCAGACAACCTTCTGCATCCCCTGTTTCATACAAAATTATGATGTCACAGGTCTTCAGTGAGGGGAGACACACCTCCTGGGAGGAGAGGCACGCCTGCTGACAGGAGAGACTCGCCCCTGGATTTCAAATTCAATCTCAGAGAATTAGCTGAACAGCACGAACAGTTCAAACGATAAAACTCCTTTAAGCTTAAAGGGTTTTTCGGGGACTATTTTTTTTATTCGTTATAGAGCTCACAACTTAATTATATTGAACTTTTTACTTGGTACACATTAAAAACTATTTGCCTGTTCTGCTTTGCAAAACCAGGCAGAGAGTCCTTTACTGCCTGCATACCATGTGACGTCCATCGATCACATGGTTTTGCTTCTGCCTTTACAGACATTTTGTCATCACTCAGTGGGTGTGCTCTGAAGCCAGGCTCTGCTCAGAAACACCCCCTTGAAGAGCTAGTTGCATACAGGGACTTGTCAGTTACTATTTAACCAGAGTCGCTGACATGAATGTAATCATTCAAGTAGAGAGCTGCAGGGGAAGAGTGTCATACACATACAGTGATAACTATGTGTCCATAGCGACTTATCACTGCTAGAGTCTAGCTGCCTTCATTATTATGCAATTTACCTCTTCTGATAAGAGGAAATGATCAGAAGACTCGCATTTTAAATGGCTGAATGTGCATTAGGACCTCTGAGATTATCCAGCAGCAGACAAAAAAAAATCTGCCTTCTACTCTTTATATAGTAGTGGTGCCAGGGTAAAGCAATATGAGACACTGTCCTGACATCACTGTGTGCAGAGAGGATGACACATCCCCTTCAGCAGGCACACAGCTTTCCCATGATCAAAAACTGATTGTTATGGGGGATGTGACATCACCCACCTTTCTTGGATGTTAGGTAGGCTATCCAGTTTATAGAAAAGCTGGGTGATGCCACATTCACTACAGCAATCAATTACACTGATAACAGAGCGGTGGACCTGCTGGATGTACATAGACATATATAAACCAACTGATATATATATATATATATATATATATATTTATTTGTACATGTATTATATAAATTATAGGATGAGGAAATAATGTATTTTTACCATGTTACAAACTTGGTGACTATACTACACACAGTCTGCTGCAGGAAACCAGAAAGTGAACTGGAGCAGGTACGCAGGGGCATGAGGTGTACATGTCTGAAAATAATAATGAACAGTACTAGGAAGATTGGGGGTGGGTGCCCAGAAGTCCTAGATTGTAATTACAAGGGATTCTGGGACTTGTAGGAAATAGCTGCAGGAGAACTACTGAGGCTATGTTCACACGGCTTATTTTGGGACAGATTTCAGTCCGTAGTTTGCGCAGTACTGCGCGAATTACGGCTAAAATCCGTCCCAGTCATTACGGTAATCCACAGTTCTCATAGAGAACTACGGATTCCGTCCATGTCCATAAGTGACATGTCAATTATCAAGGCGGGATACGCGCCGTGGATAATGAATGTCTATGAGGCCGGCGAGCTGTCGCAGCTCCCCTTCCCCCCCGCCGCCGAGCACACACCGCAATTACACCATGAATAAGCCGTGTCAACATAGCCTATCACTCCCACAACCAGGCTGTTTCACTGATCTTATGACAGATGAAAAAGGAGGCAAAAGAAGGAGAAAACAAACACATGAAGATAGTTGAATATCTTTGCTTTTGAATATAAATGCTGTTTATAGTGTTCTATGAAATCATTAAACTCCCGGATAACCCCTTTAACATTGAGATTTATTTGTTAAACTACCTACCTTTTCTGTATTTCTGTCTCCAAATGTGGAGACGCAACTTCCATTTTGGACGTTTGACATTTATTGTATCCCACATTCATGTAATGTGCATACTATAACCACAGTATAGCTTTTCCGAAAAAGCAAGTTCAGACCAAGAAGAGCACAAACATGTGCAGGTGTACTGCACATGTGCGACCACCAAATGGCATGGCAACTGCTTTTATAAGCAACAGAAGGACAGGGGGCACAGGTAATTTAATACCCTTTTAATTTTACATTTTGATAGAGATGAAGACTGAGAATTATGAAATGATCCATAATTGTTTTTGTGGAAAAAACCCTTTAAGAGTTCTACACACATGCTATGTATAACAGAGAGTCAGGCTGAAGTACAGTTTTATATCCAAGCACACGTCCAGATGTTTCTCGGCACCTTTGGAGATATTCCAGCAGCAGCTGAAGAGATGGCAGTGGTCTGACTATGCCTGATACAGATTTCATAAACCATTCTGTAGCGCTTCTGTATTTCAGTCACATTCCCCATAATTTTAACAAATCAAAGATGTTTGCAGGCTCCTTAACATACCAAGCAAGTCAATGACAAAGAAATAGCTCTTACCATTGAAGGTACGAAAGGAGCAAGTATACCACCAAATCTGCATGCCATGGCACATACGCCCAATCCAGCGTTCCTATAAGAGAGATAAAATCAGAAACTCAGGAAAAAAATAAGCCACATCTATGTACTTTGAGAACATGTCTGTGTTAATAAATGCTCCTCTTTCCCCATAAAATAAGAGGAATAACAGAAATGCACAAATAAGGTTGTGTTCACACCTCATTATTCCCTAGGTTGGAGGTTTCTGTCGGGATACTGTGAAAATAGATATCCCGACAGATACTGCGACATAGCTGCGGTTGCATACAGATCAATAAAATAAACTTATTTTGGATCTACATTTGTTCCATTTCCCAGAAGTTTAGTCTTTTTGTATGGGACACAAATGTGGTACACCATTCTTGCCCTGTCCTTTTCTCTGGGTGTTTTGCCTATCTGGTACTGTTTTGTGTTATAGAAATCTAATTGTAAAATAAAATAAAAAAATAATAAATTACTATGCTATGTTATTACTATGCATCTGCCCCTTATTGAAACTGGAGTTTATTGTATGTATACCCTTTGCCTTGTTTAATAAAAAAAAATCTGATTTTAAAAAATAAAAATAAAAAAAAAACTCTCGTAAGAAATAAGGTGCTGTTCACATGTTCACACTGTGTATTTGCGGGGTGTATCTGGATTGTATGTATACCCTTTGCCTTGTTTAATAAAAAAAAAAAATGATGGAAAAAAAAAAAACCTTTCATAAGAAATAAGGGTGTATTTGTGGGTATCTGGGTTTGCTTGAATGCTCAACCTTCTTACTTGTTAATTAAAAAAAAGGATTGTTTAAAGAAAAAAAACAGAAAAAAAACTACAATTGTAAGAATACAAGGGGGTTCACACTGGATTGCGGTGTATTTTTTTTCAAGTTTATACTATTGATCGTTCAACCGCAGCAGTCGCAGTATCTGCGGGATATCTATTTTCACAGTATACAACTGATATAGCAGGTAATTGCATTCAATGCCCTAAGTTGATACCCACAAATCTTCCCTGACATCTCGATGCGCCGAGAAAGAAATACATCACTTTCCTTCATGCACGTTCTTGCCAGGAAAGTAGTGTAAATGGGGCCAGAAACTTTGAAATACACGCTTGGCCAAGCAAATTAGAACAGCGGCTATAGCGTGTACATACTCGTCACTATACGCGGTTGAATTAATCGACAAGGTGCAACCCGCTAATGGTCAATGTGTGGTGCCATCCCTTCTTAATAGGGTCGGCATCGTTTCATCGGTGCTGTTGCGTGGAGATGGTATGTATAAACAGTATTATACATTCAAATGGATAGTAATAACATGGGAACAGCAGGAACATCATTATGGTCCTTTATCAATCTATGTATGTCCTTAAATATATCATACTAGAACAGTCACGCAGTGTAAAGCACACTTGTGCTATTAGGGTTGTATCATTTCATTAAAGGTCTTCCGAATAAGGGACAGTGAAAACAAGCACTCAATTGGATATTAGCAAAGTGTCTTGTTTTCTCGGTATCCCTATCTTCGTTTGTGTAAACCTAGTTCCAGTCGGTGGATTTCTCCTTTCAATTTCATTGGTGACGGTCACTAATTATTCGTTGCACACACTCTATTCACGGAGCAGCATCCGCTCTCTCACTCAGTAAGGGGCCGCAACAATTTCACCTATCAGCCACAGTCCTCAGTGACACTGCAAGAGGCTCAACTATCAGAACACAAATTGTGCCTCGGTGCTTGTGAACTAGCAGGAGACGATTGTGCTAATGAGTTCAATAGAGACGATTAACTGTACAACTTCGCTGAGAATGAATGAGATAAGTGCTCTCAGTCATAGAAGACTGTCTAGACTGAATGCTAGGCATTGCTATGTAAAGCTACAAAATAGACTACAAAGGAGAGGACAGTGACATGTGGATTCAGGGGGGGGGACGACACTAATTGAAAGCTGAACAGTAGGGGGGATGATGTCATCCCCCTTGCAGTTAAGAAACACCAATGGGAGGAAGAAACGCCCCTGGATTTAGAACGAGAGAATAAACTTCAAGAAAAACCGATTGATGAAGCGATAAGTCCCTGTTAAAGCATCCTAATTACCAACATAAGACATAAGTGTATTTTACAGCCTAAGCTTTATTGTAGGAATTGACTCAGTGCAATGATACAATGACCTTGTATTAACTAATAGGAAGCAGTTAAATTTAAAGGATTTTCCTGATGGACATAATAAGGTCTACTTTTTATGTTCATTATAAGAAACAAACTGGCATACTCCTTTTATGGTCTGAGCCAGGTATATGCAGCTACTCATTCATTTCAGTGGGATGAGCAGCAATACCAAAACAGCTCATGGATCTGTTTGGAAAAAAAAGCAGATTCTTTTCCTTTGCAGACAAGCCATAAAGTATTATTTGCCCTTACAGCAAAGGCACAAATACGTCAGAAGAAGATAAGAATAAATCTTACGAAGAAATAAGGGGGTGTTCATGCTATTTGAGGTGTAATTTTTGAATTACTTATTCCGATTGTCTATGACCGCAGCTTGTGTGCAAGTATCGTCGGGATCTATTTTCACAGTATTACAACAGATATAGCAGGTAATTGCATTTCAATGCGCCTAAAGTACACCCCACAAATCTTCCCTGACGTGCTCCGAGCGCCCGGAGAAAGAAATAACATCACTTTCCTTCTGCCGCTTACGTGCCAGGGAAAGTAGGGGTAAATGGGGGCCAGAACACTTTGGAAATACACGCTGGCCATAGCATATTTCTAAAACAGCAGGCATATAGCGGTGCTCACAGTACACGTCACTATACGCCGGTTGAATATAATCTAACAAGGTGCAAACCCCGCCTAAATGGTCAATGGTGTGGTGCCATTCCCTTCTTCAATAGGGTCGGCACTCGTGTTCATTCGGGTGTGTGCGTGGATGTATGTGTATGTATAAACAGTATATATACATTCAAATGGATAGTAATAACATGGGAACAGCAGGAAACATCATAGGTCCTCTTTAACAATCTATTGTATGTTCTGTAGATATATCATTACTAGTAAAGGTCACGTCAGTGGTAAAGCACAGCTTGTGTCTGTATTAAAGGGGTTGTATCATTTCATTAAACGGTCTTCAGAATAAGGGGACAGTGAAAACAAGCAACTTTGCAATTGGATGTCATTAGCAAAGCTGTCTTGTTTTCACAGTCTCTCTTCGTTTTGTGTAAACACTGTTCCCCAGTGTCGGTCGGATTCCTCCTCCTTTCATTTCATTGGCTGACGGCACTACTAATTTACATTCTGTTCAGCCACCCACTCGTATTCACGGGAGCGAGCATTCCTGCCTCTTCATCAGAATAAGGGGGCCCGGCAACCCAAATTTTACTCTATACAGCCACCCGCTCCTCGGGGACACTGCAGAGGCTTCAACAATCAGAAAACAGCAGATGAGCCCCGGTGCCCTTTTGTAAAATTTGAAGGGAGACGGATCTGTGCTCAGAATGAGTTAATAGAAGACTGGATTTAACTGTAACAAACCTTCAGCTGTGAGAGGAGAAGAGATAAGTGCTCTCAGTTCATAGAAGACTGTCTAGACTGAATGCAGGGCTGTGCTATGTAAACAGCTCTTACAAAATAAGACTACAAAGGGAGAGGACAGTGACATGTGGATTCAGGGGGGGGGGACACTAACTTGGGAACGAGCATGAACAGTTAAGGGGGGGATGATGTCATCCCCCTTCAGTTAAGAAACACCCAACTGGGAGGGGAAGAAACGCCCCTGGATTTCAGGAACCGAGAGAATCAAGCTTCAAGAAAACAGCCGAATTGATGAAGCGATACATCCCCTTTAAAGCAATCCTTAATTACCAACATAAGACAAATAAGTGAGTTTTTACAAAGCACTACAACTTTTATTGTAAAGGAATTGAAACATCAGTGTCAATGATACAAAAGACCATGATTAACTAATAGGAAGCAGTTAATTTAAAGTGGTTTTCCTGATGACATAATAAGGTCTACTTTTTATGTATCATTATAATAGAACACAAACTGCACTACTCCTGTTCATGGTCTGAGCCAGGTATTGCAGCTACCTCCCATTCATTTCAGTGGGGATGAGCAGCAATACCAAAAAACAGCTCATGGATCTGTTTTCGGGAAGAAAATGCAGATTCTTTTTTCCTTTGCCAGACAAGCCATAAAGTATTATTTGCCCTGTTACAGCAAAAGGCACAAATCACGTCAGAAGAGAGATTAAGAGATTAATATCAGATTACAGAAAACTTAATGAACAGCAGTCAGTGGCAACCCTAAAGTTAAGAAATCAGTGCAAATGACACACTCCCAGATGTCTCCAAATGTTCTCTCTGTGCAAGTAACCAGACAGCAGACTGCGCAGTAGTGTTGCTGGAGCAACAAGGCAACTCGCCACTGTGTTCTGTTTTATAATTAAAGACCATAGGATCTACATACATCAGTTTCTTTTGTGACGCCAGCAAATTCATATTTCCAAAGTATCACAAAACGCTCCCATGGAAACAACTATCAAAAGATAATGGCGGTCAGATGGAGTCTAACACACTGCTCAAACCATGCTAGTGGTCTAGGTCAGGGGTCTGCAACGTCGACTCTCCAGCTGTTGGGAAACTATAACTCTCATCATGGCCACTGATACAGATTATATAAATGCATGATGGGAGTTGTTGTTTCCCAGCAGCTGGAGAGTCGCATTTTGCAGACCAGTGGTCCAGGGTAATGTGCACTGATTTTTGAACTACTACTCTAATCGGAGTATTATCGTATTAGATATAAACCCTTATTGCTGTCTTTAGAATGCTTTTTTACCATAATGCACTGGCAGAGGATTCACTTTATGCAGTGTCATTATGGGCGTTCCTAGTCAGCTTAAGCATAGGTTCATTTGATCTACAGCTAAAGTTCCAAGACTGTGATTAATTTGATTCATCAATTTGAAAAATCTGGAACACACTGCTGCCAGCATGTTGCAGTTTAATCTGTATTCAGTCATCTGAAATTTATGACATCCGTTCACACGCATGAAAGCTGCATTAAATAACACTAAGTCACACAGAAAGGCAGGAGAAAATGCAACATTAAAAAATCCAAGCAATAAATCACACAAAAGTGCAGTGGTTTAATTACATTACACAGGACCTGTTACAGAATCTGCCTGAGGGCTCAGGAGCTTTAAAGGGGTGGTCCATCTTAAAACAAAAAAAAATTATAAATAGTGTATACGTGTTTAAAGAGACACCCTTTCATTTCAACCCAGGTTCACAGTGTGTTTTTCAGAAATGTTTTTTTGTGCAGAACTATACGTTGTATTTGGCATATATTGCTTATAAACTATATAGGGAGGAATGGATGCCTCCATTTTGGTCTCTTGCACCCCGCCCACCTCCCACAGGTTGCTATATTAGTGCAGTATGCTTGCAAGGTTGGTGCTTTTTTATTTTTCTCTCTGGATTATGGAGGTCTGTTGACCCAATGAGAAGTCTGAATTTGACTCTAGTGAGAGGTAAAAATAGAGTAGGACCACCCGCCTTGAGATCCCGTTGGTAGCCGGGGGTGGCTTAAGCATTTTTTGATCAAAAATATGTGAACTAAGAATCTCAAAGTTTTTTTCATACGTGTTTAAAGAGACACCCTTTCATTTCAGAAAAGAAAGGTAAAGTGACATAACTGAAAACCCCAGCAAATAATGGGTTCGGGTGGCTATCTTTTAGGCTAGGTGCGGAACATGGCTATCATCTTAAAAGCCACCATGTTGGAGCAAGGGAAATAAACAAGACCAGAATTGTCTCAGAAAGGGGAAATAGCTCTCCTTAGGCTATGTTCACACGGCTTATCCACGGCGTAATTGCGGGGACGGATTTCGGATTTATGCGGGGCCTTCAGGAGACAGAATCCATAGTTCTCTATGAGAACTGTGGATTACCGTAATGACTGGGATGGATTTCAGCCGTATTTCGTGCAGTATGGCGCGAAATACGGAACAAAATCCGTCCCAAAATAAGTCGTGTGAACATTGCCATAGGGAGAGCTACCAAGATGGTGATGTGAGGATTTTTTCGCCTTTCGCAACTCAATTGCATTTTTGCATAAACAAAGGGCTTATGGGAAAGAGCTCACTAGCGCCATCTATTGGATGTTGCAATCCAAAATTTACATGTAGCTCATAAGAGTCTTGTAATGTGAAAAGGATTTAAGCCATGCCAGATAAGTTCATCTACAGACAGCTGTTTTGGGGTATTTGCCCCTCGTCAGTGCAGAGTAGAACTTACTGGCTGGCTGGGTGAGAGGCAAGTGTGGCTTAGAAGGGGGGAAAATCTCTCCTTGGGGAGATGCACCAAGACAGTGCTATGAGGATTTTTTCACCTCTCGCCTTTCAAAAATGCAAGTGAGGTGCAAAAGGTGAAAAAATCCTCACACCACCATGGTGGCTCTCCCCTTCTAAGCCACACTTGCCTCCCACACAGCAAGTTCTACTCGGCACTGAAAGGGGGCAAATACCCAGAAACAGCTGTCTATAGATGAACTTATCTGGTATGGCTTAAATCCTTTTCACATTGTAAGACTCTATGAGCTACATGTAAATTGACAATTGCAACATCCAATAGATGGCGCTAGTGAGCTCTTCAGCTCTTTCCCATAAGCTCTTTCTTTATGCAGAACTGTCTTAGAAATCAATTGCCGTAAACAGATTTGCAATATCTTTTGTGGTTCAGAAGTTATCAACATAGACATTTCAAAACTTTTGTTGTTCATTACAGGTAATTGAAGATGGAATTGATGAAAGAAGAGAGGATTGAGGTGATCCTGATGTCTGGGGAACGCAGTTGCCATATCATAGCCACAGACTGATAATGAGAAAGACCACCAATTTCAAACAGCACTGTTGCATCCCTCATAGCCAAATTAAGAGAAACTGGGACTGTGAACGGCAAGCCACATAATGGTCATCTGAAGACCGCTAAAGATGAAGAAACCTCAACAATTGTTTTGGTAGCCTTTGTGAGAAGTCCACAACGCAGCAAACGGCAGGTAAACTCTTGCACTTTTGTCCTCTAAATAGGTATGGTTATGGTTGGAGGTTTCATAAGACGGTTACAGGCGATAATAAATGTCAAAATTCTTTAATTACATCAAAATTTGTAAAACATTTACATAGCCATTCACACCGCACATTTTTTCCATTGCAAAGTCAACGAAGCACACATCTTTTATAAAGGAGAGTCCACAAATTCAGTCCCGAGATGTATTTTTAGGAAGGGTCGATCTATTGGGGATCAATTAATACGGTCAGATATACATCCTGTAAAACGCACTAGACAGTAAAGAATATGAGCTGTTCAGAATGGCACATTGCCGTGCCTATCATGCTCCATTTGTTCTAGTATTTTGAAAGGTTCTACCATAGCACATCCAACAAAAGATTTTCCAATTCAACTAAAAGGGTATGTCACCTGTAAAACTAGTAGTGTTATATATATGCTGAAGTGCCCGTGCGATAAGGTGTATGTAGGGCAAACAAGTCATGCAATAAAAACGCGCATTAACGAACATAAGTCTAATATCAGAATGTATTTAAAAAGAGACTATGTTAGGGAAAAAGAATCAAATGTAGAAAGTTCTAAAAAGTATGGTGAAACAACGGTGGCGCGCCACTTCACTGAAGCAAGACATCAGGTTAGCGATTTAAAATGGTGCATTTTAGAGGAAGTCACTAGTAGTGATTTTGCGTCTTTACCCAATAGGCTACTCCAAAGGTGGGTGTTGTGGATCTACTATTTAGAATCATGTACTCCTAAAGGATTAAATGAGATGCTTAACCTAAAACCATTTTTATAAGTTTTTATGAAAATATCTTGTCTGTATAGTTTCCTTAAGTAGATAAGTTACGTCCAACAGTAGTTTAATTAGAAATTGTATGTGTTCATAAAATTATTAGGGCATTAATGTGTTATTTGTTATTTACTACTTAAAGGGGTTTTGCCACAAAGTGACTTCCTTACATGTTATCTGCTCAGGACAGAAGATAAACAAATCATGCTGTGTCATGAACGGCTGCAGGGGGGGAAAGAGAGAGGGGGCCCGAGCAGAGCGAGTAAGCAAGGGAGCATCTGCAATGATTACTAAGATGATTACAACTAGTGGATTCTCTATACAGCAGAAAGCCTCATACACTGCACATTTCTCCCCAGCCCCTTGCACAGCGAGGAAGCAAGGGAGTGTCTACAATGTTTACTAAAATAATTACATTACAACTAGTGGATTCTCTATACAGCAGAAAGCCTTATACACTGCACATTTCTACCCAGCCCCTTGCAAGCTCCTTCATGTCCCCTGTAATCAGATAAGAAGTGCAAACACGCAAGCGCGGCCAGATCAGCTCCTGGTCGTGTCTAATGTAAACTTTTAAGTCACTAAGGGCATGTACAGAAAGCTGTAGCTCTCACAGGCTTCACTTTTTGTAATCACATATATTTAGAAAAGTGATTAAATGCCCATTTTGGAAGGCCCCACGTCAACATTACATCATGGCAAAACCCCATTAAGTGTGTGAAGTAGCTTACTGCGCATGCCTGAAGAAAAAGGAATTTACCTTTGAAAGCAGCAGGTGCAAGCGCACAGAGTGTGATGGCACGTCTCCTCAACAGCGTTCATCTTATGGACTGAATTTGTGGACTCTCCGTTATAAAGGATGAGCGTGCTCGTTGACTCTGCAATGGAACAAATGTGTGGTAAGCCGTGTATGGCTATATAAATGCTTTACAAATTTTGATACAAGTAAATAATTTTGAAATTTATGATCGCCTGTAATCGTTTTATGAATATGTAAGAAGGAGTGGGGACTCCAGTACTAGCGAGCACGCCTGCTTGAAAGGCATATATATATATATATAGTTGGAGGTTTCTCCTAATGTAGTGTAGACTGAAACCTTCGTCCTATCCACTGTATACACACGGTTTACCTGTCTTGCAGTAGTCATGACTATTTTAGGTACAGTAACATATATTACTACAAAGCGCATCAACAGATTGGGCATTCACGCACATTGTTCATTTTTTCCTCAGTTCACCTTTGAATTAAAAACATTATTACTAGTGTACGGAGACATTCATTTTAATTAGAAATGAAAAATGTGCTTGGTCTCCAAGGAACACTTTAATTTTATGGTCCTGGAACCTTACAATACAGCATAATAGCTGCAGAGACAGGTTTAAACACTGGACTATGCACTAATAAAACTGTAATATTAGCAGCAGGACACAGATCAGTGCCAGCAGAAGCGGCTGTCAATAGAAGCTGGATGGTAGGGGGTCAAATAGGTTCTTAAGTTCACGGTCTACGGGTGGGCTGACACTGATTTAGAGATAATTGCCACATGTAAATGAACTTCAGTGATTTGTTTCAGTAGATGATAATTGATGAATCTGGCCCATTAATATCGGAGAGGCCCTTCTGTGTTAATGACTGCATGGCAACTGGAATAGGTGGATAAAATGGCTGCATGATATTGGTGCATTTGAAAGAGGTTTTCTCACTACACAGATTAGTTAAATGAAGACCTTTTCTAAAAACATTGGTCAACAGATTTTACTTTAGTTATGAGAAAACAGACATTTTATGTGCTCTGAGTGCTTTCTGGTTTCTATGGTTACCTGATTTCCAAACCGTAACTCTATTATCTGATAAGAGCAGAGGGAAAGGAGTAACGTCACCCTATGGACAGACGGAGCTCCAAAGCAAATTAATTATCTCTAACAAGATTTCAGATAAGCCATTGTTTTCAGTCCTCATAGCACATGTACCTTGTGTTTACTGAAGAGCTATCATCTCCTGCAGTTGTAAGTATAAGGCTCTTACAGGGGTGCAAGATATGCTAATCACTGCTACAGAACCACAGAGGAGACAGAGTGAGTGAAAAACTGCTTGTAGCTCAGTGAAACAGCTTAGTGAGAAAACCCTTTTAAAGACAACTTTTACAATTGTTTAACTGCTCTGGCTAAAACACGGTCCAAAATGTTAGCTCAATTTGCAATTGCCAGAAGATCATTTAGTATTTAAATCAAATATTAACCAACAAGGTTCATTTATTTTTTGTGTTTTTATATTTTTCAGGTCACCATCTATGTGAAAAGAAATTCTGAGATATTTCAATTTTCATACTAGCCACTGAGTACTTTCAATATGCTAAAAACTGCTGCCCCATTTCAGATTTTGTTATATACAGTCAATCCGTTATTTTCACAGAAAAAATAGCGCATCCTGCAAGGGAAATCTGACGCACCCCATTGTAGACAATGGTTTCCTTTGTAAAACTGGTTAGGCTCCACTTCTGCAACCAAGGTTCTGAAAAGAACCTCAGACACAGATGTCAACCAGGCCAAAGCCATTTGTGCTTGGCGATTCCTCCCCCTCCCAAAAAAAACCCCAGGATCAATATTGCAGTTTATTCCTATGTAAATGAAAGGTGTCGTTTCTGAAAAAAACAGATCAGTTATGAATCTTTCTAATTCATGAAGCAACCTTTAATTAGAAATCTAACCAATTACTACAGGCATGTTCAGACTAGAGGCATCCATCAACCCATACTCCAATATTGAATCTGTTTAACGATACATTGTGAGCTTTTTTTAATCAAGTATCTGTTTAACCGGTAACATTATAGCCTATAGGTGATGGATGTCACTATTAGGCATTTGTTTAACGTATTTGTCACCCATAGGCTACAACAGCATCACTCTAATGAGTATCTCACAAAAGCTAATGAACAGCTCATGACTTAAAACCACTGAACAGATGCTTGTGATGACTGCTATACTGAGGCATCCATCACCCATACGCTAATATGGTATATATCTAACACCTGCATATTTTTATTATTTTTTTTACAGGATGCTTTCCGTTACTCTATGCTGTTTTTCAGAGTCAAATTATTATGACCACCAGTTAATATCCAGAGTTGCTACCGTTTGCAGCACAGCAGCTAGACAGGCCGGGAGCGACTCAATAAAGGTCCCGGTAGGTATTCACAGGTATCTGGAGCTATGCTGACTGCCTCCTACAGGTACTGCCAATCAATGGCATCAGTGTTAGTCTGCAGTTTCCATATTGCTTATTCGCCACGGTGCCATTTGTCCTCTTACAATACATTTTCACCACAGTTCACAAACTGCGCAGTTTTGGAAATACTGCCATTCCTGGCTCGAAAGCCAAGTCATTCCTTTTTGCACCTGTGATGAATTGCTTCTTTTACACATGACAGCAACGAGGGATATACACATTCCAATATCAGTAGCACACTATGGCTATGTTCACATGGCTTATTCTGGGACGTATTTCAGCCCGTAATCCGCGCCGTACTGCGTGAATTACGGGCTGAAATACGTCCCAGTCATTACGGTAATGCACAGTTCTCATAGAGAACTATGGATTACGTCTCCTCTCCCCGCTCGCACAATACGGCGAGCAGGAAGAGAAGTGACATGTCAATTATTCACGGCGTATACGCGCCAAGAATAATGCATGTCTATGGGACTTGTGGGCTTTCGGCCCTCCCGCCCCCGTACACACGGCGTAATTGCAGGAGAAATACATCCCGCAATTAAGCCATGTGAACAGCTCCTATCAAATAAAAAAAAACTATCAAAAGGCACATAGGAATTTTTGAAAAAGCATTTCTGCAAAGGTTTCCTCTCTTTAGGGCCTGTTCAGACCTCCATACTTCAGGGAGTGAAGGCACCAGCTACTAAGTACACTGCATTGATTTAAAAACCGTACTTAGTAGCTGGTGCCTTCACTCCCTGAAGTATGGAGGTCTGAACAGGCCCTAAATAGAGGAAACGTTAGTGTAGGACCCACCTGCATTTGAGGTTCCCCCTGCTGATTGGGAGGTGGGCTTAAGCAGTTTTGATCAAAAACGTGAACTAAGAACCTCAAAAAAGTTTCATGTATCCTAAGTAGCAGATATACTTTTTCAAAACTTCCTATGTGCCTTTTGATAGTTTCTTTAGTTGATAGTGTGCTACTGATATTGGAATGTGTATGCATATTGCTGCCACATCAGTGTGCACCTATGCTCATTTTTTTCAAAATAGGTTTTGGATGTGCAAAGCCAAATATTTTTTTCTAGCAACGAGGGATATGTGTGCAGAAAGCCTATCACACACTTTATATACATACCAAGCCAGCTCCTGCCACGTGACTTCCTTCACAAGCTACAGGTTGCTGACTTTGAAAGTAGGAAGTGGTCACAATAATGTGTCTTGACTGTGCATAACAGCCAGACGGAGGCCAAAACGACAGCCTCTTGGTCTTATCTGACTAAAGGACCCCAAGAAGATCCAAACAAAAAGGATTGTGACAGGCACCGGTGGGTTAAATAGACACAGTTCACTGCACTTCATCAATCATCCAGGGGAATATGACTCCCTCTCTCCTTGTGAATGCTCTGTGGTGCTCAGTCAGAGAAAGACCAGTCAGTATAAATCCAACTATAGGAGAAGTAGAAGGCGGCACTCACCGATTGCAAAGACATTAATCCTTTTTTCCAAACTGCAGCATAAATAACAGACAGAGAAGGAGGGCATGTAAGACCTATGATTGTTTCGTGTGTAAATACGCTTTCTCAAGACCCCAAGAAGATGTTTAAAGATTATAATAGGAGCTTCTCTGACCTAGGTATTAAATATAGGTGAAAAATGCATGGTAAATCTAATGTTAGTCAGCTTATGTACTGCACATAAACTTAATCTTACCAAGTTAAAAGCTGCTGACAACAGTCACAGTGATGGCAGATCCTTTTTATCCCCTTATCGGAATATTACAGAACTGTACGTCACGATGACCGTGAGGGGTTATGTAGTGGGCTAACTTGCTCTATATCTGGCAGGTGTCAGCGGTTAGTGACAGCTAGTACACTGTCCATGGCATCTAAGCCGCAAGCAAAGGGTGCGCCACTCCGTTATACCCTCCGATTAGCCCCCCACATAACAAATGGATTGTTATTGTTTGTCATGTCTTTTGTGGGCCTAATAAAGGCCCCCTAGGCTATCATCATACTGATCCCAAGACGTGGTGTAATAGAATAACCACATTTGTACATTTTTCTGCATAATATAGGTATTGCAGAAAAGTTTACTAGCAATCACAGTCCCTTTTCACCTTGTTACAAATAAGAAAAAAAACACGAAAAAATGGACACAAAAAAAAATGAAAAGACAAAAGTGTGTTGTTTTGGTTGTTTCACCTCCCCCCCCAATTGGGATAAACAATGATCAATAAGTCTATGTTCACACGGGTTAACTGCGAGGCGTAATTACGCCCCGCAGTTACTCCATGTTGACGGGAGCGGGGGAGAGAGCGGGGGGCCGGCACCTCGCCGGCCCATAGAGAATCACTGCTAGCGGCGCGTATACGCCGCTAGAAAGTAACGTGAATTATCTCCCCCCTCGGCGTATTCGCCGAGCAAGGAGAGGAGACATAATCCATAGTTCTCTATGAGAACTGTGGATTACCGTAATGAATGGGCTGTTTTCAGCCCGTAATTTGCGCACTTCGGCGCGTAATTACGGACCGAAATACGGCCCATTTTAAGCCGTGTGAACATGGCCTAAGTCTCATGTATCCCAGCCCTCACTCAGGTTTGTTGATGGAAAAATACCAAAAAGTTGTTGGTTTTAGAAAATGACAATGAAAAGCAAATGTGAAACATTTTTTTTATTTTTATAAATGTAGTAAAACATAACGAAAACTACATTATATAAAGTTGGTTTCACCAGAATTATATTGGTCTGCAGAATAAAAACAAAGGGTCATTTACACAGTGAACTCCATAAAAACAACCTACCCCAAAAAATGGTGCAATTGCTTTTTTTTCCCAATTCTACCCCAGAAGCAATTTACAGTGAGTTGCAAAATTATTCATACACCTAGACCTGTTCCTTATTTTTAAATGTTACAGTCACAAACTGCATTGTATTTTATTGATATTTTATGTCAAGAATATCTCAAAGTAGCAAATATGTGTGAAGTGATATGAAAATGATTTGTGCTTCTGCAAATTTTTGCTAATTAAAAAACTGAAAAGTGTGGCGTTCATATGTATTCTGCACCCTGTACTCTGATATCCCTAAAAAAATCCAGTCCGACCAATTGCCTTTAGAAGTCACCTAATTAGTAAATAGAGAACATCGGTATGTAATTTATTCTTAGTATAACTACAGCTGTTTTGTGTAAGCTTCACAGGTTTGTTAGAGAACATTAGTGAACACACCAGACAGACAGCGATAAAGTTGTGGCAAAGTATATTGCAGAGTTAGGTTTTTTTTTAAAAAAAGCTTAAGCTCTGAACATCTCATGGAGCATTGTTAAATCCATCATTCGTAAATGGAAGGAGTATGGCAGACCTGCTAACCTACCAAGAAATGACCACCCACCTAAACTGACAGCACAGACAAGGAGAGCACTAATTAGAGAAGCGGCCAAGAGGCGAAGGATCACTCTGGAGGAGCTGCAGATATCCACAACTCAGGTGAAAGAATCTGCCCAGAGGACAATTATTAGTTGTGTACTCCACAAATCTGGCTTTTATGGAAGAGTGCTAGAGGAAATCTATTTTTGAAAGCAAGCCAAAACAAGTCTTGTTTGCAGTCTACAAAAAGCTATTTGGGAGACACAGTCAACATGTGGAAGAAGGTGCTCTGGTCAGATGACTCCGAAATTGAACTGTTTGGCCTAAATGCCAAACGCTACGTGTGGAGGAAAGCCAACACTGCACATCACCCTGAACACACCATCCCTACCGTGAAGCATGAGGAGACTTTGCATTAGCAGGGACTGGGAAGCTGATCAGAGTTGATGGAAAAATGGATGTAGCTAAACACAGGAAAACCTGTTATAAGCTGCAAAAGGTTTACCTTCCAGCAGGAAAACAACCCTAAACATACACCCAAAGCTACAATGGAATGGTTTAAATCACAGCATATTCATGTGTTAAAATGTCCCAGCCAAAGTCCAGACCTAAATCCCACTGAGAATCTGTGGCATGACTTGAAAATTGCTGTTCAAAAACGTTGACCAACCAATATTACTGAACTAGAGCCATTTTGCAAAGGAGAATGGGCAAAAATTCCAGCCTCTAGATGTGTAAAGCTTGTAGAGACATCCCCCAACAGACTGCAGCTGTTACTGCAGCTAAAGGTGGTCCTACAAAGTATGGTCTTAGGGGGACTGAATACATATGCATGTCACACCCTTCGGTCTTTTACTTTGCAAAATTTGGAAAGCATGTATCATTTTCTTTACACTTCACAAATACTCGCTACTTTGTGTTCTTTGATATAATAAAATATCAATAAAATACATTTAAATTTGTGACTGCAACGTTTAAAAATGAGGAAAAGACCTCCACTTTCGGCGCCATCATGGATTGAGGCGGACACTGGAGCTCCCAGGCAGAGAGACGTACCCGACAAGCTAAACCGGTCGTAATTTTCTGACTGCTGCTCATTCTTTGCTGGTATACACCAGTGAACATAACCACCTAAAGCTGAGCCTGGAGAATGGGTGTTGAGCAACACAAGAGCTGTCTTTCCAGAGTGCAAAGCCAGAGCACACGTGGGATCCATTGACTGCGCCGGAGTCATCCTGCATCTGGATGCAGGGAATAGGTGCTGACCATAGCAGACAAGCGCGAACAAGATACAGTTTCATCCTCAATACAGCTACCCAGAGAAGTTGTGAGAAAGACCCCACAGCACTGCACAGTGCCTCAACAACCGGAGAGAGTTCAGTGAGTACCAGACAACCATTCTGGTGGCAACAACTTTACGGAAGCACCGAGCTCCCACACTAGGTCCCAAGTCCCAGTTACCCGGTTGTGTCGGACAACTGCCACTTAAATCTTGGCAAAGCGGCAGGCATCCCAGAGAAACCAGTGAGGTGCAGAGGACATGGGACACAGAAAATTGAAGGGGGTGGCTGTTCAAGGCAAAGGAGTGAAGAGCTACAAGAAAAGGCGGGAAACGGCCATTACAAGCTATATAAACTACTACGTAAGCATGCCATTACTATCTGGGATTTTCCTAATAACATTTATAGGATACCAGTCCCCCAAAACCACCTTATTGTCTGGTTGAAAAGAATTATAGCAGCTCATAAGAGTTGCAGAAAATCTCTTTTAAGTACCTTTTATTGCCCTGAAATTGACACTTTGAAGAAGGAGGAGGGAGATAAAGGAAAGGGAGGAGTATGGTCATCTTACGTGGAAAAAACTCACTATATGGGCATCCCTTGCCATGAACTCCCGGGACTATTCCAACACTTTCCAAGGGGACCTTTCCTCTCTGAACCGTTGCTCTTCCTACACCTAGGGCAATATAGAAACCCATAGAAAATTTGACTTTCTTTGCTTTTCCGGTTTCATAAGTGATAAAATCAGCACCTCACAAACAATGGAGGTGCTTGATCTCTTGTGGCGAATACTATAAAAACCTGCCTCTTTCACCATATACACTTGCGCAGTAAAATCTTGGTTTATGGAAAAATTCCTTCATAAAATGGGCCGTACCAAAAGCGTGAAGCAATCTAGCAAAATCCAGCTTCTCCCTATCTAATATATAGTGTTCACCTGAAGGACTCGCTCTCAACCACAGACTGGGCATTCCATCTACCCCGTTAAATGATTCTCGTACTGCAACCATTGCTTCTATGGGTACTCAGGTTTTGCAAGACAATTCACCTCCCGACATTGACCCTTCTAGCTCAAACTTTAAAGCTATTGTAGAAGAGGTGGCAAAGCAAATTTCATAGACCTCCAGGCTTCACTATCCGCCTTGATAACGAGAATGGTTGCGCAGGTCAAAACAGAGGTCAAAATCCATTCTGAGGGCTTAGAAGACCATGAACTCGAGCTACAAGAATTTAAAGACGAGGTAGAAAAGTCCCATTCACAACTTCTTGAGGTCATTCAAGAAAATAAATGCCAAAATGCCAAAGATAGATGACCTGGAAAATAGATCTAAGAGAAATAACTTAAGAATTCTGGGATCCTCCAAGAGATGTCTTATGCAAGATTTGCCAGAAGCTCTGGGCATTCCTGGCCCCTGTAGATAGAGCCGATCGCCTAGGAACTGATCTCAGAAGCAAAAATAAAACAACTGCAGAAGGTGGTATTCTGCCCCCCTTGTGGAAGAGGCCCCGCCAGATCATTGCGAAGTATCTAGACTTTACCGACAAAGTGGCAGCCCTAAGAGCCTTTAAGAGGCTAAAGTCTGAACTTTAGGCAGGAGAATTCTTATCTTCAAGGATTTCTCGGCGCAAGTTGTCGAAAAGAAGAGCATTCTCTCTAATCTGCTCATATCTCTTCCATAAGTAGATAAAATTTGCCATGTTATTTCCTACTATTTTAAAACTCTTCGACAAGAACTGAAAAACTCTACCTTCTACTCACCCACACACAAAAAAACTACCTAGATGAAAAAAAATCAGCCCAACTCCAGGTCATCATCACCGTCCACCTCTGTGCGTTCTACATCTCCTGCTGGATTTTCTATCTCTTTGAGGAGAGACATAGGACGACATGTATGAACGTTAGCGCTGACAGGCCAGTTCTAAATTGCTTTAAGGTAGTATAGAATGCACCAGAATGTATGACCCTGTTCTTCTGCAGGTCATACACAGAGGCGCATTGAAGTGCCAATATGACCAGTCTGGCTCAGGCAGACCACCTTTAAATTGGTCTGTTTGTTCTAACTGAGTCCTGCACAATGTATGGTGGACCGGGCGCTTGTTTCTAACAAATCCTCGTGGTAGTTGGTATTGAATAAAAAGATAAATTTATTCCATAAAAAAATTCAGAAGGTGTTAACCTTAGCATAAAACCGCAACACTCATAATGCGTTTCGTGCCTTGAACCGGCACTTCCTCAGATGATACAGTGTCACTGAACAAAGCCGGGGTTCTGACCCAGATAGGGAGAAATTTCCTAAGTCTTAGCATCGGGAGCGAGCATGGCAGCCTGATGACGTCACCTATATGAAGGGAAGGAAGAGAGCAGTCGAGGAAGCCAATAATCCCGCCCATGATTTAAAAAATCTAGCTCTGAACACAGCACCAAGGCTTGATGAAATCCAGACGCGAGACAACCCCTTTAAGTAGGTTAGACTTGCTGGGACTTTCAGAGGACGAGGTCTCAAGCCTGGGCACTCCCATTACATCACTCGAACTCGAGTCAGCAATTTCCAAATTAAAAAACAAATCCCCAGGCCTCGACAGTTACACAGGAGAGTTTTTTAAATCACTAAAGCTCCAAGTGACCACGAACTTCTTAACCTATTCAACTCCTACCGGTCTGGAGCTTCCATCCACAGATCAATGAGCACTGCCCATATAAGGATCTTGCCTAAGGAAGGAAAAGACCTGACTCTAGCTTCCCCTTACAGATCTATATCATTAATCAATGTGGATCTCAAACTAATTGCAAAAATTATGGCTGACCGCCTAGATCAGTTTATTCCTAAACTTATAGGCCAACATCAAGTGGGCTTTGTCCAAGGCCGCTCTGCGGTAGCTAATACCAGGAAAGTTCACCTGGTATTAGATGAAATAAAAAAAAACATCCCATCAAGCATTTTAATTCAGCACTATTAACTACTGACAATGAGAAAGCTTTCCATAGTGTCGACTGGAGCTGGTTAAATATGGCTCTCGATAAAATAGGTCTTAGTGGCCCTTACCGAATGTTTCTAACAGCATTATACAACAATCCCAAGGATTAGTCTCATGAGTTTCCTATCCCAGCCTTTCACCTATACCGCGGAACTCGCCAAGGTTGTCCCCTTTTCAATTTGGCTATTGAGCCCCTGGCTCGATTTCTACTGTCCTCAGACTTCTTTGAGGGGATGAAAATAAAGACCTTAAACTAGCATGATTTGCAGACGATGTCATCTTCTTCATGGCTCATCCTTAAAGAGATTTGACCAACTTGTTCCTTGAACTGCACATTTTTAGGCATGCTAGGGCTTCAAAACAAATTTACCGAAATCAGAACTCCTGAACATCTCCCACCAGGCAAGACCCTTTCCAATAAATACCATGGATACCCCTCTAACAGTTACCAAACATCTATAAAGTATTTAGGAATCCTTATAGGCAAATCCCCTGAGTCCCTCTACCTTTTTGCACAGTGCCACTTAACAAAAATTCTGAGCTTTCTGAAACTCTTGTACCCCCGCCAAACGATTCCACCGTTACTGAAACACTCTCCTGGCAGGGATCTCTTGATTCATCTTGGCGTCTAAAAAGCGAAGGATAGCGCTGTGTAAACTCATGCTCCCCAAAGCCTATGGTAGGATAAATCTCTCAGATATTAGAAAATAAAACTTGGCCTGTTAAAGCAAACTTCACATCATTCTAATATTGAGCTGAAAGCAATATTAGCACTACCTAAACTGAACATTGCTCTTGAACATTAAATTATCCTATATACAAAATAGCATCAGATTTTGCAACTTAATGCAAGAAACTATAGCTACCTGGAAAATTTGTTGTAAACTATTTAAGCTCCCATCTTTATTAAGTAATTATCTGACATTGATTGGCCACCCAGAATTTCAGGCAAGCATAGGGAACGTGCATTTACTTAAGTAAAGGGAGAAACCTATCCTTAATATCCACTGTCTTTTCGATAGCACTCGGAATAAATATTTACCATTCTCTAAATTTCAGGAACAGTTCCAATTCCCAGACTCCTACTTCCTAACATATCACCAGATATTAAGCTTCCTGAAATGCAGGGTAGTACAACTTAACTCTCGCAACAAACCGTAAAGTAGCTTATCCCAAGTGCCTACAACCCAAGACAAATCTGATCCATGCCATGTGGAGTTGTCCTAAAACTCAGGCTTTTTGGGTATCCTCAATTGAGGTGCTGAAATTGAGAGGAAAATTTGCTCTAACTCTGTCTCCGGAATTTCTACTCTTCACGACCTGTCAAAAGTATCTAAACACCGTAACATTCTTCACATTATTATCCTGACAGCCAAGACATGTCTGCTCAGAAATTGGCTTGATGCTAACACACCAGGAGTTAACAAGGTTGTCGCTCTGGTAAAGAATTATCTAAAAATGGAAAAAGTATAAGCGGAGCTTTCAAAAACTTCCCAAACCGAAAAATTATTTACAGAGTGGAACTCCTTTATATGCACCTTCTTGGATAAGGAGAAGATAAAAATCTTGGTAACTCCTTTTAAACATACCAAATGGTACCCAGAAGTAGATTTGGGGGGAACACTAGGGAGGCTTAAGATCTGACAATTAGAGTATTAGTGCTCTATCCAAATGATTTCAGACTGCGCTATACGCAGGGACCTAGAGATTTTGGGACTATAGTGTGTGACCATCTCACTAATAAGTTACTTCGAGGGTCGCTTAATTTCCTCATACTTTAAGCAAGTTTCTGGTTTTTTTTTGCGAATTCTTAATTTTTTAGTTCTCATTTTTATTATGTTAATTTTGTTTTCTGTTACTCTCGTTTAGACATCTAACTTTAAAGGGACTCTTTAGAATCCCTCTACATCTAGAGGGACTTACTCTATCTTATGTATGTCCCTGAAAGCAGCCTCCTATCCTTTTCCCCTAAGATACTATGTTTTGAGCATATTCCTAGTGTGTAAGTCATCGAGGGGTACCTTTTAGAAAAAAAATTCTGTACTTACTGTCTGTATATGACTTGTACTCCAAAGAAGACAAAATGTGAGGGTGAAATATGCCATATTTTGTAAAATTTTTACATGTAACACAAATATTTGTATGTCTTCTTGTGAAAATTATATATATATAGGGTAGGAAGATTTTGCAACTCACTGTATTTGTTTCTCAGTACATTATCAGCTACATTAAATCTACCAAAATAAAGTACAACTTGTCTCGCTAAAAATAAGCCCTCATATGGCTAAGAAGACGGAAAGATAAGAAAAAATGATAGGTCTTATAGAAAGGCACGTTGGAAAATCCCAACGCATTGTTAACAAAAATTGCTGCGGTTGGAAGGGGTTAAAGTTGATATAACACAGCACATACAGCTTTGTGATACAGTAGTGCAGTGCATAAACATTTCATTCTTGCATTGCTTTGATTTCATACAGAAAAAATACCATATTCTTTATTAATAGCAAAATGATTAGTTTTGCACCCACAGAATTCTGACAAGTGGGGAAATCAAGCAAAACTTTATTCAATGCCGGATCGGATTCTTTTGAAGTACTTCCAAAGACAGCGACATTATACAACTCAGGACAATGATGACTAATCCTTCAGAGTATTGGAAAATATATCAGAGAATTCCAGCCTGTATTCTAGCAGGAATGATGTCACCGGGATGCCTGTGGGACCCGCCATGCAGTAGTTTGGAAATTCTCCTGGCTTTCAAGTCCAATTCAGTTACTTGCTTTATATACATCCTATAGTGTCAGGCTCTGGCAAACAACCAAGCTGATGAAACACAAGGGGTGCTAGCAAGTCAATTCTTCATCGAACATACCGATTACCATCATTTAGAGAACAAAAATCAAAATAAAGGTCATGGTTGCCACCATTTTAATGAGCTGTGCAACTCATTGGCGCTATATAAAAAGATGCTATTAATATTCCTATGAATCTTTTCTCTCCTCAGTGGCCACCGCGATCAAATTTAAAGTAAAACCTAGGTCACCTGAGACACAAACTTGAGAAGCTTTAAATCTTTTATCTTGTCTTCACGAGATGCTGCATCAATATTCACCGAAGTAAATCTACACTAATACCATCACGTACGGCTAGTGTAGCCAACCTGAGAAATGACAGCTCGGAGTGGGAATACTACCCATTATTATATTCCCTGTGCTTGCAGAAATTGCTGATATGAAAAGGGTGTTTATATTAGACATCATTATTCCATCATCCTTAAAGATAAAATGTATAAATGTCCCCATTGCAGAATTTTATATAAATTCTTAATTAGGTATACGTTACATAGGTTTAAAAAAATAGAGTAAAAAAATGAAGACCAATGCTCAGTCTATTCTCCCACCGAAATAGCTCAATATTTGTCTGGAAAAATCACTAGCATTTCTGCTAGAAAATGACAGCATACCAAGTAGATGCTGTAAAGGTGACTTGTTTAATATGCATTCTATTCAAAGGTGACAACAAGCATAGGTTGGCACTATAGCTCCCTATGGAGTTTTTACCTCTCAAAAGCAGCTTAATTTTCGTTATTGAGTGCTGTGTAGCTTGGCAGTCGGGTAATCCCCATCCCTCTGTATCTATCCTTCTAAAATCCTTGTCCAACCTTTAGAAAATACAGAGAACTATCAAGTCTGGTGCTAACAAGGTATAGCATGAGCTCCTGCACTGCAAACAGTACAGGTGACCTAAAAGATGCATTTTGTGGGCAGGTCTACAGCAATGAATGACTTTTCAGCTCTTCTAGCAACTATTAATGTACTCGTTACAGGGAAATTGGTCATGAAGTTTTCGAGAAAAAAAAAAAGACACTGTCCAAGCAGGAGGTCTGACTATAATGCTAGCAGAGCATTATTTGTCAGGATAGGACACACCTTTGAGGGACACACAGGAATATTCAATAGTTTTACTAGAACATTATATAACTGTAGAGAAAATAAGATTTAACATATTTTTTATATAAAATTGAACAGTTTAGTGAGAGAAAAATGTACATGCTGCCAAGACCAGCAATGCAATTCCTCTACACTCAAAGTTTTCTGTGTATTTACATAGAAAGATAACAATGTCCCTCTGCAACTATGTGCTCTGCAGCCTTGACAGGACAGCACAAGGTGACTGAGGTCTCCCTGTTCAGTAATAAAGATAATAGTGGAGACTGAGAAGCAAGCTACCATCATGCTGTTAAATGGGTTTTGCCAAGACATGACTTATATACCTGTCAGGTCCCCTCTGGTCTCTTCTGTTCTGAGAAAAGGGGCGTTCAAGCGCCGGCAAGCCACTCCCCTCTGACGTCACCTCGCCGCCTCCCATGCGCGCTCCTGAGGCTGAATACTCAGTATTCAATCAGCCTCGCAAGTGTGAGGAGCTCTGCAGTCTAGCCAACCACTAATGGTAAGTGATTGACTAGACCGCAGAGAATAACTCCTTGCTGCGGCAAATAACACAGGACGCAGAGTATAGAGAGCCGGGAGCAGAGGAGACACGGGCGCAGAGCAGAGGGAGCCGGGAGCAGAGGAGACACGGGCGCAGAGCGGAGGGAGCCGGGAGCAGAGGAGACACGGGCGCAGAGCGGAGGGAGCCGGGAGCAGAGGAGACACGGGCGCAGAGCCGGGAGCAGAGGAGACACGGGCGCAGAGCGGAGAGAGCCGGGAGCAGAGGAGACACGGGCGCAGAGCGGAGGGAGCAGGGAGCAGAGAAGACACGGGCGCAGAGCGGAGGGAGCAGGGAGCAGAGGAGACACGGGCGCAGAGCGGAGGGAGCCGGGAGCAGAGGAGACACGGGCGCAGAGCGGAGGGAGCCGGGAGCAGAGGAGACACGGGCGCAGAGCGGAGGGAGCCGGGAGCAGAGGAGACACGGGCGCAGAGCGGAGGGAGCCGGGAGCAGAGGAGACAGGGCGCAGAGCGGAGGGAGCCGGGAGCAGAAGATACATGGGGAGCAACATTACTGCAGAATGTGATGGCCGGCAGAAAAGGAGTACGCATGTACGACAATGCGCGTTCCCGAGCCTGGCCATCACAGAGAAGATTAAACTGTGCAAGCGCGGCCAGGCTCATTGAAGAGTGTGCCGGTCGCAACCCCTGACAACGAGCAGTAAACAGAGGATTTAGAACGGAGACAGCATCTCTTATATGGTACATATTTTTTAATTAAATATATTTTAGAAATTGCTTAAATACTCATTTTGGATGTTACTACGCCAATCTTCTATCGTGGCAAAACCCCTTTAAGACACAGAAAGGATTGGTCAGGCCACCACTGTTAGATCAGATAGGTGATCTATAACCTACCAGGAAGGGACAAGGAAGCATTAACACAAAAGTGCCAGGAAAAGAGTACAGCATTTCATTTTTTATACTCAGTGGAGAAAAAAATATTTAGTCAGCCACCAATTGTGCAAGTTCTCCCACTTAAAGAGATTAGAGAGACCTGTAATTGACATGATAGCTAGTCCTCAATTATGAGAGACAAAATGAGAAAAATCTAGAAAATCACACTGTCTGATTTGGAAAGAATTTATTTGCAAATTATGGTGGAAAATTTGGTCACCTACAAACAAGCAAGATTTCTGGATCTCACAGACCTGTAACCTCTTCTTTAAGAGGCTCCTCTGTCCTCCACTCATTACCTGTATTAATGGCACCTGTTTGAACTTGTTATCAGTATAAAAGACACCTGTCCACAACCTCAAATAGTCAACATCCAAACTCCACTAGGGTTTGAAGACCAAAGAGCTGTAAAAAGGACACCAGAAACAAAATTGTAGCCCTGCAAAAGGCTGGGAAGACTGAATCAGCAATAGGCAAGCAGCTTGGTGTGAAGAAATCAACTGTGGGAGCAGTAATTAGAAAATGGAAGACATACAAGACCACTGATAATCTCCCTCCATCTGGGGCTTCACACAAGACCTCACCCCGTGGGTCAAAATGATCACAAGAACGGTGAGCAAGCATCATAGAACCAGACAGGGAACCTAGTGAATGACCTGCAGAGAGCTGGGACCAACGTAACAAAGGCTACCATCAGTAACACACTACACCGCCAGAGACTCAGATCCTTCAGTGCCAGACGTGTCTCCCTGCTTAAGCCAGTACATGTCCGGGCCCATCTGAAGTTCGCTAGAGAGCATTTGGATGATCCAGAAGAGTATTGGGAGAAAGTCATATGGTCCGATGAAACCAAAGTAGAACTGTTTGGTTTGGAGGAGAGAGAATGCTGAATTGCATCCAAAGAACAACATACCTACTGTGAAGCATGGGGGTGGCAACATCATGGTTTGGGGCTGTTTCTCTGCAAAGGGACCAGGATGACTGATCCGTGTACATGAAAGAATGAATGGGGCCATGTATTGTGAGATTTTGAATGCAAACCTTCCATCAGCAAGGGCACTGAAGATGAAATGTGGCTGGGCCTTTCAGCATGACAATAATCCCAAGCACACCACCAGGGCAACAAAGGAGTGGCTTCGTAAGAATCTTTTTTAAGGTCCTGGAGTGGCATAGCCCGTCTCGAGATCTCAAACCCATAGAAACCTTTTGGGGGAGTGGAAAGTCCGTGTTTTGCCCAGCGACAGCCCCAAAACATCGATACTCTAGAGGAGATCTGCATGGAGGAATGGGCCAACATACCAGCAACAGTGTGTGCCAACCTTGTGAAGACTTACAGAAAACGTTTGACCTCTGTCATTGCCAACAAAGGAATATACCAAAGTATTGAGAGACTTTTGTTATTGCCCCAATACTTATTTTCCACCATAATTTGCAAATAAATTCTTTCCAAATCACACAATGATTTTCGGGATTTGTTTTCTCATTTTGTCTCTCATAGTTGAGGTCGACCTATGATGTCAATTACAGGCCTCTCTCATCTTTTTAAGTGGGAGAACTTGCACAATTGGTGGCTGACTAAATACTTTTTTTTACCCACTGTACATATATTTATTTATTTGTGGATTTTACTGCAGATTCCTTTAATTTGGAGCAAAATCCAAAACTATTGGATTTGTTAATTTCTCCTTCCCTATTCAATGAAATAGGGAAAACCTGCAATGAAACCATGTTTATATCAGAGTTGGACATCCTGCAGATTTAAAAATCTGCTCTGCAGGTCAATTTCCATGCAGAAATGTTTAGCTGCACATAAATGCAATTTTTAAAAATCTCATCCTGCATTGCATGCTAATACTTTATGGATTTTCTGTTTACAAATCTGGGCACAAATCTACAGCAAATCTTCTACCTGCGTACTTAGTCTAACTGTTCTATAGTCCGTTCTCTCGAAGCACTGGACTAATCCAACCAGAATCCTTGTTTCTTACTGCTGACACCTAATAAGAATGAAACCAGAAATAATGATGCCAGCGCACCTTGATTCTGTCTCTAGTCATTAAAAACGGTACTGTTAAAATAGCCTGCAGAAAGTGTGACTGTATTACTATTCCTGTTCACATGAACAGGAAAATGAATGTTAGGGCTGAAATGAGCAGAGGAAAAAGTTTTGTAAATGATTTGACATTTTAACTGATGTCTGCTATTGCCCCTAAATACAAAGGAAGGTGGCCAACATGAAATTACATATGGAGGCATACTGTACATCTTGTAATTTCTTCAGGGAGTTGTACAATAAGTTCCTTTTGCATCCAAAAAAAAATTGTAAAAGAATCAATCACTGCTCATTTAGACAGAAGATAATAAGGGGATGTTAACATGACAAGTAAAATCTACTTGTCGTATTTTGCCATTGAAAACCGTGTCATCCGACACATTTTCAACCAGTATTTCACATCCCTACTGCATGTGGATTTAGGGGCATTTCACCGATATGGTTTATTTGTGGTTCACAGTCAGAAACGAGACCCATTCATTCCTAAAGTATTATGTACAGTTATGTCATGTGGTCATTACTGGAAAACGGAGTGGACTCACTTCACTGAGCCAGCTCCGTACACGCCAATTAAGGGCTGTTAATTGTAGTCACGACCTACTGCTTGTGGCTGGGATCAGAAATAACTTCCATACTGGCCTATTAACCCATCAGGCAGTGGCAAAAGGGTAGATTTCTGGTCCCCAAAAACCCTCTCTTCTACAACTAGACTTCGGGATGCCGAGGGGTTGTCACTGCAGCTGTGGTCTAATGAAGGCCTCCATGCCTGACATGTTACTATTTCTGTTAACTTCTATTGTAATAGGAGAGCCATATTAGTACACTATTCTGCAATATCTTATTAATGTAGGATAATATGAAAGGGGTTCTGCCACAAAGGCATTTCATGCCTGGTTTGTCCTGCTTCAGCTTTCAATGTGTTGAAAAGGGGGCATGTATGATTTGTTTGAACTGCATGTCATGTGACCTAGCAGGCTTGAGATTGCCATGCCTTTCCCCACAGTGGTCAATTAGTAAAAACAAAGCTCTTTTTATGAAAAAAGGGGTGAGCAGCTACAATGAAATTGGGGGTTTTTTAAGCACTTCTCCTTCCAACATGGGGGGTCCTGGGTTTAAAATCTCTGCAAAAAAACCAAAACATGGGGAATTTTTTTGTCTAAATTTGACAGGGCCTGATTGGGTTTTTTTTTTATTTAGTTTAAATTTTTGACTGTTTGACTGGGTTACTAAGTACAGAGGACAGGGGGAAGAATTACACCCACGGGGGTTTGAACACTCCTACGTGAGTGTGTTTATTACTAACAGAGAAAAAAACCAACAGCAGTTGCCTGAGAGTAGAGGTAATGTTGGCATTTTGCGGCTGGACTGGGGGCCCTCTCCCCCACTGGTCGCCTCCCCCTGGAGACGAGCTGAAAACCTATGGATCACAAAGGAAAGCTCCCTAAAAAAAAAAAACCTCCAAAATTTTTTTAATAATGTGAAAAAGTAAAAAAATTGTTTTTTTTAAAAAATTTGAAAGTTTCCCCAAAACCCCAAAATTTTATTTGGGAAAACCCTCCTTTCAAAATTTCCCAACCCTTCCCCCCCCCCTTTTTTAATTTTAAAAAAAAAATTAAAAAAAAAAAAAAAACAAAAAAATGTTCATAAATGGTTTTTTCCGGGACCCTTTAAAAGTCTGTTTTGAAAAAAAAACCCTAAAAATTATTTATCATGCACAGTGAACAATGTAGTGAAAAATGTCCTAAAAAAAAAAATTGCGTTTTTTTTTCTTGGGCATTTTCCCGTGATCAAAATGTTTGTTGTATCCCAAAAGCTCCCAAAAAAAACCCTTTCCCCTTTCGACCCTAAGGTCCCAAGATGGAAATCAAAATAGTTGTTGGTCACAGAAAATGTTACTGAAGTGAAAAAAAAAAAAAAACCATTGAAAAAAATAAATAAAAATAAAACATAATGAAAAACTATAAAAAATGTGGTATTAACGAACTAAATCCCTCCCGTAAAAGGGAAATAAAAGCAAGTCATTTATACCAGACTGTGAACTTTATAAAAATTAAACCCCTGCAAAGATGGTACAATTGCATTTTATTCCATTTCAGTTTTTTTTTTAAAACGTTTAAAAAGTGTATATAGGGTTTTTTTTTCAATATACTATTAAAAATTTATATCTTTTTCCTAAAAAAAACATGCCCTCATACAGCTATTTAGATGGAAAAATAAAGTTATGCCTCTTGAAAGGCAAAAAAGGGGAAAAGGGGAAACATAAACTAAAACCCCTGTGCCGATAAGGGGTTTTTCGCCAAAAGCCGGATCTGCTAATTCCAAGGGGATGTCCCTTTAAGTGTTGATGAGGAAAATTTTTCCGCCAAACCTTTGGACACAAGAGGGGTGTTGCCGACTCCGAAACAAATTGCGAAATATTTTGCACAAAAGCCAGCGAAAATTTACAAAGGGGTGTTTTAATTTTTCTAAAATCCGCTTTTCTTTTTCAGGGAAATTTTTTGATTTATTTCCCGGGAGGGTTTCTCCCCTTTAAGGTATAGATGTAAAATTTTAGCTTGTTTTGACCATTAAAAGGTTTTGAAACCCTTTTAAAGCAAGCAGTTATGAATGATAAAGTAAGTTTTTCGAAAAATTGAGCATTGTTTCATTTTAAAAAAATTTTTAAAAAAAAACAGGAAAAAATTTTTAAAAAAAAAAACTTTAAAAGAAGAGATGGTTGTCGTTCATCAAGATGATGCTCCTTCATTATCCATGGTTCAAAAGTGGTCTAGTGACTTCCAGAGAGGAAGAAAGAGCATCAAAGGTGACCTACTTCCCAGATCACCAGGTCAAGCTATAGATCGCCTTTCTCTTGGTACCAAACACCAAGTCCTTCATTATTGACTATTTGTCAAAGGTCCAAGCAAGAATCGAATGGCCCCTCTACCAGAGATTGAATGGATTGCTGTAAAGAGTTTTTAAAGCTGCGCGGTGATAATCCGTCTATTATGAATCGAAATGTGACGGGGAAAGTAATTTTGGGGGGGATCATTATGAACCCGAAAGCAAAAGAAATTTTTATGCGCAGGGCAAAGAAAGGAAAAAATATTGAAAAGTTCAAAGGGGGACCCCATGGCCAATTTTTTGGGGGGCCGCAAAGGGAAATTTTTTAATTTAAAAATATAAAAAAAAAGTAAAGGTATGAGGGAGACATTGAATGCCGCAACTTTTAAATTTTACTAAAAAACCATTTTTGAGGAAATGGAAAAAATTCACCCCCCCCGTCCTTGTAAGTTTCCCCCCGTTCAAACAGTTTTCACCCACAGGAAAATGAACTTGGGTTGCTTTTTGGGGAACTGCTCCCAAGGAAAAAAACTTTCTCACTTTCCAAAAAAAACCCGCTATTGGTACCCAAAAGGGAAAAAATTACTCTAAGCGGGGGGTTTAGCACCTTGGGAAAGGGAAATATCAAAGGGGTTTTTGGCAGAAAGAAGTTACATGAAAAATTTTTGGGAAAAACATAAAGTCACAAACACCCCCAACCCCCCAAATTTTAGATTTGAAATAATTAAAGTTTCCCCACATTTCAAAAGCTGCACTCATTCCTTTGTAGGGCCCAAGGGGAAGGGGGAAACGGGAAACTTTAAACCGGAACAAGCAACATACAGAGTTTGGTACCCAGACGTAGCTTGAGCTCATCCTGTTCTGATGGTACCAATGCACCATTCCCGTGCTAGAAACAGCATGGCCCTGAAGAGAGGAGAGTGTAGACCGTCCTAGGGGTGTGACGGGGGGTGTGTGAAGAATTATATCCCAGTGCAGATAAAAGTAGGGTTCGCCAGGAGCCCCGGGGTTTGTTTTATTGGGGGTAAATGCCCAAGCATATCAAAGGGGCTTTCAGACCCCGTAGGCGCATTTTCCCCCATGTTGCCATACGTCAAACTAAACCCCCAGGTTTAAAACCCAAAACATCTTTTTGCTTCCCTTTGTTTTTTATCCCTTTCCCTTTCAACCTCTGACCCAAAAATTTTGTTTAGGTGTATCCCCCCGTATTTTTTTGGGCTAGTGTTTCCCTTAAGGGGAATAAATGTACAAAAAATTTTTATCCTGAGTTTTAAGTTTTACTTGATCTTTGAACCCAAAGTGACAATGTTTTGGGGCTCAAATATAATGCTACCCGGGCAGGTCCCTGGCCCAATTAGAAAGCTGAAACGGACCAGGTTTATAACTAATGAGGAACTGCCGGTAGTCTACCGGGCTGGAAGAGTTTGTTCCCCAAAAGCGGGAATCCCCTTTGCAAATCCAAAAGGGGGGTTCCCCCATTCCCGTATGGAAGGGGTTTAAATGTGGAAAAAATTTTTACAGTTACCCTACGTACCCCTAGAGGGCGGGAAACATCACAAATACATCCCAGCCTGTCGGAGATGGGTTTCCTGACACCATTAAAAAAAAAAGGCGAGAAAAATTAGCAAAAGGAGTATTGTTACTGCATGACAATGCATTTGCAGAGAAGGCGCAAGCTGATCAAGGGCAAATTAATCATCCTCCCTACAGTCTGGAATTAGGGCAAAATGATTACCACCTGTTCCCCAATATAAAAAAAAAAAAAAAAGAAGATCTTCGTGGAGAGTGAGCTGAAACCTATAGTAGCCAAAGTTTTTTCAGCTTACCCTTATTATCGGTGTGCCAGGTGTGTAATAGATGAACAGAATTACCGAGAGCTCCAACCGGTGCCAAAATAATCCTATTACTGAAAGATCCAGCATCCAATGCATTCAATGTAGCAAAGTCCAACAGAGTCACAGAGTGCGGTCTTGTTTAAAACTTAATATTTTTAATGGAACAGAATTAAAATCTGGACAAATATCTTTCATACTGCATAAACATGTTAAGCACAAACCACCAAACATAGGGACACGCACATGGTCACGCCAAGCATTCGGCACTCTTGTGATTCCGTTGGACTTGCTACATTGAATGCATTGGATGCTGGATCTTTCAGTAATAGAAACCTACAAAAATTGACCATTTTTCCAGGAAAGAATGTATTTTTTTTTTCAAGGAACAGTAAAGCTAATTTCTGGATAAATAAATGTATAAATGTTAATGTTAGATTTTATTTTAAAAAAAAGCATACATTTCATAGATTAATTGCTTCATATCAGTACCGAGAATGTATTGAACACCTTTTGTAGATTAAAGGGATTGTCTCACTAAATTGATTCCTCTTACCCCAGTCCTGTTTTCTTGATTTCACTTAGAATTCAGGGGTTTGTTTACTGGCTTCTGCTAGGCTGCAGTAGAAGCCAGGTCTGTAGCTATAGCAACCAGTGCTGGCAGCCTATCAGGAAAAATCCAACAGGTCTGTAGCTACAGCGACCGGAGGAGCTGATGCAGCCCATACAAGATGGGATATCTCATAATAGGTAGAATACTGTTAATGGACATATATTGCAAAGTGACTTGCTTTTGCAAGATCTTTAACATAAAAAGCAATCCTTGTAGTGAGACAACCCCTTTAAAGGGGGATCAAGGAATCAGATTCTTAGCAGGAGTAGTAAAAAAAAAAAAAAAAAACATGGCACCAAGTGCTTTCACTACACATTCCCAATGTTATATTACATTTTTCAAGAACCAAAAGGGACACTTTAAAATATGTTTCTCCAAACTGATAGCTAACATTCAGTGGCAGAATATGCAGTATTCAGAGACATGTAGCAACGATAGACATGAGCCAAAAGCTCTTCTCCACCTGGAGTACATATGGTAATAAATTACACAATAATATCAAATTAAGTGGAGAGAATAAGAAAAGAGTGTCTCATTATACTAATGACTGCTAAAATAAAAGGTCATATAATGGTATAAATTGTAACGTACAGACCATAAGTGGCAATAATCGAACAATGGTAGAAGGCTTCTTGGATACGGAACCAAGCTGATAATTATAATTAAACTTGGGGGCTGTCAAGATTTTTCAGCAAAATGAAAAAAGATACATATCCAGCAATAGCTCAGAACAGCAGAAGACAAGTTGAAAATAGAGAAAGTAATGAGCCACAGAACAATTACGCTCATATTGTTTTAGAACCCTTTTTAGACATTTCTTCACATTAACATTCTTATATTACATTCTATGAATGAGCAGATAAGACCCATTCATGGAATAGATGACAAGCCATCTTCTACACTGGTCGACTATAAAAAATAAAAAAGAGAGGGTAACACATAAGCTGTGTATTGCCAATAAAAATATATGAATAACATCCAGAAGAAATACATACCATCTATGTCCTTATTGGATTTGCAGAACATTGCAAATTGAGCATTGTAAAAGGAACGTTGCCTATAAGCAATTTCACATAGTGGAATATGAACACAAGCAATTCCCCAAACAGGCAAAAAGAAGAGGGAAAAACTCAGTTTAAACTGCTGTCTGAAACCAGACACCCTCTGGGAGGCGGAGTCCAAGGTTCCCGCTAAGTTTTTACCAGAGCCTGCCGTAAAGCAGGATGGACTTGGTTGCTAGAGACCTAGGTTGCCTCACCAGAGGGGTGAAAGAAGGCAAACACAAATGGGGAAGACAGACAAAGCAACAAGGGAAACCAGAGCACACAAGACAAAGGACAAACAAACGTCAAACAAAGTCAACCTAGCTGAGGTCAAAACCAGCAAGAGAATCGCCAGAAAACTGGTTAGAGACAAGAACCCGAAAATACAAACAGAACGCAGGTTTAGCAAAGGGGAAAAAAAGCCAGGATACAAGAGCAATCACAGTCATCTGTCAAAAAAACCAGGCAGATTGGACACAGGTAGTTGGCTCTTTTGCAAGCCCAGGCTAAGGACAGTAGGCACAAAAAGCTTAAAGGAACAAAGTCTAATGCATAAGAGTAAGTCTATTTAGGAGAATAATTAAAAATCAGATTAAGTTAATGTTAAAAATTAATTTTAAAGAGTATAAACCCCTGCTACAATATTTATTCTGTAAACTTTAGGCTGGTTTCACGTTCTGGCAACCACACAACACAGCCATCCAACTTTATCAACACCGGCAGGCATTGCTGGACACGCCCACGTGTCAGCTTTTTGTGAGTACTGTATATAAGAAAATTGTATGACTTCCTATAAAATACATAATAAATGGATGGGCACGTGTCTTTTTCAACCATACTATGTAAGTATAAAACAATATAAAGGTGGACAACTGATGTAAGGACATTTTTTACATTCTATAATAAATGCCCAAATCCAGATGTTTGGTTGGTAACACAAACTGTATTTTTTTCACATAATCTGTGTTTTTTTTTTTTACAGACTTACTCTTACTGTTTAGGGTCTAGTCAGAGCGCATTTGCAGTGCACGTTAATGTACTGTAGAAGCATATCTTTGCAGAAACAATCCAAAGAGAAAACACAAGAAAAAATAAATTTCATGATAATTTTCTGCAAAACACCACTGTACGGAATAGCGAAAAAGGACAACTCTATGAAATACAGTTTAAAAAATGGTATGATATAGTATAATAATGTAAAGACCAAAAGGGCATTGAAAAAGGCCAACCGATATGCTTCATGTAAGCGCTGGAAGCTATCTAGGCAAATGGAGATTTATAACTGTAAGGAAAAATTAAGTGGTACACACAATTTTTTTAGGGTTTCTTTTGCTCTTTGAGAGAAGAAAAGAACAAGGGTTTAAATTTTTCAGACTTCTAAGACCCACCATGTTACCAAATCTTTTTCTTATTTCCAGGACTGTGGCTTACATTTTTAGCGCTGTCCCCAATTTATTAGGTGAACAGAGTGCTTGTAACTAGAAAGGGAAAAAAATGAGCATAGCTGCATGCTGGAATGTGTTTGTATTTTACTGCCACACCGGTGTGCACCTATGTTTTTTTTGTTTTTTTTTAATAACATTTTATTGAGAGAAATTAAGTCATACATCACATAAAAACAGCAATACCGTCTTGACAATTAGGACCATAACTTAAGGTCCACAAACAGGCTAATGCTATATAGTTGACTTTTCTACCAAGAAGACAAATGCCCTCATATGTCTACACATTCCATTTCTCTCCCCCCCTTCCTTTTTCTTCACATTCCCCTCTTCTTACAAATACTCTAAACTTTAAAACCTTAACTCTGTTAACCCCCCCCTCCCAAAGTGGTGTGCCTTACCTACTTCTCCTCTTCCTTACTCATCCTGTAACCCCTAGTCTCCCTAGGGTTCCCGCCAATTGTTCTGCTAAGTAATATGCTGAGTACCTAAATGGCTCTACTTTATCCCTAATTTCTTGATCTTTAAAGGTGTCTGAAATAAAGTGCTTCCATTTATCAAAAAACCCGTCTGTCGCCTTTTCTTTATTACACTCTGCATCCAATTTCTCCATAAAGAATAATTGCCTCATAGTGTTCACCACCTCTCCCACTGTCGGTGCGGATTTCTCTAACCAGTGTCTCAATATTACTTTTTTGGCTACCAGAAGAGACAAATGAATCCCTTTACGTTTACAAAACACCAATCCTCCTCCTGTGGACTGCTGGAGAAGCACATAATGAAACAGACAGCTTTGTGGTGTCAATGGTATGTCCAGTTCCCACACCCTGGATATGTATTCCCCCACTTCCCTCCAGAAGTCACTTATTACCTGACATTCCCATATACAGTGTAGTAGCCCCGCTTTGTCTAGATCGCATTTCGGGCATTTGGTTAAATACTCGTTGTTACCGCCTGAAAAAGGTATATTGAATGCAAAAATCGCCCTATGAGCCAATCTAAAAAGCCCCTCTCACCACTGTTCACTTATTGTGGCTGCCCTCACTGCCTCCATGCCTCTCACTATCTTCTCGCCTATTTCATTATCCCCCAGCTCCACTTCCCATTTCCTAAAGACCTTGGCCGCCAGTGCATCCGACGTCCATGCCTGTAGGTTGCCATATATTTTAGAAAGAGCTCCGCGGCCTCTAGCTGATTTCAACGAGATCTCGAACCCCTCCGGTTCCTTCAAGTTGCCCAATACCTGTAGCTTCGTCCTTAAAAAGCTCCTGACCTGGAAATATGAGAATCTATGCTTGTCCCCGATCTGGAACTTGTCCGCCACTTTCTCCCAAGTCATAAAGTTCCCCAATGATCCAGAAAGTAAGTCGCCTAAGCTCCTAATTCCTTTTTGTTTCCATCCCTCAAAGAGTCTGCTCTCTCTTCCTGCACTAAATTCTGGTAAAGACCACAGCGGCATATACTTAGAGACAAACATCGGTCTTCCAAACATCTTTCTGATCTGACGCCATGTAGCCAATGTGTCATTAAACACCAAATTATTCTTCACTACACCTGGTTGTCTACCGTATGGAGTGTGAAGCAGTGCCATCAAATCCCACGGTTGTGCCAACTGGCCCTCTACCTCTGGATTGGAGAAAAAACCTGTCCCATGTACCCAATCTAGCACATGCCTCCATATGGCCGCTAAATTGTACAGTCTGACATCAGGTAACCTTGCTCCCCCCTGCCTTCTCACAAGTGACAGTTTCCCTATCGCTATTCTGGCCTTCTTACCCCTCCAAATAAACGTCGAAAAAGCCCCCTTCAATTTATTTACATCCTTGTGCTTCAATAACACTGGAATATTTTGCAGTGGGTATAACAGTCTGGCGAAGCTCACCATCTTGATTAGGTGTATTCGGCCCATGAGAGACAGCGGAAGACCCTTCCACCTTTCCAATTCCTCTATCATTTTTTTGATGATCGGGTCGAAGTTTAGATTATAAATCAATGACAACCTAGACCCCACCTTTACACCCAGATAAGTCAAATGCGATGACACGATACTTATGCCCAAATTAGTCATCCCCCTTATATCCCTGTTCCCTAGCACTAGTAGCTGGCTTTTATCTCTGTTAACTTTATATCCCGAAAAGGATCCAAAATGTTCTAGCAGCTTTACCACTTCCCCTACCTGGTCTTTTGGGTTGTCCAGAAATAAAAGTAGGTCATCTGCAAAGCAGACCAATTTTAGTTCCTTCTTACCCACCTGTATCCCCTTATATAGCTCCGAGTTATGCAAATAAAGTGCCAGTGGTTCTAAGGCCATATTAAATAGAAGCGGGGATAGTGGACACCCCTGTCTAGTGCCTTTCTGTAGCCTAATGGGCTCTGACAAAAAGCCAGGGGTGTTCACCCTCGCCTTTGGGGATCTATACACCGCCGACACATAGGATCTAAAATTACCCGCTAACCCCATTCTGTCCATAACCAAATTTAGCCATTCCCAATTTATATTGTCAAACGCCTTTTCGGCGTCTAGCGCAAAGAACGCTGGACTTTTCTTGGGCTCGTACATTTTTTCCACTGCTATCTGGGCTGTCATCAAAAGACGAATGTTTTTAACCCCTGAACGCCCTTTGACGAAGCCCATCTGATGGTCACCCACCAGCCTCGGTAGAAATTCCGCCAGCCGGTTAGCCATTACCTTGGACAGAATCTTCACGTCCTGATTAATTAAGGAAATCGGGCGATATGATTCTGGTAGTAATGCGTCTCGTCCTTGTTTGTATAAAACTTTAATGTATGCTACTTCGCCCGATGGAAGCATTGCCCGAGACCCAATTATCTGATTAAAGACCTCTTTTAACGAGGGTGCTACCTCCTCTTTTAGGATCTTGTAAAAGTCTCCCGATAAACCATCGGGCCCTGGTGCTTTATTATTTGGAATAGTCCCAATCACTGATATTATTTCCTCTTCCGTGACCTCTGCATTCAGACCCTCTAGATCTTCCCTAGTTAATTTCGGTAAGGTAACCCCCTCCAAAAATTCCTTCCCCTTCCTCATGTCATAAGACGGCTGGGTGTAAAGGGCAGAGTAGTAAGTCTGCAAGATCCCATTCACCATCTTTGGATCGGTCGTCACTTCTCCCCTCCCATCCCTCATTCCCATAATATTCGTGGCCCCTCGTCTCCCTCTAGCTAGATTTGCCATCATTCTACCAGATTTATTTCCAAATTTATAAAGATCAAGTTTAAAGCGGTCCCCAAACAGACTTTCCACCCTCCCCTGCTGTAAATTAAACGCTTCCCTGGACATATTCCACCTATTTTTGTTCTCCTCAGATGAATCCTGCAGAAATTCTGTATAGGCCTTCCTCAGGCTGGAGGCAGCAGTCTCAAATGCCTTTAGGGAATGTTTCTTCTTGCTGGCTACATACGCCATTATGCGTCCTCTCAGGACGGCTTTCGCTGCATCCCAGAAAACAAATGAGGAGACCCCTTCAGTATCATTATCTCTAACATACTCTCTCCACCATTCCTTAATCAAATCTACAAATTGAGTATCAGTTGCCAGGGCCGAGGGAAATCTCCACAAAATGTCTGTTCCCTTCGCATATATCTCTCTAATGTCTAAACTGACCGGTGAATGATCAGATATGACCATATCCCCTATATCCGTTTTTTCCACCCTCCCCAACAGCGATGGGCTCACCAACAAATAGTCTATTCTCGACCATGACTGTTGAGCGTGTGAAAAGTGGGTAAACTGCCTCTCTGCCGGGTGAAGAACTCGCCACGTATCTCTGAGCCCCGTGTGGTCACATAGGTTTCCAAGTAAACTCTGCCGCCCATCTTCCCGTCTGGGGCCCTGCTCCCTCCGCTGCCTGTCTTCTAAGAGATGTGCCACGCAGTTGAAGTCCCCCCCCCCCCCCACTATTATATTAGGTTTTCATCACATGAGACTCTTGCCGCAATATCCTCAAAAAAGCTCTTGTCCCTCTTATTAGGAGCATAGATGTTATACAAGCTTAATCTCCCAGCCGGGGTTTCCAATACTAATTGGATCCACCTCCCTTCCTCATCCTGCTCTTGTGACACTATTTTGCACGCTAAATTCCTATGCGTTAGAATGAGAACCCCTGCCTTCCCTTGAATCGCCGGTGACCCTCTAACCTCTCCCACCCAGAGTTTCTGCATGCAGGCGAAATCTGGATTCTCTAAGTGGGTCTCTTGTAACAGAACAATGTCCGGTTTGAGCCTTTTCAAGTGTCTCAGCACCATTGATCGTTTATGGGGTGATCGCAGCCCCTTCACATTCCAACTTATGATCCTCATAAATGAGAGCTGCACCCATAAGTAAGCTAGCCTGAAGAGGAAAAGTAGGCACATCAAATACAACTCTGTGGAAATACCCCCATACCCCAACATTAACCTGAACCAAAAATCCCTCCCCCCTTAAATCAGCGACTTTCCTTTTTTCGTGCATTTGTGGTAGACAAGACAAACGCTTCCCTACCTCCCCCTCCTCTTCACTTTGGACCATTACTCTCCCGCGTGCCTCCTACCCTCTCCTCCTTACATTGTATAGAAATAATCCCTTTCACCCCTCCCCGCTCCCAAAGAAGCCCCACGGCCTTGAAGCTCAGTCCAAAATGTCCTTAGAACATCCCCTCTTGATCCCATACTTTCCTCTTTGACATCCCTTCCTCGTGCGCCACCCCCTCTCCAAACCTCAGGTGGAGAATACCACCGACTCAGTCCAGATTAGTCCAGATCGGCCTCTGATCACTTCGGTCTGGGGGTTCTAGATGTCTCTCCCTGTTGATGGTCACCGCGTTGTTGTCTGCTCTGGGTATCGTCAGCATCTGTAGAGTGCCGCAGGTGCTCCCGCTTATCCTGCTGTGATGATGCTCCTTTGCCAATCCGCAACCTCTCCAGCAGTCTTTCTGCCTCCTCCGGTGATGCGCAGAGCTCAGGTTTTCCATCTATTGGAAAGATCTTCAATGTTGCCGGATACTGTAGAATAAAGCGGATCTGCTTCTTTACTAGTGCCGAGCAAATGTCTCTATACTGACGGCTCTTCCTTGCCACCTCTGCTGAGTAGTCTGCAAACAGCATGACTTTACTGCCTTTCAGCATCGCTTTGTTGTTGTTTTTTCTGTATGCTTGGAGCAATAAGGTTTTTTCTGCAAAGTCTAAATATTTAACAATAACCGGTCTGGGCCTTTCACCCTCAGATGGATTAGGTTGAGCCGGACCAATTCTATGTGCCCTCTCCACTTTTGGCGCCTTTTCCAGGCCCAATAAGGAAGGAATGTCTACAGCGCATAATTGTGCTAGGTCCCCAGGTTTAATAGATTCCGGTACTCCAATCATCCTGACATTGTTCCTTCTCGACCTGTTTTCCAGGTCATCAACCTTTTCTTGCAGCACCACATTCTTTCTCATTAATTTATGCATATTACTCTTGGCTCCCATTATTTCATCCTCCACACAGCTCACCCTTTGTTCCAATTCAGTTATTTGAGTGGAGTGTGCAGTAACCTCTGACTGTAACTTAGACAGGGTAGCTGAGATGGATGCAGAAACTGATGCTGTGACTGTGGAGGTAATAGTAGCTTCCAGCGCTGCAGTTATTCCTGGGGCCAGTAACTCTGCCACCTTTGCTGCCATGGCGTTGCATTGTGCCCCTAGCCTGGGTAACGTTTCCTCTGCCTCCAACTCCCCCTCTGAGACAGGCGCTCCTTGCGCTGTGAGTTGTATGGAGCGGCTGCTGCGTGTGGCGCGGGGCTGTTCGGGCGCCATCTTGGACGCCATGCTGCCTCCCTGTAGTGGGGGTTAATATAGATTTTCCGCCCCCGCAATACTGGAATCGCCCGGTTCACTCACTGGGACGGGCGCTCTGTTTCTGGCACTGATAAGTGCCGTTTCTTGTTGCGGTCAGTGCGGGGAAGACGGCGGTTTAGGAGGAGCGGGGCCGGAGCTCGTTTCCTCAGCCTCAGCTCATGCACGCGCCGGAACCGGAAGTGTGCACCTATGCTTATTTTTTTCAAAAAAACTTTTTGGATGTGCAGACCATTGTTTCTCTAGACTGTTTGTATGGGGGAGTGGCTGCCCTCACTTTGGCTTTTGCACTCCTCCCACCTGCACAGGCTTTTCAATCAATGCAAAATAACTTGTAGCTGGAATCTACTCTCCCAGAAATGGGGAGGTCTGAACCAAGAGAGGTAACCTATAGCGTAGGTTCCAATTTGTATTGAGGTCGCCTTGTCGATTGGCAAGTGGGCTTATACAGTTTTCAGAAATGTAAACTAAAAACTTCAAATTTTTCATGTATTCAAAGTAGTAGAAATACTTTTCCAAAAATACCTATGTTCTTTTTGATTGTTTTCTTAGTGCTAGTAGTGTGCTGCTGATATTGGATTGTGAGCATTGCTCATGACATCATCAACAGGTGTACCGGGTATGGTGATGGCGCTGAAATATGGCTGAAAAAGTGAGCATTTTAAAATATTAGAACATCCTTTTAAAGTTGCAAACACCAGGCCGAGATGTTAAGTGACACTAAGGGGGACATGTCCCATTAGGGCTGCACCTTTTGGTGTATTTTGCACCAAAAAACTGTTGACACCATATTATCTATATAAATGAACTGACGTACACCAAAGTAAGTGCCTCAAATATGCTAGCAATGATATGCTATGCCCCTTTTTTTGGTATACGCCTAAATTAGGCGCATTACATATGCTATACAAGGCATGCCACAAGCCAGATTTTTCACAGGTTTATTTATTCAGGAACACTATACACTCATTTAATGCGCCTTAAAACTGGCTTTGAATCGCCTCTTTTCTGATATGTCGCCCTAAATGTCCTTCCTCAAGTGACAGCTCTCAGCTATAAACCATGGTCCAGCACATCCATATCTACAATAAAATTTCCTGCCCACTCCTACTTATTCCATGTGTTTATTGCCTTTACTCTAGAAATTAACCATGTTATGACCAGTTACAAAACAACAAGTATCATAAAACGAAAACATAACTTTTAATATTACTTACATAAAAAGATATATAATTTCTTACATCCACAAATGTGCACCAATAGTATAAAAACATGTACTCTTGTATAATCACCACCTGTATATATCTATATACAGTGGGGAAAAAAAGTATCTAGTCAGCCACCAATTGTGCAAGTTCTCCCACTTAAAAAGATGAGCGAGGCCTGTAATTGGCATCATAGGTAGACCTCAACTATGAGATACAAAATGAGAAAACCTATCCCGAAAATCACACTGTCTGATTTTGAAAGAATTTATTTGCAAATTATGGTGGATAATAAGCATTTGGTCAATAACAAAAGTTCATCTCAATCCTTTGTTCTATATCCTTTGTTGGCAATGACAGAGGTCAAACGTTTTCTGTAAGTCTTCACAAGGTTGGCACACACTGTTGCTGGTATGTTGGGTCATTCCTCCATGCAGATCTCCTCTAGAGCAGTGATGTTTTGGAGCTGTCGCTGGACAACATGGACTTTCAACTCCCAAAAGTTTTCTATGGGGTTGAGATCTGGACACTATCTAGGCCACTCCAGACCCTTGAAATGCTTCCCTTTTGAAGCCACTCCTTCATTGCCCTGGGGGTGTGCTTGGGATCATTGTCATGCTGAAAGACCCAGCCAGGTTTCATCTTCAATGCCCTTGCTGATGGAAGGAGATTTGCACTCAAAATCTCACAATACATGACTCCATTCATTCTTTCATGTACATGGATCAGTTGTCCTGGTCCCTTTGAAGAGAAATAACCCCAAAGCATGATGCTGCCACCCCCATGCTTCACAGTAGGTATGGCTTTCTTTGGATGCAACTGAGCATTCTCTCTCCTCCAAACACGACGCGTTGGTTTTTCTACCAAACAGTTCTACCTTGGTTTCATCTGACCATATGACATTCTCCCAATACTCTTCTGAATCATCCAAATGCTGTCTAACAAACTTCAGACTGGCCCGGACATGTACTGGCTTAAGCAGGGGGACACGTCTGACACTGCAGGATCTGAGTTAATGGCGGCGTAGTGCGTTACTGATGGTAGCCTTTGTTACATTGGTCCCAACTCTCTGCAGGTCATTCACTAGGTCCCCCGGTGTGATTCTGGGCTTTTGCTCACCCTTTCTTGTGATCATTTTGACCCCACGCGGTGAGATTTTGCATGGAGCCCGAGATTGAAGGAGATTACCAGTGGTCTTGTATGTCTTCCATTTTCTAATTATTGCTCCAACAGTTGATTTCTTCACACCAAGCTGCTTGCCTATTGCAGATTCAGTCTTCCCAGCCTGGTACAGGGCTACAATTTTGTTTCTGGTGTCCTTCAACAGCTCTTTGGTGTTCACCATAGTGAAGTTTGGAGTGTAACTGTTTGAGGTTGTGGACAGGTGTCTTTTAAAATGATAAGTTCAAACAGTTGCCATTACTACAGGTAATGAGTGGAGGACAGAGGAGCCTCTTGAAGAAGTTACAGGTCTGTGATTTGTTTTCTCATTTTCTCTCTCATAGTTGAGGTCGACCTATGATGTCAATGACAGGCCTTTATCATCTTTTTAAGTGGAAGAACTTGCACAATTGATGGCTGACAAAATACTTTTTTTCCCCACAGTATATATGTCTCCAAAACTTTGCTCAAAAGGCTGATATACCTACATACAGGGACACAGCGTCAGAGAAGAAATAAAGATTGATACCACACACGTGTTCCCTCTACGACTCAGGACAGATAGTCACTTAATATTTTCTTATAATGTTGCATCCAGCATCCAGTGGCATCAGGACAGGGAGATCTTCACAGAGCCCAAGATATGATTCCCTATTGTACCCTTTCTATCAGGAAGGGAAAGTCGCTCCCAAGAGGGTGCCCCCCCCCAGCCTCTCTCCTAAACTGCCCCTATTGATCCCTTTGGGCAACAATTCAGTAATAGTTATGACCAGTTACTTACATATTTAAAAAGTGTGTTCAACTTTTCATTATACAAATATTTGCATAATGCTGGGAATTCCCATAATACTGTTCCCAAGAAGAATTTTATGACAATAATCGGAACTATTGCTAGAAAACAAGAAACATACAAAGCATAAGAGTATCTTACGTCCTTATTTATATTCATGGCTTACATCCTCTTAGCTCAGTCTCGCTAAAGTTACTTATCTTAGGAGTTAAGTTCAACTTCTCCTGAAGCATTATTAAAAGTATCTTCGACCTTTCATTAAAAGGATCCTCTCTTCATTGTAATTATTATCACAATGAAAATTTCAATTACAGTCACAAGTTACAAGCAGCCAAAAAGCGGAAATTAATCCTCAATGAGAATATCATCTTCTGATAAGGGTCAAAACTAGCAAACAAGATGCTTCTATGTTTCTATAGAGTAGAACACTTGAGAATGACTGATGAGGAGACCAATTTAGTGAGTACATTCGGATTAGGGTAATGAGTGTATAATGTTTAGCGTAAAACAGCAGTGAAAATCAAGATATTTAAGTCCATGCTGAAGCACAGTCAAGTATTAAATTAAAAGAGGGTATAATGAGGTGGACCATACTGAACAAATGCATCATAGGGTTATGTTAGCACATTGCTGAATACTATGCTACAAATAGTATATATTGTTTTCTCCAGTTTGGACAAACACAACCCAATAAGAGGGTCCACCAAAAAGAAATGATTACAGGTGGTCTCAATACTGAGAGCGCTAGATCATATGTAGGCAAATACAACACGTAAGCATGACAAGACCACTTAAAAATCAATGCAATGGCCTTCAATGCATGTGCCCACTCCTTCAGATACTCACAAGATACAGTAATGAAATTTAGGCACTCTTCACATTTCCACTGGAAGTTTGGTCAGGAAAAACAAAAAACAAAATAGTGCAGCATACTGCATTATTTTGTCTGCCAAGATGAAGGACGCCACAGCAGAAACCCAACAGATTATACTGCAATCAATGGGGTCAGTCGGTTGCTATTGGTGTCCATAACAGTTAGAACAGCCAGACCAGGGTAAAGGTGGTGCCTGAGCCAGACTTGTGGTATTGGCTCTACACTGCCCTGTATGTATGAACTGCAGAAGAACAGCCAGACCAGGGTAAGGTGGTGCCTGAGCCTGAGTTGTCGTATTGACACTACACTGCGCCTGTATGTATGACCTGCAGAAGAACAGACCAGGGTAAAGGTGGTGCCTGAGCCAGACTTGTGGTATTGGCTCTACACTGCCCTGTATGTATGACCTGCAGAAGAACAGCCAGACCAGGGTAAAGGTGGTGCCTGAGTTGTTGTATTGGCTCTACACTGCCCTGTATGTATGACCTACAGAAGAACAGCCAGACCAGGGTAAAGGTGGTGCCTAAGCTGTTGTATTGGCTCTACACTGCCCTGTATGTATGACCTGCAGAAGAACAAGTTCATACATTCTACTGCATTTTACACTGCCTTAAAGAGCACCTGTCACATAGAATATGTCCCCCTTGCTGAGGGCAGCACAAGCTAGGGTCAGACCTGCTGTTTCCAGCGCTGTTTCCCTTATTCTGTAAGATGCTGTAGTTTTTGTGTATTTAATGCTCAAATCTGCAGTTTTCAGCCAGAAAAGAGTCAGAGACTCAGTTTTTTTCCCCAAACCCCGCCCACCTGAGACTAGCCCCGCCCACCTCAACTGATAAACCTATTACTTTAAATAGGTAGAAACATGTGAATAATTATCAGTGGGCGGGGCTAACACCTGCTCATGAATAAGATTTGAGCATTAATTGCTCTAAAACTACTACTCTTACAGAATAAGGGACACAGTGCGGGACACAGCAGGTCTAACACTCTATTCTGCTGGCCTCAGCAAGGGGGGCATAATCTCTGTGACAGGTTCTCTTTAAAGCTATTTAGAACTGGCCTGTCAGTGCCAACATTCATACATGTCACCCAAAATTGCAACAATCACATGATTGAGCCCTCAACTGTTCATGATCGAGCCCTCAGCAACAACTCATTGTTGCTTTGACGCGGTCTCTGAACTGGATTAGGGAACTGAACCAACATCTGAAAAAGCATCTAAAACAAACAGCAATCCGTCTCATATTTCCTCAGCATTGTATTACACACACTGCTGTTTATCTGCGGTGCTGAAAAGAACTGACATTTAAATTATTGAGGCAGTTTCAGCACTAAAATATGCCCACAGAAATCAATGCAGTAGAGAAAAACAATGTCTAATAATTTTGTCTTGGTTTGGATGCAGTTTTCCAAACCCAAATTCACATCCAATCAACCCCAAAACAGTTAGAAATCAGCGCCCAAAAACCACATCCAAAACAACGCTGAAAAAACAGCCTCTGAAAAATACTTCTAAACCACATCTGAAATTGCAAATCTGCATTCAAAATCAGTATTGATTCAGCAGTGGATAAGTGTACTAAACCTGTTAAATCAGCGCTTTTTGACTTTAAAGGGATTGTATCCCCATGTTGTTTCAGGGTCACAGGCAGCTTCAGACTCACAGTTCCTCACTCTTCCTGGTTAGGCTGTGGGTGATTCTATATCAGTGATTGGCATATCAACTCTGTATTCCCAGCTCTTCTAATCGCTCTGACAAGACTACAGGAGATGTTATCTACAGTGGAGAGGGCTAAAGAGCAAGTAAACATTCAAAAGTGATTAAATCTCCATTGTTTGTTAGAGATTACACACTGTTCTCAAGCTGCTGTCCATGCTGTGGTGACGTCCCTCATTGTTCTCAGATAAGAAAAAAGCAACGAGAGAAGGCGAGAGCAGGATGGTAACCAGAGAAATCTGTAGCACTCAGAGCAGATAAAATCTCTCATATCTCCTAAGGTTAATATAAAAAGAGGAATGTATTTGGAAAAAGTCTTGAGTTAACATTTTACATGTTGAAAGCTAATCTTAGTGAGACAACCCCTTTAAATAACACATGTATCTATAAAAAATAAATAAAACAATGTTTTCCAAGTATAGGCTAATACAGCTATCCCAGTTGTGAAAAAAAAAAAAATCATGTAATCTATTCTTTAATCCTTTCAAAATGTTTGCAAGTGGGTAAGTATCTGTCTCAGTAATAGAAAACAAAGGGTGGTGATTAATGGTACATACTCAGAGTGTTACTAGTAGGGTACCAGAGGGGTCAGTATTGGACCCTATTCTCTTTAATATATTCATTTATGACCTTACACATGGATTGCAGTTGAATATCAATCTTTGCAGATGATACTAAGCAGAGAAATGACAGAAGAGGTTTAACACAGATAAATACAAGGTTATGCACATGGGGAGGAAAAATCAATTCCATGATTACTTGTTAAATGGAGAAACGGTTAAAAGTGACATTGAGAAGAACTTGGGAATCCTAGTGGGCAGTATACTTAATTGTAGCAGCCACCATCAGGCAACAGCTGCCAAGGTAAATAGGGATCATGGGGTGTATTAAAAGGGTCATTGATGCACATGATGAGAACATTATTCTCCCACTATACAAGTCACTGGTCAGACCACAAATGGAATATGGTGTAGAGTTTTGGGCACCAGTTCACAGGAAAGATATTGTAGAGCTTGAAAAGGTACAAAGGCGGGCAACAAAAATAATAAAATGACTGGGTGGACTACAATACCCAGAAAGATTATCAAGGTTAGGGTTATTTAGTTTTAAGAAAAGACGGCTTCAGGGGAAAATAATAAATATGTATAAATACATCAAAGGTCAATACAGAAATCTCTCCCAAGATCTATTTATATCCAGGACTGTATCTAGAACAAGGGGGCATCCTCTATGTTTAGATGAAAGAAGGTTTCTACATAAACATAGAAAGGGATTCTTCACTGTAAGAGCAGTGAGACTGTGGAACTCTCTGCTAGAGGAACTTGTAAAGGTGAATTCACTAAGAGAGTTCAAAAAGGGTCTGGATGCATTTCCAGAGAGTAATAATATAACAAGCTATAGTGACTAGGATTCTGGAGAAGGGTCGTTGATCCAGGGATTTATTCTGATTGCCGGATTAGAGTCAAGAAGGAAGTTTTTCCCTAAAATGAGGACAATTGGCTTCTACCTCATGGGGGGTTTTGCCTTCCTCTGGATCAGCACTAGAGCACAATAGGCTGAACTGGATGGACGTCTGTCTTTTTTGGGCCTTACACATTTGAACCAACTTGTTTCCCCTAAAGACCCAAACAAAACACAGGTCACGGAGGGCAGACCCAGCTTGAACAATATTTTAATAATTCATGTCACCAGATAAAGCAGAGCCCCACTTTGTGAGTTTAACTTCATAAAAAAATTGTATTATACATAAGTGAGAGGAGAGAAGCAAGCTTTTGGGTTCTTTTTCATGCTTAATTCTTACAATATAGTCTCTTTATACATGTTAAAGTACCACAAAAGTGGTTACAAAAAAAAAAATGCTTTGAAAGCCACAGTATTACAATGCATTGGTGTGTGGTGCCTGGTAGCATCATGATGAACCTTAAAATGGATCTATTCCAGATCTGAAGGTGTTTCCAGGTTAAGGGAGATGTACATTTGTCGGAGTTCTTGAATATAGTCCTTGAATATAGCCTCAACCTCTCAGGATCATTTTCAAAAGCAGATCCAATATATTATATATCTAGACATTAACCTCACTCTGTCAATCTCCACATCACCACTAAGCAGACTTGCAAAAATGGGCAACTTCAACACTTTTCTGACTTGAACAAACACATCCCAAAAAAAAGTCACATTGCCAAGACTGTCATATTTTTTCAGATCCCTACCCACACCCGTTCCGCTAGGGTACTCGACTTGCTTGCACTCTGCTATCTGCAAGTTTGTATTGAAACATAAAAGGCCTAGAAGACCATTGCACAGAATGTTTTATAGCAGAGAACATGGAATCCTGTCTCCTAATCTTACACTGTACTGTAAGGTTGGTCAGACTGTCCACCTAGCTATAGTTACAATGAGGTTGGTTTAGAGTAAGCATCCATATCCCCATACACAGGGGATAGTCTTGGGTGGACAACAGATTTGCCTCTTGTAACAACACTCACAATGTTCACATTCCTTAAAGGACCACTCTGGGTATTTTTACACTTTGTTCACTAGAAAATGCTTTACGGGGCTCAACAGTGCCAGTAATTTTGCTTACCTGCAGCGTAATATAAGATTTCTAACTGCTGCAACTGAGTCATGTAACCTGCACTCTGAGTTGCTGAAACACACAGCACGGTTGTGTGACCAGGATGCAAATCTCTCTATATATAAGATTCCAAATCAGTCTCAAGGGGATGCATAGAGAGACAAGCAGAGTGCAGGTAGCTCAACACAACACTAGTGCAGCAGTCAGAAATCCTGTATTCAGCTGCAGGTAAGCCCAGTTACTGACACTGCTGTGTATTGAAAAATCCCTTTTCTAGTGAGCAAAGGGGAAAACAAAAGCTGGAGTGGTCCTTTAACCCTATAAAGGACAGGTTCCAGTAAAAATGTCAAACAAACCCTTTACTTAAAGGAGTTGTCTCCCTACAGAGTTTCATAGGATGCATGAATGAAATACTCTGTCATTTCCTGGTTCAGACTGACTCTAATTTGCATACAGTTCAGTGGTGTATTCAATGCTGTGCTTTCAGTTGCAAATTAGTTCAGATTAGCTCAGAAGCTTCTTGGAAACTACAAGCAGGACTTTGTGATGACATCACTCACTGCTATCACATAGAACAAACAGCAGGGGGGAGAGATGTACACAGGTCAGTTATTGAGGGAACTGAAATAGCCAGGGAGGTGATTAATTCACTTGTATCTCCTTAACAAAAACAGATAAACAAAGCAATATATTTGGAAAATGTCTTCATTTTGTGTTCCCTACAATTTGAAAGCTATTCTTTGTAGTGAGACAAACCCTTTAAGTATTATCAGAAATTTATTTTTCACTGGGATTAGAGACTTCACATTAAGTCTGGTGGCTGCATTATCAATTAATTAAACTACGTTGCTATCTGACTGGATTCTGATTGCTGTCCATAGAGGAACCAAAAATATAATATTCCAGACAGAGAGAATTTTTATCTAGCTCAAATATATCATTATTTTCAATCTTTTCCTCCACTTGCCACCCTGAAATTTTCCACACAATTTGAACATATCTGTCAGAAAGATCCTTTTAGCAGTTAAATAATTTTCCTCTTTTATTTTAACAATTCAAATTAAACTACAGGTGATAGAGCAATGAGAGGCAGACCAAAGTACTTTGCTTTCTTTCGAGAAATGTTTTTACTGTTGCAACACCACTACCATGGGAAGTCACCAAGTCTCACAGTCACCTTCATTAAACTATTTCCTAGGATATATAATGTTTCAACCTGCTTACATGAAATTTACCCAACAGTTCTCAACATCTGCTTCAGGGGATATGTTAAGCCAGGAGATCTCCGGCACATGTGGTGATCTTTATCCAAGAGTTGGCTTTTTACAGAATCTATTACTTTTTAAAATGAATACATTATGGTATCTCAAAAACAATTTCCTTTACTACCTGCAGCGATGCTGCTGGGTAAAAAACAACCAGAGACCAACAGCAAAACTAACCTATCCAATTTTTTACCCTGGGAACTGGGATACACATGGCTTTTAAATGGCATGTATGAATACCGTCTGAGACTTTCCTTGTTGCCCATAGCAAGCACTCAGAGCTCCCCTTGCATTTTGTAGAGCACTTTACGAAATTAAAGGGGAGCTCTGATTGGTTTCTATGGGCTCTGATTGATTGTAATGGGCATCAAAGTCTTACACCTAGACAGTTTTCATACATGTCTTTCATGTTAAGTACACACCTTAATTATATAATTTTAAAGAAAGATACTAAAGACCAATATGATTTTGCCTACGGACCATGGCTGTATTATAGGGCTTCAATAGGGTTCAACAGACTCTAAAAGTCTGCCCCTGAGGCGGACCTCAAAGGTGTATACTTATCTCTGTTCCAAGCACAATTGTGGTTTAACTCCTTAACGACCGCGTGCCGTCTTTTGCCGTCAGCCGGTGTGGGTCATTCGTCTGCAGCGATGTCTTTTGGCGTCGCTGCAGACATCGGAGTTTGTGGCGCCCGGTATCGCAACTGAGCTGGGATCGGGGCTGTACTACACAGCCCTGATCCCAGAGCATCTCCTACGAGCACCGGGTAGTGGAGGAAACCTCCGCAATCCGGTGCTTTAACCCTTTGATTGCGGCGGTGCGTTTCCGCAGTGCATTTAAAGGGTTCCCCTGCTCTGTCGGGTGATCGGAACACCCGGTGACCTGACATAGCCCAGGGAACGGCTGCACAGTCAACCCTGGGGACCTAGAGCTGTCTGTGTACTAAGCCAGTGACTAGGACCCACTGCCTGTGTCAAAGTGACACAGATTAGAATGTATTAGCATATATGAATATGCTAATACATTACTAACAATATAAAAAAAATGTAAAACAGTTCTCATTTCATGGGAGTAAAAAAAAAGTAAAAAAAAACCCATAAAAAGTGTTAAAAAAAAAGAATACAAAAATAAATAAGATAAAAATAAATATTTAATAAAAATAATTGTGCATAAATTACACACAAAAAAACCTACACATATTAGGTATGCACACAACCGTAATAACCTGTAGAATTAATCTAACAAGTTATTAAGTGTGAAATGTGAATGGTGTAAAAAAAAATAAAATAAATATTTATAAAAAAAAATACTGTAATTATTTATAAGTGAACTTAATCTATTGCCCCATAAAGTACAACTTGTCTCGAACAAAACGAGGCCTCATACAACTGCGTCATTGAAAAAATAAAAAAGTTACAACTGGTTGAAACGCAAGGAGGCAAAAACTAAAAAAATGTTCTGGTCATTAACTACTTTTCAGGCGTTCGGCTTAAGGGGTTAAACATCTTTGAACCAGATAGGACTGTGTTATACTATGTTACTTTTTCTGTTGTATGTTCCTATGTTTCATCATGTAACTGCATTCTATTTTGTATTTCATTTTTGTTATATATGCAACTGTAAGGCTATGTTCACACGGCTTATTTTGGGACGTATCTCGCCCCATATTGCGCGCCGTACTGCGCTAAATACGGGGCGAGATACGTCCCAGTTATTACGGTAATCCACAGTTCTCATAGAGAACTATGGATTACGTCTCCTCTCCCCGGCACGTAAATACACGAGCAGGGAGAGAAGTGACATGTCAATTAATTCATGGCGTATACGCACCGAGAATAATGAATGTCTATAGGGCTGGCTACCGTCCCCCCGCCCCCCCCTGTACACACGGCGTAATTGCGGGTGAAATACATCCTGCAATTACACCGTGTGAACATAGCCTAAGAGATATAAAGTTTGAGAAAAAATATATTCCGATAATGACAAGATAACAGATCTATGATCACCGTGAGTGAGGGTGAGAGACCAAGGTCCTTATCACTACTAATAAAATTCTGGCTTATAATCGTAATGCAACTAGGTTCAATCCGAAATCTTATTAATTAAAACAAGACCTTACACCCTTCTTTATAAAAGAAACTGGAGATTTATTATCCACTTCTTCAAAGGATCATAACATTACAAGTTACAAAACATAAATTACATAAAATATTCTCTTACATTACCCATATGAGTATGTGTGTTGGATGTAGAATATGAACCCTTATTTCTTTCACTCCTATACCAGAGATAGGCCTTCAATGGCTGCCTTCACCACATGGCCCTTTGCCCATTCTCCAAGGTCTGTTGGCTCCGCCCCAAGGTTCCAACCTTAACTTCCCCATACCCCCACTTTATATACATCTCTCCGTGTGGGTGTGACTCTCAGTTGGCTGATGTAATGATAGAAGAACATTTGTGGAATACAGCTAAATATACCAGGCTCAGCCTCTATTACAACTGCACCGTCTGATGTCAAAGGCTAATAACTCCCAAACCAGTTCTGACCAGCTTTTTCACCAGCCTTCCAAATGTAGCAATGCAAGCAACCTTTAAAAATCGTATTTGTGCATGTATGTGCAATTTGTTGAGGTAACCCTGTGTGTATATATGAATTAACAGCTTATTGACCCTATACCATGATTATTGTACATTTTACTATCAAATTACCTTTTTTTTTTTTTCCAATTCAACGACATTTATTAGGGCAAGAGCCATTACAAAGCATAGTATAGACATGTAGAATAAAATCATCTGTAAATACAACTGGCTTACATCAAGATAGGACCAACAATGATGAGTAAGAAAGTAAGATGTAAATTGTAACAACATGAAGTAAGAACAAATTGACAAAGGATACTGCATGAACACTGCTATACCTGTATAAAAAGATAACATGGGAGAAGGAAAATGTCACAGTCAAGAATCTGTATATGTTCAGTACCGTATAGAATCAACAAACAATCAAAAGAGATAACAAACGGAGTAAGTCCAGTACATAATCATGAAGCAAAATGACGCTATTACACGGCCTCTGCATTAAAGGGACTTTAACGGTCCAAAAAGTGAAACATTAATGAAGAACATATGTTTCGGCCATCGGACAGACCAACAAAACATACACCATGACACCTCATATACACCACACACACAGGAGAGAGAGAAAAAAAAAAAAGGAGGGGAGGGGAAGAAGAGGTGGGAGGGGATGGAAGGGGGGCAGTTATAGCAAGGTACAAGGGGGGGGGGGTGGACAAGGACGAGGCCACAAAAGCATCTGTGGGCAGCAGACGGCTCCCCTGGTCTCAGGGTTTACGCGCCGTCTGTGCACTGAAGGACTGGAATGTGGAAGAACCCACAAACTGAAGCCAGGGTGTCCACATCTTGACTAATAACCTGGTACGGTCTTCCGTGGTGGCTAAGAGTTCTTCCATATGGTGAATATGGGAGACCTACACAAGCCAGTCCTCTATAGAAGGTGGTTCAGGTGACTTCCACCGCCTGGGGATAACGGTTTTCGCTGCCTGGAGCAAATGTCTTAGAAGGGATTTTTTATAGGTCAAACATAAACAAGAGTGCTGCCTCGGGACTCTTTGGGATAAATAGGCCTGATATGTCGCCAATGACACCATATATCGCATCCCAAAAACCCATCAGGGAGGGGCAGTCCCACCATACATGGAGCATTGTCCCTCTTGAAGTTCCACAACGCCAACAAGTCTCGGGGACCTGCGGGTACCACTTATGTAGTAGGTGGGGGATCCTATACCATCTGGTCAAGATCTTAAAACTCTTTTCCTGGGCTTTCGTTGCTATGACAGCTTTATGAGTAAGGCTGAAGCATTTACTCCACTGTGAGGGAGAAAACGGTTTACCAAGGTCCTTCTCCCAAGCAGCGCAGTAAGGCGGGAGATCCAGCTGGCCGATAGCGGAGAGTTCCTGGTAGAGCAAGGATATAGAATGACGCGGGGGTGAGTGCTGGAGGCACATATGCTCAAACTTAGTGAGGGGCCTTTGGGCATTGAGCGTGCCACCAAACGAGGAAAGAAAATGTTTCAGTTGGGCATATTGAAAGGCGGAAGAGGCTTGACTAGCAGACCCGTCTGCCAAGCTTGAGTGCGGGAGAAGCCGATCTCCCACAATCACTTGGTTGAGACGCAGGGGAACGAGCCTGGAGCTCCCGAAGAAAGGGCGTTGGCCCATTCCAGGTTGAAAGGAGGGATTATCTGAAATTGGCATAAGAGGCCCCAATCTATCAATTAGATTAGGGTATGACCTGGTCGAGCAGATCGAAGTTAGCGTATGCTTAACAGTGTAGGAGGAATGATATCGATTCCCGAGGGTAGAGGTCCAATTCCAGGGGAGCGAGGCTAGGGATAGGGAAGACGCACCACGTGCCATACGCGTCCAAATTTTCCTATCATCGCGGCACACCATGTCCAGTAGTCGCAAATATGCCGAAGCTAGATAATATTTCCTACAGTCAGGTAATCCCAGTCCGCCCTGAGTCTTGTGTCTGGTCAATACGGTGTATGAAAGTCTTGGGCGGGAGGAGGACCAGACAAATGATGTGAAAAGGCGTTGTACACGCCGCCAGAAGGAATTTGGGATGAAAGTAGGGATCGTCTGTAATAGGTACAATATACGAGGTAAAATTTACATTTTCAAAATGTTAACCCTACCAAACCAGGAAAAACATTGTTTTGTCCACAGATTCAGGTCCTGGGTGATTCGCCTAAGTGCAGATACAAAATTAAGGGTGAAAACGTTTGAGAGGGCCGCTGGGATAACAAGTCCCAGGTAGGATAGACCTTTAGGTGGCCACATAAAGGGATAGCCTGATTTAAGCTGACTGAGAACTGAAGGGGGCAGACCTATGCTTAGTGCTTCGGATTTAGAGATGTTTATTTTAAAGTTGGACCAAATGCCGAATGTGTCAAGGATAGACATAAGAGACGGGAGCGACGTGACTGGGTTAGTTAAATATACCAGGAGATCGTCTGCAAACGCTGAACATTTAATCTCTATCCCCGCGATATTGATTCTTGCAACGTCCGGATTATTACGTATTGCTGAGAGTAAATTTTCCATAACCAGGACGTACAGGAGGGGGGACAGGGGACAACCCTGCCGTGTGCCATTTGCAATCGTGAACGATTCGGAAAGAGTACCATTAATCTTCAACTTGGCAGTAGGGGCATTGTAGAGGGCTAGTATTTTCGAGATAAAGATAGGGCCCATCCCCAGATGCTGAAGGATAGAAATTAAGGACGACCAAGAAATTCTATCAAAAGCCTTTTCGGCATCCAGGGATAGGACCATCAAGGGAATTTTCTGGGATTGGGCATGGTGAACTACATCCAGGGTTTTCAAGGTGTTGTCCCGTGCTTCCCTACCTGGTACAAATCCCACCTGATCGGGGTGTATGAGGTCCGGGAGCACAGAGTTTAATCTATTGGCTAATAATTTTGCGTAAATTTTTAGGTCTACATTTAGTAGAGAAATTGGCCTGTAACTGCCATGGAGAAAGGCGTCTTTCCCTGGTTTGGGTATAAGGGCAATATGGGCCAGAGTCGCATGTTCAGGGAACGGATTGTCCGAGGAGACATAATTAAAGGCCCGTAATAGTAGGGGAGTTAGTTCTTCTCGGAAAGCTTTATAAAATTTGTCTGTAAACCCATCCGGACCTGGACTCTTCCCACTGAGCAGACCTAGAATAACAGAGGAAACCTCCGGGGCAGTAAGAGGAAATTCGAATTCCGAGAAGTCAATGTTGGATGGAGGTAGGGGAAGGGCAGGGAAATCCGGTCTTACAACGGGGGAGGTGGGGAGTTGGAGATTATACAATTTTGAGTAGAAAGAATGAAATGTGCTGCTAATCTCACCCGTAGTATGGACCAATGTGCCCCTTGGAGACCTAATCTGGGGTATGTGTGACTTGGCCAGTCGGTGTCTCAGGGCCCTTGCAAACATCCTCCCACTTTTGTTGCTGTATTCGTATAGCCGGCTACAGCCCACTTGTAAGAATCTCCGCCAAGAGAACTCCAGCAATCGCTTGACCTCTAATCTTGCAGAGAGTAAATCTCGCAGAGTATCTGCCGCTTGGGCGCGCTTATGCTGAAGCTCTAGTGCGGAAACCCTGGATAAAGCTAGACTTAGTTTGGCTGCCCTATCCCTCTTTAGCCTCGAGCCATGCCTGATCAGGACTCCTCGCACCACACACTTAAGAGCTTCCCATTGAATTGTCGGGACAGAGGTGTCATGCATATGGTCCCGTGTAAAATTTGCAATAGTCCGAGAAATATCAGTTACGCAAGCAACATCTAGCAACAAGGACTCATTCAGTCGCCACGACCAGGCAGACCTTGAGGAAGAGGGCAGCTTTAGTGTACAGTAAACAGGGGCATGGTCAGATAAGATGATGTTGCCCACTGATGTGGTGGAAACCCAGGGGAGGGCACCATGGGACACCAAAATATGGTCTAAATGGCTATAAACATTGTGTGGATGGGAGTAAAAACTGAAGTCTCTGTCGCTAGGATGTTGCAACCTCCAAATTTCACATAGCTGGAGTGAAGCGCATTCCTTCTTAATTGATTTGATGGCCGAATAGGACAGTGAAGACCTGCTTGAGGAATTGTCCAAGGCAGGGTCGAGGGTGACATTCAGGTCCCCACACAGAACTACCATGCCCTGAACCAAAGGGGTCAGCTTCTCCACTAGACGAGTAAAAAAGGCAGCCTGCCCTTGGTTTGGCACGTATACATTGACTACTGTGAAAAGGTGGCCCTCTATGTTAAGAATTAAGATAATATAGCGCGCGTTGGTGTCTGTCCAACAGGCTTGAACCTGATATGCTAAGGACTTGTGAATCGCCACTGCCACTCCCCTGGACCTGGACTCCCGACAATTCGCAAAATACCACTTGGTATAATACTTGTTGCGTATGCTCGGCGCATGCCCTTCCTTAAAATAAGTCTCCTGAAAGCAGCCAATTTTGATTTTTTGTTTATGAAAGCGGGAGAGCAGTTGGGACCTTGTACTTGGGAAGTTAAGACCTTGCGCGTTAAATGAGACGAAGGATAGATCCGCTATGCTTTGCGTAAGACGTAAAGGGGGAGGAGGAGCAGAGACAATTAAAAAAAAAAATTGACCTACGGGGCTACTGGGGGTGTGACGGTAAGTCAGAAGGAAAGGGGAGTCATGTGGAGAAAGGTGCCACACACTCACAACAACTACAGACACACAACCAGGAAGCAGGCAAAACAAAAAGGGGCCTGCAGCTGGAACTATATCAGTGACTAAAGTAAAGTCAAATATCCCTAGGGCCTAGAGAAGGGCCTATATCGGGATTGGATCCTACTGGGGCTAGATGGAGAAGAATGAGGCAGGAATATACATAGAACAAATTTGTTCAATATTTGTTATGTATGTAATTCCCCTTAAATGTACAGCGCCCTGGAATTAATGGCGCTCTAAAATAAATAATAATAATAATAATTTGAGCTGCACCACCTATATGCTATGAAGAAAAATGAAGGAAAAATGAGCAGCTGGTTCTATCAAGTTTGCGAAACAACACGGTGCTTCTGAACCGGGGAAATCCTGTTACCGGGAAGTGTACTCAAAACTGCTATAAAGAAGAAGGGAGTGACAATAAGCAGCAATAGCCTGTTAATGCTTTAACATATACTGATTATTGAAAGTCCACTGACAGAAAACACGATATTCAAAGGATACCCCTAAGTTGTAACCCCATGAGTGTCCTTTAAGGCGGGTTAGAATTGGTGGAAGAGTCAGTGCGGTGGCGCCGGCGTCTATTTCTCCGCGGGGGGAGGCCTTGCGGGTCTGGCAGTTCTTGAGCTGGAGGCCTGTTGACATAAGAGTCCAGAGAAGGCCAGGGGGAGGCAAGACGATATCTTGGATATGTAGCCCTTGGAGTACTGAAGGGATATCATCAGGGGAACGGATGGTATACAATTTCTCTTTTCCACGTATGAAGAGGACGAAGGGGAAACCCCAACGATAGGGGATATTACGCTCCTGCAGAATGGCCAAAAGGGGCTTTAGGGCAGCTCTTTGGGCCAAGGTATGCTTTGATAGGTCTTGAAGTAGCAGTATGGGAGCATCCTTGTAGAAGGTCTTCTGTCTTTGACGAGCACAGTGTAGAATGTCATCCTTAATCTGATAAAAGTGCACCCTGCATATAACATCCCTCGATTTCTTGGGATCCAGTACCGGAGGACGAAGCGCCCTGTGGGCTCTATCAATCTCAATAGGGCCGGACGGGGCCTTTCCAAGCAGGTCGTTGAAGATTGTTGTAAGGACCGGGTACAGTTCATTGGATGTGACAGATTCAGGAAGGCCGCGGATTCTAATGTTATTGCCTCTACTCCTGTTCTCCAGGTCGTCAATGTGCTGCTGTAACGTGAATCTTTGAGAGGAGTGCTGGGACGCAGAGGATTGCAGTGCTTGAATAGACAATGAATGAGACTGCCGAGTCTGATCTAGGGTAGACACTTTGGAACCGAGTGAGGTAAGTTCAGAGCGGAAGAGAGACATTTCTTGCCTGCATTCTCCAATAATACAAGTAGCTAAAGCTGAACGATCAGATTTGGATGGTAAGGATCACGCAAGGTCGTGCAAGTCAGAGAGAGTGATTGGTTTGTTCTCTTCCGCTGGTCTATGAGCGGGTTCAACTGATCCGTGTACAACCTCTTGCCTGGGGTGTACAGCGGAGGTGTTAAGCCGATGGGGTCATGTTGGGGCCCAGCTAGGGCTATCTGAGGCGTGGCGCTGGACATGAGCAGGAGTGCAGGAGTGTATGAGCGCTTCTTTATGCAAGCCATTCTCCAGATGAGGAGTGGGAGAGGAGATGTGGGCTCCAGCTGGGCTATCTGCAGATACACAGATGGGGCCTTCCCATGAGGAGCCGGTGGACCATTGCGGAGAGGGCTTTTTGGATGGCTGGATGGCTGTGTGCCAGGCCATTGGGGACAAAGCAGGTGTGCAGGTCAATGAAGAGTCAGGATGGCGGCTCTGAGGGTGCGCAGAGGCTGAGTGGGGTCCCCAAGAGTGTGCGCATTGCTGGGTGGCTGAAAATTGTAATGCAGTCTGTGCATCCCTGCTCTCCAGGCAGGGATCAAATTGCAGCAAGTCCCTTATGTGGGGTGATTTTGAAGATTCTGCCTCTGCTGTGACTACTGGCATGGACCCCTGTATGTGGGCCAGAGAGGCAGCAACAGTTGGCATGTGAGGGGTGGGCGGCAGTAAGCCTGTGGCAGGCGGTACAGGCGAATCCATTATGGATGAGTGGCGAGGTGTGTGCGCCTCAGAGTCCTCTGATGCCCCTTGCTGAGGCGCTGGACTACAAGGCTGTGAAGCAGAGCCTCTCAGGGTGTCCTCTGAGGCCGCATGCCGAGCGCCGGGATACTGGAGCATGACGGCTTCAGCACTGGTCTGGCCGTGCGCAGCAAGCAGGGACTCACCACCCACGGTATCAAAAGGGGTCCGGTGTAGTGGCTGTCGGGCGTCGCGCGGCGGAGACTGAAAGGCCGCGGCTACAGGGAGCGGTGAAGAAGCCGAGGCGTCATCTTGCCGGGCCGAGGGACGCGCACTCTCCTCGCCGGCCCGACTGCCCGCCTCCGCTAAGGATGGAGCAGGACCGGAGCTGTGATGAGCTGTGGATCGGCGATCCCTTGTCAGTGAGGAGACAGCGGTCTGAGGTAGGTGTACAGGGGATCTTTGCCGCGGGCGTCCCGGCATGGAGCCGCCGCCATTTTGCTGGGACCCGGGCCTTGTTGTACCCAGACGGGTTTGCGGGGTCGCCGGGTGAAAAAACGCTCCGATGTCGCCCTGGGGTGTAGGGGGCCGAGTAGAGCACCTCAATCCCTTCTTCTTTGCTGTTTTCCCCATAATGGAAAGGCAGAGCCAGCCAAATAGATGAGGTGGTATGAGGAGCTCAAGGACAGCACGTCTTCACTCTCCCATACTTAGGACACGGCCCCATCAAATTACCTTTTAACAGCAACTAAAGTTTATATTTTTCCACTACTTGAGAGGCTGTCTATTGAGTTTTTAACCCCTTACTGACCTATGACGTATGAATACGTCATAGCGCCGGTAAGCGGCTTTGAAACGGGATTGCAGCAGGCCAATATTGCGTTTTTTGGTCATTTTATGTCGCATAAAAATTGGAATAAAAGTGATCAAAAAAGTCAATGCGTTCTCAAATACCATGCCAGCAAATAAAAAGTACGTCCAGCCCGCAAAAAAATGCACCCTTACACTGACGTCCCGTAGGTGTTTAGTCCAAAAAACAGTTAATTTTTTTGGATCCTAAAAAGAATTAACGATGTTTGGAATTTTTTGTTTTTAGCCCACAAAACATAAAGGAATACATACTGTTTGGTATTGCCGGATGCGTATCAACATGTAGAATACTGAATAACTACATCAATTTTTAATGAAGAATAAACTCCATTAAAAAAACGCCTGCAAACATGGCGCAAGTATGTTTTTTTTAATGTGTCCCACTTAGAATTTTTTTGACGTTCCCCAGTATATTCTATAGCAATATTTGAAATAATCACCATTCAGAATGTTCATCCGTGTCAACAAAATAAAAGCGCTACATTTGCATTCTAAGAGGGAGAGTTGCTGCTTGCACTGCCTGGATCATAGGGTTTTCAAGATAAGTCGGTGTAAGCGAGTTATCTGAGCCGTGCGAGTGTCCCCTATGTTTTGTTTTTGTGTCTGTTTTGTATTAAAGTTGTTTTTTTGCTTAAGTGTGGACTTATATATTGGGGACTTTAGATTTTGGGCTTTTAGAAAGGGCAGTTTTATACAGATTTTTCATATATGTATCTGTATCTTCTTTTTTTTTTGGTTATCATCACCCATGACTTCACATGTTTGACAATGCGGGTCCAGTGCACAACCTGTGCCAATGTATGCCATCACTTGAGCAAACAGTTCGAAGAGGGCATATGCTGTGCATGATGTGTGCTCATGCACATTTAGGAAGCACGTTTATCCTGGTATAAATGAGGCAAGTGGCTAACATGAGATCCATTGCCAACTTGTTGAAAGCGCGTTTATGAATCACGAGCAATCATCGCAGGTGTAGATGCTGGGGAAGGGTGGTAGACATGGAGGTGCAGGAACTATGAGGAAGCATAGCTGGACGGTAAACAGTTAGAATGAGGGTAGAGGGAAGGTGTTAGAAAAGCTAGTCCTGAACTGGCACACCCCAACAAAATTTTGCAAGATTGGGCAGATGAGGGGCGATGTCGGCTCAGAAATAGCATTGCTAGTAGCTAAGGAAAATACCACTTTCTGCTACCTGTAAGATTGGGACTAGGAGTGCAGGTCTGGTAGACAGGTGCATAGTAGTTGGGGACTCCCATATAAGGGGCACAGACATGGGATCAATTATGCCAACATAGACCGGGATCGTCAAACAGTATTATGGGTTGTTTTACACTGGGGGGGACAAGTGTTTCGGACTATATCGCAGATCGGGCGAGACTGATTGCTGGGTGGGCTGGTGTGACCACAGCTGTCATGGGCCACATTGGCACCCATGACAAAAGTTAGAGGTAGGTGGAGTGGTCCTTAAAAATGATTTCAGGGACTTAGGCAAAAACGCTCAAGGCAAGGGCAAGGACCTCCAAGGTAATATTGTCAGAAATCATGACTGTTCCACGGGGCCACACCTTCGAGAGGCCAGAGGAAGATTTGAGAGGTGAATATGTGGCTCATAAAATTAGGTGATAGGATAAGAGGGATTTGGGTTTTTGGAGATATATGGGATGACTTACTGTCTTGGCCTACAGGCTCTATGCTTTAGGGACGGGGCTGCACGCTAAATGGGGAGCGTGAAGCTGTATTGGGGGACAAAATCGGCTAGGAAGCTGGAGGATTTAATTTTAAACTAGGACTGGGGGGGCGAGAGGGAAATTACACATATAGAGTGCAGATTGTGTAGGATAGAGAGCGCGGGAATTAGTGATAAATCAGGAGGTGGAGTGGAGGGAAAGGGTAGAAATAGTAAAAAGTTTGCAGGGGAAAGGAAATTAAAATCTGGAAAATCTCCTAAATTGCATTGCTGACTCACAATGACAGACTTGAAACCAACAAAATAAAATGAACTGAAGTATTAATTGCAGAAGAAAAATATGTCATTGAATGGGGATAACTGAGACGTAGGCATGGACAAGAGTTACGCCGTGGGCGGGAACTGGCTGGATTACAGCTCTTTTAGAGTGGTCCGTAAACAACGGAAGGGGGGAGGTCGTCCTGTCTCTATGTAAAATCCTTGACTAAGCCAATACAATGCGGGAAGATATAGGGACAGGTAGTGAACAGGTGTAATCAGTATGGGTAATTATTAATGTGGGGTAGTAATACAGTAATATAATTCTAATAGTGAGTCTGCTATAGGACCTCCATATATATAACAAGAACCCATGTATGAAGATATGCTCTCCATCAGGGCATAATAAGATGAAGCATCTAATATGATTGAGGTTGTTATTCTGATGCGTACCCTTCTTATACTAACCAAGACATAAACTGGGAATCTGAAAAATGTAGCTCTCACAAAGGAAACAGGTTTTTGTCTATAATTAAAGATAATTACTTTACAAATGGTGAAAGACTACGACTTAGTCGGATTATTGGCCCGTACTTCTAAGAATGTAACTCAATTGACTAATAGACCTGACAGAGTAACAAAGGATTCAGGGTTGAGGGGCACCTTAGGAAAATTGTGACTAAAATATTATTAACTTCCATTTATCCTTCAATAGAGCTTTGTGTCATGGCAGCCGCAAAAAAAACACTGAATTTGCAGGAAGGCTAATTTAACCCTGCTTAGAGAGGCACTAAACTGTACTTGACTGGTAACAAGGGTGTTTATAATGAGATAACAAAAAAACATATGGGAGAATCTTTAAAAAACATCTCTTTGGCGACCCACGTGTGAGACGGTACATACACATTTGGTAAAAAAATAAGTAGAAACATGAAAAACACCATATGTGGATCAACAGAGATGTAAAAGAGGCAATAAAAACAAAAAAATAAAGCGTTTAGCTACTAAAAACAGGAGGGCAGTGAAGGGGGCGCTAAGACGATATAGGGAAAGAAAATATATAAGTGTCGTAAAAATAAAGATAAAGGCAGCAAAGCTGAACACCAGAAAGACATATTGCAAATAGGAGAAAGTAAAACTCACCCCAAAATATTTTTTAACTATATAAATAGCTAAAAAAAGATAAAAAAAGAGAAAAGGATTGGCCCTTTAAAAAGTACAGAGGGAAGAGACTTTAGAGGGTGATGAGAAAAAAAGCAACCTATTAATTTTTCTCCACTGTATTTACCGAGGAGGATGAGCTTACTGTTGAGGAAGGCAAAGTGTAAGGTAAATTTCCAACTTAAATGTTTTCTTGTCTAATACCAATGGGAGAAGTGCAGCTCCGCCTTAGGAGAATTAAATAGGGTCAAATCACCAGGCAATGAAATGGTATACCACCCGCGTGTCCTAAGCGGAGTTAAGTGGATGTTGTTAGATAGCCCCTTTTTTAATATTATGGACTGTTTATAATAGGGGTATGTCCCCAAAGGATTGGCGCATAGCAAATGTAGGTCGCCAATATTCAAAATACGGGGTCAAAGTGATCCTGGAAAATACATAAAAATTATGTGGAAAACTTTAGGCCGGAAAGCTTAACCTCGTTGTGGGTTGAAACTGCTTTGACGGTTTTCTAAGAGATGTATCCTGGAGTATCTCATCTGGAAAATAAATGTATATACGCCGTTCAGCAAGCGGTTTACTGAAGCATGGTCCTGTAAGACTAATCTCATCAGCGCTTCTTGAGAAGGCTTTGTTCCTGGACTGGATAGGGGTGAGCACTGGATGTCATATTATTTGGATTTTTGTAAGCATTTGACTACTTTTCCACATAAAAAGGTTGGGTAAGTAAAATGAGAATGCTTGGAATGGGGGAAAATGTGGGGCACGTGGGTAAGCAAATGGCTAACTGATAGAAACAACGTGGTGGTAATTAACGGTGAATTATCACACTGGATCCTGTTACTAGTGGTGGGGTAAAAGGGCTAAGTTTGGGGTCCTTCCCTCTTTTATATTTTCATAACTGAGATTAAACAGGGAGTGACTGTAGATATATCGATCTTTGGATGATTACTCTAAGCTCTGTTAAAGTAATCCACACAATGGTGGATAATGTGTTATTACAAAGGGATCTGGATAGGTTGGAGGCATGGGCAGAGAAGTGGCCGATGAGGTTTAACACTAATAAATTTGCTGCAAGGTTTTATGCACATGGGGACGGAAAATTCCATGACATGTGTAGAATGTTAAATGGAAAAAAACACTGGGTAAAAGTGACGATGGGAGAAGGACTTGGGAATCCTATGGTCAGTAAACTTAACTGTAGCAGCCAATGCTAGGAGCAGCTGCCAAGGCTAATAGATCATGGGGGTGTATTAAATGCGCACAGATGCACTTGATGGGTGCATTATTCTCCCACTATTACAAAGCTCAATGAGTTACCCACACATGGATATTGTGCTACAGCTTTTGGGCTCCAGTGCACAGAAAGACCATTGTAGAGCTTGAACAGGTAGCAAAGGCGGACAACAAAAATATTAAAGGCCTGCGGTGGCACTGCAATATCAGAAAGAATAGCATGGTTAGCGGTTATTGTAGTTTAGAGCAAAAGTACTGGCTTCGGGGGGACATAATAAAGAGTTTAAATATATATTAAGGGCCAATTTAGAGATCTCATCGTAAAGATGTATTTATACCCAGGACTGTCTCATCTAGAACAAGGGGGGCATATCTCTACGTCTTGAGGAAAGAAAGTTTCTACATAAATATAGAATAGGGATTCTTGACTGTTAGGCCATGTTTCAACACGGCACGGGTGATTCAGACTGTTTTTCAAGCCGGTTATGCGTGCTTTTTCAGACCCGCAACTGAAACCCGGGCCGAAAATGGCACAATTGTGCTCTATGGAAAACCCGTGTAGCAGTCCAACTGCACGGGTTTTTCCGCCCGGAGGTTTTTGTCATGCGGGCAGTCCGTCAGGCAATAAATTGAACATTGAATCCTTAGCACAAATCAGGCTGAACTAGATGGACGACTTGTCTTTTTTTTAGACCTTACAAACGATGAAACTATGAAAATATCTTTCGTCCGGTTCAGGACGGAAGATGTGACTTACTCATTGGGAGGGGGGAGGGCTGTTATCCGTCATCGCGGAGAAAAGAATGTCCCCCCGCGGCAGTGGGGACGGGCTCGAAACAGGACAAATACCGACCCGCGGCCAAACCAGGACGTGATTTGTACTGTGCCGTGTGTATGCGCCTTTAGAGCGGTTGAGACTGTGGAACTCGCTCTGCCAGAGGAAATTGTAATGGTGATTCATCTAACAGAGTTCAAGAAGGGCTTGGATGCATTTCTGGGAGAGTGATAACATTAGTTATATAGTGACTAGGAATCCGAAGAAGGGGCTGGCTGAATACATTTCTAGATGTAATATTACAAGTTATAGTGTAACGGGATTCTAGTGGGGGGGGGTCGTTGGGGGAAAAATTCCAGGGGATTTATTCCGATTGCCTCGAAGATTGGTGTCAGGAAGGTATTTTTCCCAAACATGAGGTCAATTGCTTCTAAACCCATGGGGGTTTTCTGCCCTTCCTATGGATCAACACTTTAACAACTTAGACAACACTTTAATAATGGCCTGAGCATGGTCATGACGTTATGTCTTTTTCGGTCTGAACAAACTAAGTAACGATGTGTTATGTAGGTGGAAAAAAAAATAAAAAAAAGTTATGGCTTTCAGAAGGCAAGGAGGAAAAAAATTTAAAGCCATATTATTATGACCATCCGTCAAGAAGGGCTTAAAGGGGTTGTCTCACCACATTGTTTTACAGAGCCACAGCCAGTTTTAGCCTCATACTTTCTGGTTAGGCTGCAGGTGCGTCTGCAGCAGCAAATGAAATATCAGTTCTGCTGTTCCAAGCTGATCCTGTTAGGAGGACATGAGTGATGGAGGTTTGTAAATAGCAGGGCACATGGCTACAGAGCTCTAAGAGGCTTTAAACTGATCACTAAGTTAATGTATAGATGACAAGTGTGTCTCCTTCTTTAAGTTCATAAACAGAGCAGGGAGTGGGGTCACCATCCCAGTCACTGCTGCAAACAGAGGTGGCTTGGTAACTAGGAAAGCTTGTGTACAAAAGCAGGAGAAAAGATCTCTTTTAACTCTGAAGAGAAGCAAAATCTGTACAGCATTGTATTTGGTAATAATCTTTATTTACCTATGCCTATATGTTTAAAGCTAATCAATTAAATGGGACTATCTATTTTAAACACTGAGTGAAGCTATTTTTGGACATTTGTCACTTTTTTCATCTCTGCCTTCAAAAAGATGTATTTTTTTTATTTTTCTGTCAACATGGATGTATGAGGGCTAGTTTTTTGTGGGATGAGTTATATTTTTTAGTAGTACCACTGAAATACCCCCAAAAAATATTATGATGCCAGTGATGCCCAATTTTTTTTTTGTTTTCATATTTTTTTACTACTTATATATATATAATCTTTAATTTGCTATGCAGAGCAGTAACAATGTAAGCTACAGATCATTGCCATAAGATTTATTTTTGCAGCTTCTTCCCCCTCACACACAAATACTTCAGATTTCAACTACATAGAGGTTCTATGAACCCAAGGAACCCTCTAGCTGATCTATGCTATGCCACTGAGTAAATTGGAAGGTAGAAATTAGCTCTCTGATTTCCTGCCTAGTTACGTGAGAAGTGATAAAACCTCTCCACTTTCAAAGGAAGCTTTTTTGATTTGATATAATATATGATTAAATCATCAGCAGACACTCATGCAACCACTCCAGTGTGGCACAAGCACCAGGACAGGGCTCATTAACAACTCTAACATTAACAGCTGTAGAATAGGGCCCCCTAATGTCTATCACACTGGCTGTGGTTCAAGGGTCAATTTTTTTAACAGTTTAGATGGGACAGTGTATTGCCGATTGGCTATCTCTACACAGTGATTCCTGTCAGTCCGTCAGTCCTGTATAATTCAAGCTGAATTATGTGCGTCCAGTGAATTCCCCTGTGCTAGCAGATGACAGATGAGAGAAATAAGCAAGTGCAGGCGTTGCTCCCTAGGGTGAGCGTTATTGTGACAGTTTAGAGAGTAAACATCTACATTTCACATAGTACAGATTTTAACCATTCTAAACATCTGCACAGAACCACATGTAATAATAAAACTACTGTAAAAGCAATAACTGGCTAGCAGCTCTTAGCACATGCTACAGATTAAGGATATAATAAATGTACTGCAGATATTTTTATATTAATTTAAGATGCCGCAAAACACAATAACACCGAAAACAACAAAGTCTTGTATTGCTTTCCTTTAACCCCTTACCGCCGGAGCCAGTTTTGATCTCCCTGACAGAGCCCCGTTTTTAAAATCTGACATGTGTCCCTCTATGTGAGAATAACTTTTTAACACTTTTACCTATCCAAGTGATTCAGAGACTGTTTTCTCGTGACACATCGTGCTTTAAGTTACTAAGAAATTTTGGTCCATATAATCCTTTTTTTATTTGTAAAAAAATATAAAAAATATCGTGAAAAATTTGGGAAAAAATTTTTTCCCCAATTTTCCCCCAAAAGTTCAAAAAATGTTGCTTTAAGACAGTAGTTATTTCACCAAAATGTTTTTAGAACAGAATCTCCATAGTCTATGTGGTTGGCTCTTTTTTTAAAAATGTTTTTTTTTTATACATTTGGGGGGGCTTAGAAATTTAGCAGTCATTTTTCACATTTTCAAGAAAGGTTCATACAATTTCTCCTATGATCCCACCCAATTCACCAGCAATGGGACTAGTCAACCCCACCATTATTTTAGTGACCTAGTTACCTAGCTACCTTGTGTACATTGTGAAATGTAAAAAAATACTTCGGTATTAGGGTATGTTCACACAACGTTTTGGATCTGTTATTTGATCCTTTTTTCTCTTAAAAACGCATTGAAAACTGCATCCAAACTGATATCAAAAAGTATCCAAAAGTCAGCAGCTATGTTTTTTGGGATGCGTTTTGATTGTTTTTGAGGGCGTTTTTTCGGATTTTTTTTCAATTATATATCCAGGTTGTAGTTTGAAAGAATCTTAAGAATATATATAGAAGTAATTTTATATAGAAGTTTTACTGAAACATCAAATTCTTAATAAACACTAAAACATTAATACATTATTTTTAAATTCTATAATTTCTAAAATCCAATTTTCTATACTAAAAAAACTGCTTTTTTATAATTCAATACATATAAAAAGCGTTTAAAGATTAAAACATGTAAAATGTGGAAGCCCCTCTATTGGATCATTAGGTTACAAAAAATTTAAACAGTTTTTTCTAGATCAAATGAGACCTCTAGCGGCCGATTTTGTGATTACATTCAAATTTTAATCAAGCCTTTTTCGGATGCCTTTTATACAAAAAGCGCATCCAAATTACCCAAAAGTATGCTGCGTTTTGGATCCGTTTTTCGGGCTTCAAAAGCGCACTCCATTGTTTCCTATGGGGATTTCACTTGCGTAAAACGCAAGTAGAGTTGACATGTTACATTGAAAAAACGCACTGAAAAGACGCAAGTAAACACGCAGCAGCGATCACTCGTCTGAACGGAGATGCGTGTTTTATATTGGAACCAACGTACATCACACTGCACATTGTTAGAAACGTACTTTGGATCTGTTTTGGGTCCGAAAAACAGTTAAAAAAACGGATCTGAAAAACGTCGTGTGAACATACCCTTAGATCTTGTGTACAGGATAAATAAAAATTTACTAAATTGTTTTAACTTAAATTTTTACTTTTCAAAAAAAAATTAAAACATTTGGTATTTGGTAAAACAATTGCAAATCTTCCCCATTCCTCAAAAAAACACAAATGGGCAACCACAAGATAATATACAAGAAGCTATAAATAGGCCAAAACAAGTGCACTGGTTTGAAAAGGCCATGAAAGCAACAAAGTAAAGAGCATATTTTCAACAATAAACTGTACACAGTCCATACATTTAATACTGTGAAAGACCTCCTCTAGCTGGTGTCAGTCATGATGTTGCACATGGAAAATCATGCAATTCCATGTACAAAACACGGCACATAAACAAATGAAAAAAGTGTGCAAAAATGCATAAAAAAACACATTTTCCCCTTGAAATATACTTCACGGCATCTTGTTACTGCATATTAACCTAAACTAGACGGCTGCTTTCTTGGGAGAAAACTGATCATGTATCACATTTACCGTATATACTCGAGTATAAGCCGAGTTTTTCAGCACAAAAAAATGTGCTGAAAAATCTCCCCTCGGCTTATACTCGAGTCACTGCCCGGCGCTCGGAGCGCTGCGATGGCCGTGCGCCGACAGGGACGCTTCAGTTATATGCGGCTCCTCAGGGAGCGCATATAACTGATTGCCGAGTGAGCGCACAGTGTCCGGGCGCTGCGCTGGCCCGGGCACTGTCCGCAATCTCTTCACCTATATGCGACTCCTCTGGAGCGCATGCAGGTGAAGAGGTAGCACTGCGGTGCAGAGAGCGAGCGCTCCCTGCTCCACAGTGGACTCCGGGCAGTCGCAGACTCGCGGCTGTCCGGAGTTTCCGGGACAGGCAGCGTGTGTCATCACGCTGCGTGCGCGGCCTGATGACGTCACCCGCCTGTGCCGGGAAGACCGAGGAGCGCGCCCGGGAGACGGAGCAGCGGGGAGCGAGGTAAGTGATTGTTTTTTTATTTTGCCTATTATTGCCTACAGCCTGCCTATACCTGCCTACAGCCTGCCCTATCCCTGCCCTATACCTGCCCTATACCTGCCTACAGCTGCCCTATACCTGCCTACAGCCGGCCCTATACCTGCCCTATACCTGCCTACAGCTGCCTAAACCTGCCTACCGCTGCCTATACCTGCCTACAGCTGCCAATACCTGCCCTATACCTGCCTACAGCCGGCCCTATACCTGCCCTTTACCTGCCTTAAAAGCCAGGTCCTATACCTGCACAGCTGCCTATACCTGCCAACAGCTGCCTATCCCTCCCCAACAGCTGCCTATCCCTGCCCTATACCTGCCTACAGCTGCCTATACCTCCCTCCAGCCGGCCCTATACCTGCCTACAGCTGCCTATACCTTCCCCTATAACCTGCCTACAGCCGGCCCTATACCTGCCTACAGCTGCCTATACCTACCATATACCTGCCTACAACTGCCTATCCCTGCCCTATACCTGCCTACAGCCGGCCCTATACCTGCCTACAGCTGACAATACCTGCCCTATACCTGCCTACAGCTGGCCCTATACCTGCCTACAGCTGCCTATACCTGCCCTATACCTGCCTACAGCCAGCCCTATATCTGCCCGCTACCCTGCCTACAGCCGGCCCTATAACCTGCCAAACAGCCTGCCCTATACCTGCCTATGGGCCTAAAACCTGCTTATTACCTGCCTTTGGGGCCATATACCTGCTTTTTACCTGCGTATGGGGCCATATACCTGCCTATAATCTGCTTATGGGGGACATATAACTGCCTATTACATGCCTATGGGGCCATATACGTGCCTTTTGGGACATATACCTGCCTATACCTGCATATAGGGCCATATATCTGCCTATGTAATTTTATTGGTATCCATTTTTATTTTTAAAATTTACCAGTAGCCGCTGCATTTTTTACCCTAGGCTTATACTCGAGTCAATAAGTTTTCCCGTTTTTTGGGGCAAAAGTAGGTGCCTCGGCTTATACTCGGGTCGGCTTATACTCGAGTATATACGGTACTTAGTTGGCTGTATGTAAAGAACTGAAAAATGGGCCACAAGATGCAAACAAGGGAGATCTGTGCCCTGTAGCCTCCACTTACTATTGCGTGTAGTCAGAAATCCTCTATTCACTACACAGAAACTCTAATACCCATGGTGTCCCACTGCAATAAATGAGAGATTCTACAAAAGATCTGGAGATCTGAACATCTCAAAAGATAAAGGGGCATAGGGCTCGAAAAAGTGTTGCGACCAATTTGTTCTGGTGAGCGGTGACAGGTCACAGGGTCAGAAGGCTTTTGATTGTATTTTATGAATGAGACCTGTTTTGCCTGTGCTGCCCTACTTTAATGCTGTGCACTGCTAATATTTCATTACATCATTAAACCACGGGCAGTAAAATAATCATTAATATGCAAAGGACCAAACCCACAGAATAATTTGGTTGTTTTTTATGACTTATGCTTGAGTGTTTTATTGAATCCTTATGATTATTCCTATCATTGAATTCCAAAGAGTACACACTGAAAAAACACAATGAATCGGCAATACAGCCGGCAACTTAGACATGATATTGAAAAGCAAGATACTATCAGATGAGAATTTGGAGCATTTAGAAATACTGTCAAAAGAAGCTCACTAACAGTCTCTGTGCAAGCAATCTTCCAACTGCAAAAATAGCCCCACTAAAGATCAATGAGACCTTTTACATCTTTGTTAGTCCCAGATTTATATCTCTGCCTTGTGGCTGAAACTGACTTTTTTTTCCCCCGTTTAGTGTAGATGCTCAAACAGAGCTGCACAGAGGCTCAATATTGGTTCATTTGATGCTTCCATTCTAAATTTCAAATTAACCTGTTGGCACACCAATGTACGTTATGGCAGCGACGTTAAGGAAATATGGAGTGGGCTTGTGCACTGAGCCTGCTCCATACACAGCGTGTCCTGGCTGCTACTTGTAACCAGCACCTGCCGTCCGTGGATAGGATTGGAGAGATAGTAATTCAAATCTTGTCCATTTAATCACTTGATTGCTATTGTCAACAAAACCATTAAGGGTTCAGAGTGTACATTAATGATCAAAAAAAAACAAAAAAATTTTTTGGGGCAAAGATCACCAATATAATTATATACTCCAGTACAAAAATATTGCATTATATTTTACAAGCAATTAAAGTAGTGTTTCTCAACTCCAGTCCTCAAGACTCACCAACAGGTCAAGTTTTCAGGATCTCCCACAGAATACACTGACAATTATATCACCTGTGAAATACTAATTATATTACCTGTGCAATACTAATTATATTACCTGTGCAATACTCAAGAAATCCTGAAAACTTGACCTGTTGGTGGGTCTTGAGGACTGGAGTTGAGAAACACTGGATTAAAGGATCTCATGTTCAAGTCTCCAAAGTGTGAACATTTCTTCAAGACAAAAAAACCAAAAAATAAAAAATCACATTTAAAAAAAAAAAAAAACACACACACATACATCTGTAAACACATAGACTATATATATATATACATACATATACACACATACACACACATATATACATATATACACACTTACATATATACATATATACATACATACATACACACACACATATACATACACACACACATATACATACACACACACACACACATATATATATATACATACATACACACACACACATACATATATATACATACACACACACACACATATACATACATACACACACACACATATACATACATACACACACACACATATATACATACATACACACACACATATACATACATACACACACATACATATACATACATACATACACATACATACACACACACATATACATACATACACACATACATACACACACACATACACACATATATACATACATATACATATACATACATATATATATATATATATATATACAGTATATATATAATAGTAAACAGGGCCAAACAATAACACAGGCAGTAAAGCTCCAGTCTAATACATTATTTCATTTATCCCGCATGCTGAACAACATAAGGGGAAAAAATACTTGCCTCCCAGAAAAAAATGGAATAAAAAGTAACCAAAAGGATGCATGTACTCCAAATTGGTACCTTTGTATATGGTGGAAAACCGACAAAAAACATACAAGCTCCAAAGTGTTGTCCGGATTTAAACCCAAGTCCCCAATGCTATATGTTACTAACACAGTGCTAACCACTGAGCCACTAATTCTGCCCCAAAAGGAGTCCACACCTTAGATCTTAAATAGCTATGAAATGTTTGTCTGTCCTTACAAAACAAAGCAGAACATTGCGGAGCACTTCTCACTTCTAACATCCTCTGCTGCCTTCCACTTCTTTGACGTCCTCTGACGATTACAATACTATGAGAACCTAATTAACATATAAATATCAATCATTTATACATACATATACACACACTGTCTTTTCCTGTGTGCCTATGTGAATTTCCACTAAGTAGGCCCCTTTACCCCAGATATTCCTATTGCACTTACAAGTAAGGCCCTGGGCTGCGTACTAGACTGCCTACCATGTAATCATAAAAAGCCATAGAAATCTGTGTGATTTCTACAGTGAAATCCACATGAATTCCACATGGAAAAGCAGCCCATACATTTTTTATCATATGGCGCAGATTATTATCATATTCTGTACAGAAGAAGTGTCATTCAATAAAGCTTATTCATCTTTGGATCCAAAATCCACCACAAAAAAAAGAAAAACAGTGTAAGGCCATTTACAGGGCTTTTTTGGGGGACGGGTTTTTTCGGGCGTTTCCTCGCCCAAAATTTTGTCCAAAATGCCCCCAGTTCTTTTAATTGTTTCCCATGTAAAACCTAATTGTAGTTCACACACAAAAAAAGGTTTTTACAGCCTTTGAAAAAAAGAATTTTAATTCTTGAAGCGGTTTTTTCGACGCGTTTATGGCACGGATTTGGCGCGTTTTGGGGCACCGGTTTTTTTTGGGCTTTTATTGTATAGTAAAAACCCTTTGTTGAAAACCTGATCCAAAAACCTCGCTGAAAACGCCTCTAAAACCCTTCTGAAGAAGCGTTTTTTCAGGCGAGGTTTTGATGGGGTTTTTTGGTGGGAACGTCCGAAAAAATCATCCAAAAACCCCGTCTAAATAACCGGGAACATGCCCTAAGAAATCCAAATAATTTTCTGACATGGAAATACGGCAGATTTTTACGTACGAAAAAAATCTGCCACGTAAAAAAAGCTTAAAAAGTCACAATGAAGATATATATTTTAATGTTTGTAATAATTAAAAAAAATAAACTTGTGAAAAACATTTGAAAAAGAGATAAGTGATTTTAACCAATTAAGCTCAAAAGGAGTAACGTTCCTCTTTAGGGAAAATCACCAAGGAGGTGTGTGGAGACTTACATGCCACGATTGCTCCACTAAAACTTAATAGCTTTAAATATTTTAACAAAATACTCAAACACTGGGGTTTCCCCTCACAGTGCAGAATAAAACTAGTGGGTATTGAAAAGGGTTTAGACATACCTGAGAGGTTAGTTCCTTTTAGGGAATGCACCTAAGGTGTGTGAAGACTTATAACCCATGATAATTCCACCTAAATTTAAATATATTATTGAAATAAGCTCAAGGGAAAAGAGTTAGAACTCTGTGCCAGATACTTATTGGATGTAGCGTTCCTCAAGTCACATCCAACTCACTAAGCCTTGCACCCTTTTCTGAACTGAAGAACGGCAAACACCCTGAAACAGCTGTGTGTCTGATGAGTATCTGGCTTGGCCTTACGCCTAATCATATTGCAAGGCTCAGTAACGGATGTCCAGAGGAGAATAAATCAAAAGGAGGTTCAAGTCCCCGCTCTTTCCCCTTTAGCTTTTTTAAATATATTGCAACCAATTTAAAAATTGTAATAACTCAGTAAATCATTTGTAATTACGTACTGTATAAATAGAGTAAGACTTGTAGAACATTGTATCATCAACGCGATTTGAAAAACTTGGATGTTTTCTACAGCTTTAGTTCGGCAACCAAATTATTATTAGCAGAAAGTATTGAACAAATAAGCGTGAATAAATTTATATAATTTTAATGATATCTATATAATTTTAATGATATGCTCTGCACTTTCTGTGAAGAACAAGCACAATTTTTCTGACAACTGCTTTGATAAAACTAAAGGCAACATTATATAAAGTCACTGAATGTTCTAAGCAGGAATACTGACAGGGTACAGGTTACAGTGTGGAGACAAAAAGAAGTGACAATTTGCCAGAGATAAAAAGCAGGTGTAACTCATCCCAAGTGGGGCATTTAAAGATAATTGGTTGCTAGAGGGAAGGGCTTCACACTGAGAGGACTGCTGAGCAGGTCATCTTAGGTCTTTGGTAAAAGGGGAGGAATACTTATACATATACATAAGTGAGAACTTTTCTTTAAAACTCATAGGCGCTATACCTTTGTGCTGTTAAAGTATAAATTAAAATTCATCTTCAGTAGCTTCAAACCTTTTGCTAGAAGGCCATTTACCCTCATTAATTCTGGAACCAGACAGCATCAAAGCAATCCAACTTCATCAATAAATTAGGTAAAGATGTAAGAGGGTGACTTACAATGGCTCCAAATCTAACTCCTACAATAAATTAGATAATTATGTGAGAATGTCTCACAAGGACTCATACATTCAAATATGGAATATCTACACCATAATTTGAAGACTTTTAACAGTTCAGACTTCAAGGAGTTCCATAGGCACCAACTCTAGAAGCACAAAATGCAAACTGACCTAAACTGAATCTGAGCTCTGCTTTTTAGCCAATTAAGTTGAGTGGGGAAAATTAGTCATACTATGACAACATAAATATATGAATATTAAAGTAAGAATATTTACCATTATGAAGTGTAATCTCCGGGCAAAAAGATCTTATCTGTATAAAATTAACTAGGTTGCATGTATTAGTACTGCCTGTACGTGTAATGCCCACAACTTTAATAAAAAAAAACAAGTGATAGATGGATTATAAACTATAAAAATAGTTTGATTAAAGGGGATAACAAAGGTAGTGTTGGATTAGTGTTATATAAAAAAAATAATTATTAGTTTCATATATGCAGTTGAAACCAGAAGTTTACATACTCTATATAAAAAGCCACAAAGTCATGTTTTTCTCACTAACTGACATAAAATCAGACTAAATCTTACCTATTTTAGGTCAATTAGGAACCAAAATTATTTCTATTTGTCAAAAGCCAGAATAATGAGAGAATTTTTTAAGGCATTTTTATTACTTTCTGCAAAGTCGTTTCCATACATTTCATTAGTATTTGGTAGCATTGCCCTTAAACTGTATGACTTGGGTCAAACGTTTCGGATATCCTTCCACAAGCTTCTCACACTAGTTGGTAGGAATTTTGGCCCATCCCTCCTTAAAGAACTGGTGTAACTGAGCCATGTTTGTAGGCCACCTTGCTTGCACCTGCCTTTTCAGCTTTACCCATACATTTTCAATAGGATTGAGATCAGAGCTTTGTGATGGCCATTCCAAAACATTAACTTAGTTATCCTTAAGCCACTTTGTAACCAGTTTGTTAGTATGCTTCGGGTCATTTTCTATTTGGAAGGCCCACTTCTGCCCAAGCTGTAACTTACTGGTTGATGTCTTGAGATGTTGCTTCAGTATTGCCACATAATCTTCTTTCATCGTGATGCAATCTATTTTGTGAAGTGCACCAGTCCCTCCCTGCAGCAAAACAACCCCACAACATGTTGCTGTCACCCCTATGTTTCACAGTTGGGATGGTTTTATTAGGCTTCCAAGCTTCTCCCTTTTTCCTCCACATTTAAATTGGTCATTATGGCCAAACAGTTCAATTTTAGTTTTTTCAGACCACAGGACATGTCTCCAAAAATGTAGGTCTTTGTTCCTGTGTGCATTTGCTAACATTAATATGTTTTTTATATTTTTTGGGGAGTAATGGATTCTTCCTGGCAATGTGGCTTTTCAGCCCATGTTGATACAGTTTCACTGTGGATAATGTCACAATCTTACCTGCTTCCGCCAGCATCTTCACAAGGTTGTTTGCTTTTGTTCTTGTTTTGGTCCGACACGTGCATATCAACACATGTTCATCTCTGAGACACAGAACCCGTCTCCTTCCTGAGCGGTATGATGCCTGGACATTCCCATCTTGTTTATACTTGCGCATAATTGTGTGTACAGTTGAAAGAGACCCATTCAGGTATCTGGAAATTGTACCCAAGGATGATCCAGACTTGTGCAAGTCCAAAATTCTCTTCCTGATATCTTGGCTGATCTCTTTAGACTTTCCCATGATGTTACACACAGAAGCAGTTTGTTTATGGTGTGCTATAAAATACATCCACAGGTGTGTCTCTAATTAACTCAGATGTTGTCAATAAACCTATCAAAAGCTTCCAAAGACATGACATCATCATATGGGCTGTCCTAAATTGTTTAAAGGCATAGTAATCCTAGTAAGGTAATAAATTGCCTCTCTCTCATTATTCTGGCATTTGGCAAATATAAATAATTTTGGTTCCTAATTGACCTAAAATGGGTAAGGTGTATTCTGATGTCAGACAGTGTGAAAAACATGTGTATGTGTTAATATACATATATCATTGAGATTATAATAATAATTTAAAAAAAAACTTTCTTAAAGGGTCGCTTAATTTTCATACAACTTCTGCTCATTCAATAGTATGCATGAGCAGTTTTGAAAGTACAATTTACTGTAATTGAAAAATGTCCACTTTTCCCACTGAAAAAGTCTCTTAAGTCCTTTCTACTAGGTGTCATCCTTGCAGCTAATCTGCCAGTCACTGTCTGTTGTTATGCAAAGTCTGTCTCTAGTAACAAAGCCAACAAAACAGATTGCAGGAAGTGTTAGTGGGGATATGATCATTCCCATCCCACAAGTGTTCTCGGCCTATCTCTGCTGTCAGCCGTAAAAACTGTGTGGCGGGGATTTAGATCCTGGCTGGCAGCTGATTGGTCTAGCTCTTTAGGAAGAAGAAATATCGTGTGTTTCTCCAAAAATAAGACTGGTCTTATTATATATATCAGGTTATTTTTGAAGTATCGTGGTAGCTGGTATAAGCTGTGTACTACTTCCCTCGGTTGCTCTTTCAAATTTAGGCCGTGGCTTCACCTGGAGTAGGCTCAAGAGTTCCGTCAGGTGACGTGAAGGCCCCGATTTAACTAATGTGCTGAAAATAGAAGCAGAGGGTGTTAGGAGGAGCCCAGAACGCTCCACTAAGTGTTTTTTCACACAAGGATTGCTACAGGAAAACAACAGACAACAGTTACCAGGCGACCGAGGTAGGCCTTGATTAGGCAGTTCACTCAGGGCTCTCACTGATCACTCAGATGAGAGAAGAGGAACATCTCTCCTTATGGAGAGCACCAGTTAAAGGGGATTTATCGTTTGAGCTGCTCGTGCTGTTCTGCTAATTTTCTCAGATTGAGTTTGAAATCCAGGGGCATGTTCTTCCTCTCAGCAGGCGTGTCTCCCCTCCCACGAGGTGTGTCTCCCCTCACTGAAGAACTGTGGCATCATCATTTTGTTTGAAGCAGGGGATGCAAAGGGTTGTCTGGATATAACAGCTCTGTAACCTCCTGCATGCTTATGTCTGCAGCCTTGAGGCTCCACAAGCTGCAGCAAGCACCTATTATATCTATTATATCTCTTAGTTTACACACTGAAAGCCAGCAGCTTTAACTTCTGTTCTAGTGGTATTCAACCAAATTGTACTGACAACAGGCAGAGACCTTTACTCAACTACAAGGACAAATGTCAGCTTCAAGTAAAGATCTCTGCTTGCTGTCAGTGATAGGAGTGAAAACAGTGGGGGGGAAACGCAAATCAGCTTTGAGAGAAGAACCTGCTCAACCTGTAACTGACTTGGACTGATGGTGTAACGGTAGAGTGTTGGTTTTACAACGAAGGGGTTTGGAGTTCTAGCCCCCTCACAGGGTATATTTTTTCCTCCCCCTAAATTCTACACATATGTAGAGAGACCTAAAATATATATGTCAATCTCTATAATGATATATATACACATACATAGCTCCCCTATATCATGTCTCATCCCCGAGAGTATATGCATTGTATCACATATGTTGGAAGTGCTTGGTATGACTGTGAGGATGGGATACTATATAGGGGAGCTTTCTGTGTGTGTGTGTGTGTGTGTATATATATATAAAATTATAGATGTCTACACATATATTTTCATATCTTTACATATGTGTACAATTTGTAAAAGAAAAAAAAAACAAAACAATGGGACTTGAACTCCCAACCTCTGTCTTGCCAAGCTGATCACCTATGCACTGCACTACACAAGCAGCTCATACAGATACAGTGTTGAATCCTTATGTTATACACTACAGATGATGACGTCATAAGGAGGCGGGGCTTGCATTCGATCTGAGGAACAGAACGCCCTCTTTTCAAAGTAGCAGCTTAAGAACTGAACCTGTGAGGAGGTGAATCAACCTCTTGGCAAAAGCCCTTAAAACAGGCAGTAATTGCCCAGATTCTTCCCCCTAGATCTGAGATGTACATAGAGCCAGCAGACTCTGGTTTCACTATCGATTTTAACAGCTCAGAGGGGAGTAAACACAGAGTGTGCAGGCAGCCAATCACAGTGCAGGGGGCGTGTCTAGGGCACAGGAATCGACCAGGGGGCGTTCTGACCAGCAACAGCAGAAATAGAAGACAGATTTACAGCGAAGCTGATATCTGCTAAACCAAGTGACAGAGGTAATGCAACCCAATTACAAAAGTGCTTATTTTTACTATCCCCATAATCTGAGACATGATCTTTGTAACGATAAAACCCCTTTAAGGTGTGTAGTATTTTGATTGCCTTTTAGCCCACTACTAAGCATCTGCATATCACAAGGCATTATTGGAAAGGAGCTGGGAAGCTCACTGCGCCCTCTATTGTTTGGTCACTTAGTTGGGCAGAAAGCTTACCCAGAGTGTTTCGGAGGAGGCAGGAGAAATAGGCCACAACCTCTTGCAGTTGCTATTGAGGCTCAGAATGGGAACACAGGAATATCTTGGAATAGGGCTTATTTTTGGAGAAAAAAGCCTACTCCAAGAACCCTGAAAAATCCAGCCAGGGCTCATTATCACAGTAGGGCTTATTTTTGGAGTAACATGGTAGTAGTGGCAGACTTTCAGATGCAATAGAGATAAATGAAAAGCGTGGTGTGACAGCAAAAAGGGGAATTAAACATAAAATATAATGCAACTGTAATAAACAGATCAACCAGCACCTGATTCCCAATTATCAAGCTCAGGGATGGCTGACAACGCAGGTATGATTTAAAAGAAGAATTTCCATCTCAGACATTTATGGCATGTTAAAAGGATTTGCCATAAATGTCTGATTCCTGTGAATCCCACCTCAGCAAACCATACCTATCTTGAGAACAGGCCCCTGAAAGTCTCCTTACAAAACCGAAAGTATGGATGTAGCACAGTTCAGCTTGACAACAGTTTTCTGTGTTATCTGCTCTCATCTCAAAACAAAGGCAATTGAATAGCACTGAACAAGCCGCGATAACAGTCTGTGCAGTGTTACGATGGTGCGTTATATGTTAATCTTTACTACATTTTGTTCTATGGGAGTTACAAGTCCCATCAAAACAGTTCCATACTCAGAACTACTACTGAAATGAAGGAAGAACTAACCCAAACACAGCCTTTCCATTAGGAAGTTTTTCAAGTACCCGTTCTAAAGATGGATGTTATCAATATGTTATAAATGATCAAGATTGGAAGATCCGTTTCAGTTACCAAGCTACAGAGCTTACTTTGGTCCAATCATCTTGCACTGAAACCAGACCTCAGTTTTCCACTATGGTCGAGACTATAAAGGCTAAGTTCACACGGCGTAATTGCGGCGCGTACAGTACGGCTGCATTTGCGCCGAGTGATTTGGGAGTTGCGCTAGCACGTGCGCACTCCTGCAGCGTGGGGAGGTTGGCAGCCCACCGGCCCCAATGACAGTCATTACTCACGGCGTGTATTCGCCGCAAGTAATTTAAATGTCACTTATCTCCCCGCGTGTACAATACGATCGTATTATACGAGCAGGGAGAGAAGGCGTAATCCATAGTTCTCTATGAGAACTATGGATTACCGTAATTTCAGTGTGCATCTCGCCCGTATTAGAGCGCAAATATGCAGCAAAATGCACGCCGAAATTACCCCGTGTGAACATACCCTAAGGCCTCGTTCACACGGCTTATTTGGGCACGGATTGGCGCCGTACTCCGCGCCGGATTTGCGCTTCAGTACGGCGCCAATCCGTCCCTGTCATTACGGTAATCCACTGCTCTCATTGAGAACAGTGGATTCCGTCGCTCCACCCCGCTCGGCGAATCCGCCGCGGGGGGAGAAAGTGACATGCACATTATTTACGGCGCGGACGCGCCGTAAACAATGCATTGTCTATGGGGCCGGGAGCTCCGGCCCCGCCCCCGTCCCGCCCCTTATTCCCGACGGATTTGTGAGCTCAATACGGCTCACAAATCCGTCGGGAATAAGCCGTGTGAACACGGCCTAAGAGTAAACTTGGCACCTCGAAATCAGTGCAGCATGTAGTACTGTATTTAACTAAGAAATTAGAAGGTGCACCTGTGGATAGTGCTGGTGGTTTGAAGTGGCAAGAAGCAGAAATGTAAAATTAAGCTCAGTCTATATAACATTCTCCAACAATATAGGACACAGCAATTGAGTTTTATGTAGCTTATTTCCAAACTGTTAAATTATGCTTAAAAGTAGAATGTATGCTTTAAAGTCTATGAACACCTTTGCATGTATTTCATACAATACATTGCAAGATACTCAGCTCTCGCTGTTTATCCCAACAACCAGATTCCCTGGCAGCTTAGTCTGCAGCCCCTCTCTCTTCTTTCATGAATACCAAAGCTAAAATCTGATGAAACCAAATAGAAATTCACTTGAATCACATTTAAGTCTAGAATAGCATTTCAAGAGAAGAGACAGAGGCTGCAGACTGAGCTGTCAGTGATAAATTAAAAGGATTGGCCACAATTATTATGTCCACTCACTGCTGAAGCCACTACTGTATCCTCCCCACTAATGACAACATATTCATCGGCCACATGATGCTGCAACCAATCAGTAGCCTCAGCAGTTGTGCATGCTGGCAAAGACCTCACATCAATGTTGAGGAGCAGTAAAGAGGTGGCACTGAGACCAATATATATATATATATATATATATATATTAATATATAATAATACAACACACACACACACACACACACACACACACACATATATGTATATTTACATACACACACACATATATATATACATACATGACAATACATGACAGTTGCAGAAGACAAAGGCTACACATTTTTAATGAAGACCGGCCACAAAGTTTTTTCAATGTGTAAAGTATATACACTTATCTCTTGTTTATCTGTTATTAGCTTTGTTACTATAGAATGGTTGTATTTTTTACCTATATCCTCTGCAGTTTAATTTGTTGGGACAGTATAAAGATTAATTTTATAATTGTTATAAAGGGATATTATTTTGTGGGAACAAGTAAATTATTCCAAATTTAGATGATTGAAACAGGGGGGCATATTATTACTGTGTAGGGGCAAAAAGTAGGGAACTAATATTCCATGGTGGGCAAAATGTGCAAATTATTATTGCAAGGGGGCACAATTACCTGGTGGGAAACAAAAAAGTGGAATAGTACTGTGTGCCGGACACTCGAAGGAGCACTGGAGGTAGCAGCAGGATGGGGAGTTTGTGTGCCAAGACCAGTTATGGTTGGAAGAAGCCATCTTGGCATAAAAAAGTTACAACCTGAAGAGTTTTCTCAAAGGTTTGGTGGATGGTCCAGAGCGAAAATTTTGCACCAGGGTCCATAAACCTACAGCTATAGATTTGGGCTCATGGTAATACTAATGCACACTTTACCTTATAATTGTCACGGATCGAGCCGCGGCCTGTGCCTTGGACCACGGTCGTGTCCGTGCCCCTGTGTCTGGGTCCGCTGTGGCTCCCTGTGCGGGGCTTACAGCGGCAGTCTCTGTATGCTCTACACCTGCTTCTGCTCAGCGTTACTCAACTGGCCCTGCTTCCACGCGTGTCCGTCCACTGTGGCTTCCCCAGCGTGTGTGTGCACCCCATAGGGCGCGCGCCCGCCAGCCTGCGGACATTTATACACACAGTGCTCCTGCTTCCTGCCCGTGACCTCTGACCCTTTCCTTCATAAGGAACTTCCTCCCTGGACTCTGGGTCAGTTCGTTGGTGTTCTTCCATAGAGCTAGACCTCTGCTACTAAGCTGCTGCCTTGTTAACCCCTTGGTTTCCAGAGTATCTGCTAAGCTTCTGTTTAACGTCTGCATTACTTGGCGCTGTCCAGCGCACCTTGCCTGGAACAACGAGGCCCTTGTTGCAGCCTTCTGGGGGGGCCTCAAGAATGAACTGGCTGGTCGTGACCTACCAAGTAACCTGGACGACCTCATTGCTCTAGCTACGAAAACGTTTTTCTGAAAGAGAGCTAGAGCTTCGTCAGCAGACACCGCCCTTCCGTCCTCGCAAGCCTTCGCCTCGCCGTGTACCTGCACCCCCAAGTCTACTTCACCAGGCACCTGCGTTCCTTCAAGAGGTTGCTATGGAGGTGAATCGCGTCCATCTAAGCCTGGAGGAACGCTCTCGCCGGCGCAGTCTGAAACTGTGCCCATACTGTGGCAGTCCCAAGCACTACCTAAAGAATTGCCCAGTCGCCCTGCTGCGCCCCGGAAACCTCCATGCCATGGTGTTGTGGGTGAAGTGTCTCTGAATAATGATGCCTCGGTCCCTCGTCTGACCACCCCGGTCACGCTCTGTTATGGTTCCAGTACTAAAGCTTAAATTCCTGCTCTTCTAGACTCCGGCTCATCTGAGAATTTCATCCATCCGTCATTGCTGGAAGATTTCTGTCTGCCTGTCACCCGTCTGAGAAAACCACTTCATTTCTCTTCTGTCAACGGGAAAATCCTGAAGGACAAAACCTCTGTCTCTGCAAGTTGGAAGTTCCCACCAAGAGGACATCTCGTTCTACGTTTTGCCTAATGCTTCTGCTTCTGTCCTGCTTGGCCTACCGTGGTTCCAGCGTCACAACCCTTCCCTGGATTGGAAAACGGGTGAAGTTCTCCAGTGGGGCGAGCCATGTCATACTCACAGCATCAAGCCTGCCCAACCAGAGCAGCCTCGACCCAACCGTTACCCAGCCAGTATCTGCTGTTCTGCCTGAAGAGGACCCACACGCGCAAGAAGAGCTCCTGGTCTGTAAAGACACCTCTGTTTACCACCCACCTATCCCCCTGTCTACTGTTTCTGTTTCTGCCCACCAGGTTCAAGAAGTTATCCGGGACTCTCTGGACACTTCCTCTGTAGACAGTTCCTGGGATACCGAGAAGGAGTTGGTTACACCTAGCCGTTATGGGGGTACCTGGTTAGCCCGGAGGGGAGGGCTTAAGGGGGGGGGGGGACTGCCACGGATCGAGCCGCGGCCCGTGCCTTGGACCGCGGTCTTTTCCGTGCCCCTGTGTCTGGGTCCGCTGTGGCTCCCTGTGCGGGGCTTACAGCGGCAGTGTCAGTTTGCTCTACACCTGCTTCTGCTCAGCATTACTCACCGGGTCCTGCTTCCACGCGTGTCCGTCCACTGTGGCTTCCCCAGCGTGTGTGTGCACCCCATAGGGCACGCGCGCGCCAGCCTGCGGACATTTGTACACACAGTGCTCCTGCCCGTGACCTATGACCCTTTCCTTCATAAGGAACTTCCTCCTTGGACTCTGGGTCAGTTCGTTGATGTTCTTCATTAGAGCTAGACCTCTGCTGCTAAGCTGCTGCCTTGTTAATCCCCTGGTTTCCAGAGTGTCTGCTAAGCTTCTGTCTAAACGTCTGCATTACTCGGCGCTGTCCAGTGCACCTTATACCTGCTGAACTCCTGTCACAGCACCAGTCAGCTATTCCTGCTGTGTAATCTGTTATCACCCTGGGACTGTGCTTCCATTAAACAGCTACTGCATCCGTTTATCCGTTACCTGTGTCCTGCACTTCGGCTACCCGTCGCGAGTACTGCCATCTCTGCCCGCGGTGGGCCCTGAGGATCTCCTCTACCAGGGCGTTTCTGGCTTTGCGGCCAGTAAACGTGACAATAAAGACACTTTACCTTATTCTAACTTTTTAACACAAGGAATAAAGTTGAGAAAATTAATTGCCAATTAAAATAAAACTCTGAATGCAATAATGCAATAAAGGTCATGGCAGATATAGTCAGTGCTGTGGATCACTCTTATACTCTGCTATTAAAGACCATGTGCAGTGCTTCTCAAGGGAATAAGAAAACGCTAAAGGGTGATTTGTCTACATGAAAATATCTCTGATATCAGACAGCATGAGCGGAATGCCTGATTAAGAGAAATATCGTTCCAAATTAACGTTTCTACGACTTCCTAATTGCTCCAACATAAATTACAAAGACATAAGGGTTTTCTCAAAGTAGCATGTTGTGTTGGAGTAATAAATTTCAAAATTGCTGACTCTCCACTAAACACTTTGCAATGGGGCTTCATCTGCAGCAAGAACTATGAGCAACGCTAATTGTGATTCAAGTCAATAACAATTTATGCCACATCCAACGAGTTACAAAGAGCTTATGACTGGCCTCGTGTCTGTACTCAATACTCTATTATGTACGTGATGGAGTGGCACAAACAGAAATACTTTGCTTCATTATTTATTTGCTGTTACAATATTCTTAAATGTTATATTTTATAGCCAGTAAAGAATAAGCCAGGAATTACACTGATGGCAGCTCGATATAAACAGCTATAGGCATACAAGCAAAAAGAAAAATGTCACCAAAGAGAAGGAAGCAAGAGATTTACAGCAAAGACACATTAGATAAAAACAAGAGTATTTCATCAGTTCCACTTATTACACAACAAGCAGACCAAGGAAAATGAATCAGGATATTTTTCTACTGAGAATCCGATGTAAAGTAATATTATTAAAGTAAACTTTGACAGCAAGTTTTATATTTCAATTCACATAAAATCTAACATATGACAGGGAAAGGCGATGGCAGCATTTGAAACAACGTCATAAATAAACCATCCATATGGTTTTACCTGTAGTTCTGCCCCGGGGCTGTACTAAGAATACTTTGATTTTTTTCTTTTGTAGCGGTCATGTACAACAAAACGACTGCCCTCTGCACACAGTCAAACAAAATGCAGTGTTTATCCATAAGGTAATTGCCAGTAGTGTCAAGTATCCAAACATCCTTTGCCACTATGTACTTTTCAAGAACTGATTTAAGATTATTAAAATAGGCATTCAAATTTAGACCTCATTGACATTGGCCCTCATGTACTAATGTGGCTGCACCAAAAAAGTGTCTTAAAATGTACAAAGCTGTGCAATTTTGTCGCAGCATGTCCCAGACACATTTATTATGGGCATAAGACAGTTTCTGCACACTGTCCTAAAGGGGTTTTGCCATCATGCAAAATCGACATGGAGAGTTTAGAAATGTAATCTTAAAGCTTTTTCTAATTTATTGTTATTAAAAATTATTTTCTGTTTTTTCAGAAGCATCTGTTTGGGTATATTCACACTGCGTTTTTTTAGAGGTGTGTTTGGATCCGTGTTTTAGACCCAAAATAAATCCAAACACGCATCTACCCTGTTTCCCCGAAAATAAGACACCCCCGAAAATAAGACCTAGTGCATTTTTTTATGCAATTCAGAGTTTGGCTGCTTATGCTGATGTATATATACACACACATACATATATATATATATATATATATATATACACACACAGACATTTAAAATAAAATTATGGAAATGTACACATATTTGAGCATCTCCATCTACATATGTGTATGATTTACACTGTCGTGGAGAATATACTGAAGAAGTGTGTGATCTTACGACAGATTAAATATAAAAATCAATATACATGCTGTTTGTAGAATTCTATTAAATTTTTAATCTCCAGGATAACCCCATTAATGCAATGAGAAAACATTCTCGGAATATATGCCTAAACCTACAGTTTGATACAAAAATTAATTGTATGTGTTAACTTATATTGTTTTTGAAGCTTCAGAGGATGAGCAATGGTCAAAAGTGCAGATATAAAAGAAAATAATGCTACATATGCATTACCACAACAAGGGTCCACATATTTCCCTACAAACACAATTTACCTTACTACTGTAGGATAAAGTTCAGAAGTATAAATGTAGACAACATTGAATGCAGCACTGACAGACATCTTCCCAATTAAAGCAAGGGCTGTTGGGCTCAAAAAGAGACCTATGGATTGAAAAAAACAAGAGATCAATGTTACATCACCAGTTACAATAAAAAATATAGGCCATTCAGTGGGTTGCAAAAGTAACCCTTGATTTGCTCCACATTTTTAAATGTTACAAACAAAATGTTTCTTACTGATATTTCATTTGACAGAGCAATACATTTTAAATTTAAAAATTTTAGCAAATTAACTGAACTGAAAAAGTTTGACAAGCATATGTATTCAGCCCCCTGTACTCTGATTCGTCTAAATAAAATCCAGTCTGACCAATTGCCTTTAGAATTCCCATAATTAGTAAATAGATTATATCTGTATGTAATTTATTCACGGTACAACTACAGCTGTTTTTTGAGGGCCTCAGAGGTTTATTAGAGAACATTAGTGAACAAACAGCAACATAAAAACCAAGGAATGTACAAGACAACTTAGGGAAAAAGTAGTGGCAAAGTGTATAGCAGGGTTAGATTTTTTTAAATTTTTTTTAGAAAAGGCCAAGCTCTGCTGTTCAATTCTTTATCCGTAAATGAAAGTATGGTGCAAATGCTAACCTACTAAAAAATGGCCATCCATCTACAATGAAAATGAGAGCACTAATTAGAGAAGCAGCCAAAAGGCCCAGCGTCACTCTGGAGGAGCTGCAATGATCCACACCTCAAGTGGGAAAATCTGTCCACAGAACAACTATTAGTCGTGTAGACCACAAATCTGACCTTTATGTAGGAGTGGCAAAAAGAAAGCCCTTTTTGAAAACAAGCCATAAGAAGTTCTGTTTGCAAAAAGCTATGTAGAGAACACAGCAAGCATGTGAAAGAAGATGCACTGGTCACATGAGACCAAAATTAAACTTTTTGGCCAAACACAATAGAGGACATGTATGAAAACAGTCTAGGCCTAAAACTTTCTTTTTTGCCCATAGCAACCAGTCAGTACAAAGTACTGACTCAAGAATGGTGAGAATATATAGTTGTTTAATTAACAAAAATTTGGAAAAGTATGTATCATTTTCATTTCACTTCACAAATACTTGCTACTTTGTGTTGTTCTATCACATAAGATATCAATAAAATACATTGAAGTTTGTGGCTGTAACGTTTAAAAATGTGGAGCAGCTTAACAGGTATGAATACTTGTGCATCCCAATGTATAACTATACACAAATGAGGGAATTAATTAAGATTGGTGTTTCATACAACTACGTTAAAGGGGTTTTACCAAATTGTAAAATCCTTTTTGCGGTCAGCCCGGGCTTGCTACGGACCAGCTTCAGAGAATGAGGAGATGACAGTGTTCTGTCCAACACTGGCCTCAGCCAACTTTATTCGTTACAGAAAGTTAACATAAACCAAATCCTCAACCTTCAGGACACTAACTCAACATTAAATACTCCTTCTATAATGCTTGTCTTGGCCTACTGCCAGCGCAGCAAACTTTTTACTTTTACCCACCATCACTGGTTCCGGCCTCCTGAGGTCAGCAATCTGCTTTCCTTAAGCCTCAAGGGGTAAGAGCCCTCTCCTCAGCTCTGCTGCTCCAAACTCCATGTAGAAACCACACCACCTGATCACTTGAAGTAACAGGCATTTTATAGGCCTCCAGAGACCTACCAAAATGCAGAAACTGCCCCCTACCCAACGCTATAGACGTTCCAGGAAAGCAAGCAAAGCAGCCATGAGCTACACTGGTCAGCAACCTACGGCAATTGACACAAAATAGCTGGCTTCCACCACCACAAACCAGAACCTTGCTGGTACGTTGCTTGCAGGTACTGTGCTATACTCTACTTCGTGGCAGAGACAGTTGACTGCCAAAAGGTCGCTCTGCCACAGCCCCTAGAAATTAATGGGGGAGAGCTGTTCAAGTGCTTCCATATCTCTGATCTCTTATCCCAGCTCACAGAGATAAAAGCTGGCTTCGGAAAGCAATTTACAAGTTGGCAAAATCCCTTTCATGCAAAGAGCGCCAGAGTAAGATACGGCAAACATCTTAAACTTGCATAAAATGACTCTTCTTTCAGTGTCTGTGGGGTTATACTATAGATTTCAGCGATAAAGTTTGCAGCTTTGTAGTGTAAATTATAGTGAGTGTGTTAGGCCATGAAAGGCCAAGCTTGCTCCTACCTCCTTTCAAAAAAATTGGCAAGAGAAATGTGTAAAGCCATTGAAAGGTCACAAATGTTTGTGCATGGGTCAAAATTTGCGAATTTTCAACGCTAAAAAGCTGGTGTACATCAGATGATGAATACCCCAATTCGCTGGCTATTTTTTAATCTATTACACTGCTTTCTATTCCTGCACATGCATTTAACATTTGAAAAATAATTGTGGTAACCATTAGTAGCTTTTATACATGTCCTCTGTAGCCTATTATATACATGCCCCTGTAGCCTATAAATGATTGCATAAAAATGTGAGGAACTAAAAGTATTTTTAAAACATAATCCCTTCATTTCAGGGGCTCAAAAGTAATCGGACAAATTAAATAATTGTAAATAAAATATAAAATTCTAATACTTTGTTGACAATGACTGCTCGAAGTCTTGAACTCATGGACATCACCAGACGCTGTGGGAGACATGTATGAATTATGACGCTGACAGGCCAGTTCTAAATCGCTTTAAGGCAGTGTAGAATGTGCCAGAATATATGAAACTGTTCTTCTGCAGGACATACATACAGGGCAGTGTAGAGCCAATACCACAGGTCTGGCTCAGGCACCACCTTTACCCTGGTCTGGCTGTTCTTCTGCAGGTCATACATACAGGGCAGTGTAGAGCCAATACCACAAGTCTGGCTCAGGCACCACCTTTACCCTGGTCTGGCTGTTCTTCTGCAGGTCATACATACAGGGCAGTGTAGAGACAATACCACAAGTCTGGCTCAGACACCACCTTTACCCTGGTCTGGCTGTTCTAACTGTTCTGCACCAAAGTTTTGGCGTCTACTTCTACTAATGTGGTGCGACGCCCCCAGAACACCCCAAAACTTTGGCACGCTAAAAAGTGTCTTTGGCGCGGTACCGAGGCACTTATCGTGTGAAAGTTTGGAGTGCACCTGTTCATACATCTATAGAACTGGTTTACTACAGCTTTTTGAGGCCAGAATTCTGGCACAGGTCCGTTCATACATGTCGCCCTGTGTTTCCTCCTTTTTAACCCCTTATCGACATTTGCCGTACTCATATATTACCGCAGGCATCATGCCGCATCCCCCACGGCCGGAGTGAGCTCCGGCCGCGGGGGATTAACCCCCCGTTGTCGCGACATCGTGGTCGCGACATCGCGGCTGCGGCGGCAGGAGTGAGCTCCTGCGGTCCCGAAGGAATCCGGCGCAGAGTAACATGGCGCGTGAGCGCCGCTACTGATCTCCTACCAGGCAGCCCGGATGCTGAATGACAGCATCCGGGTTGTCTGTGAAGTCACGCTGCCCACAATGCATTGTGGGTAGCGTGACAGACAGTTGCCATGGAGACCAGCATACAGCTATAAGCTGTATGCTGATCTCCTATTGCATGAACGATCTGACAATCGTTCATGCAATTCCCCCCTGGGGAAAAGTGTAAAAAGTGTGAAAAAGTAAAAAAAGTGTAAAAAAGTAAAACACAAAAAATAAAATAAAAACACGTACATCGCCCTTTTCCCCTTTACAAACGCCAATCGCCCCAAAAAAGATCAAAAATAAATAAAGTACCCATATTTGGTATCGCCGCGTGCGTAACGACTCACCCTATAAATCTGTCATGTTAATTAACCCGTACGGTGAACGCCGTAAAAAAAAACCCAAAAAACAGTCACAGAATTGCGATTTTTGTTCATCCTGCAGCACATAAAATGGAGTAAAAAGTCATCAAAAACTCATATCAACATCAAAGTGATGCCAATTAAAACGTCAGTTCATCCCGCAAAAAAAAAAGTCCTTACACAGCTCTGTATACGGAAAAATTAAAAGTTCTGGCTATTAGAAGATAGCGATGCATAAATATTGTTTTACACAATAAAAACACTTTTTTTCAAAAAAATTGTGCTTTCAAATAAAAAAACTACATAAATTGGGTATCACCGTAATCGTCTCAACCCACAGAGTAAAACTAACTTGTCACGGATACTGCATGGTGAACGCTATTAAAAATAAAAATAAAAAACACTGCTAGGATTGCAGTATTTTCTTCACCCTGCCTTCCAAAAAACGGATTTAAAAGCGATCATAAAGTCTTGTCCCCCTCAAAAATGTTACCAATAAAAACGTCAACTCATCCCGCAAAAAAAAAAGTCCCTATACAGCTCCATAAACAGAAAAATAAAAAAAGTTATGGCTCTCAGACTGCGGTGATGCAAAAACGTGTTTTCCTTTTCAAATAAAAGTGTTTTTATTGTGTAAAAGCAGTAAAACATTAAAAAAATATTGAAATGTGGTATCGCTGTAATCGTATCAACCTGCTGAGGAAAACTAGCATGTCATTTAAACCGCACAGTGACCGCTGTAAAAAAAAAAAAAAAAAAAACACTACCAGGATTGCTGTATTTTGTACAAAATACCTCACAAAAACCTTAATAAAAAGTGATCAAAGCATCACATGCCCCCCATAATGGTACCAATAAAAATATCAACTCATCTCGTAAAAAACAAGCCCACAAGCAGCTCCATATGCAAAAAATTAAGAAAGCTATGGCTGTCAGAATAGGACAACATAAAAACGCAACTTTTTATAAAACTCGCTTCTATTGTGTAAAAGTAATAAAACATAAAAAACTATATAAAATTTATATCATTGTAATTGTACCAACCCCCATAGTAAAGTTATCCCGTCATTTATCCCGTATGGCGAATACTGTAAAAATGAAGCCCAAAAACAATGGCGGAACTGCGTTTCCCCCCTCCATTTCCATGGCCCAATGCTAAAACAAAACTACGGAACACCTGTGCGCCCAAAATGCAAAATACACCCTTAGATGAGATCCCTGAGGGGTGTTGAATCCAAAATAGGGAAACTTCTGGAAGGTTTCACCTGTTCTAGTACTTTGGGGGCTTTGCAGATGCGACATGGCCCCACCAATATCTGTGCGGCAAAAGCCAAATAGCGCTCCCTCCCTTGTACCCCCTGCCATGCGCCCAAACAGCAGTTTACACCCACATGTAAGGTATTGCCGAACTTGGAAGAAATTGCGTAACACAATTTTGGGGCTTTTTTTCCAGGATTCCTTGTAAAAATTAAAATTTTCAGCTAAAATTGCAGATTATTGGAAAAAATATATTTATTTCTTTTTCCAGAGCCGAACGCTAAAAAAATTTGTGAAACGCCTGTGGGGTCGATATACTCACTACACCTCTGGATATATTCCGTAAGGGGTGTAGTTTCCAATATGGGGTCTTTTTAGGGGTATTTATTAAAGTTTGGCACCTTAGAGTGTCCGCACACCTGGAATGTCCCCTAAATAAAAATTGTAATGAAAATGAGGTCGCCCAAAGTCCAGTAGGTGCTCCTCCTAATTCTGGGGCTTGTGGTTGAGCCAAATAATGCACTAGGGCCACATATGGGATATCTCTGAAAACGGCAGAATCTGGGGAATCAATATTAATTTGCATTTCCCTGATCACATTTACCGTATTCTTGTCAATAATGTATAAAAATTTAAAATCTGCAAAAAAAGTGAAATTTTGAAATTTCACTTCCACTTTGCTTTAATTCCTGTGAAACACCTAATGGGTTACTAAACTTCCTAAATTCGGTTTTGAATACTTTAAGGGGTGTAGTTTCTTAGATGAGGTCATTTATGGGAGTATCTAACATACAGGTCAATCAAAGTCACGTTAGAACTGGACTGGTCCCTAAAAATATGTATATTGCAAATTTTCTTGAAAATTTGAAAATTACTACTAAATTTATAAGCCCCCTAATGTCGTAAAAAAAAAAAAAAAGACATTTAAAAAATTTATGCCAAACTACAGCAAACATATGGTAGATGCTAGTTATAAACTATTTTGATTGGAATAACTATCTGTCTTACATGCAGAAATTTTTGAAGTTTGAAATTGGTAAATTTATCACATTTTTCACGATAATTTGATATTTTTTCACAAATAAACATTTTTTGGTCCAAAATTTCTTACTATCTTATAGCACAATGTGTCACGAGAAAATCTCTGAATCACATGGATAGGTTAAAGTGTCAAAAAGTTATTCTCACATAAAGTGACACATGACAGATTTCAAAAATAGGGCTCTGTCAGAGAGGCCAAAACTGGCTCCGGCGGTAAGGGGTTAATGCCCTGCCAGGCCTTTACTGCAGCGGTTTTCAGTTGCTGTTTGTTTGTGGGCCTTTCTGTCTGAAGCTTAGTCTTTAACCCCTTAAGAACCCAGCCAATTTTGGCCTTCCTGACACAGCCATATCTTTGAAATTTGACATGTGTCACTTTCAGTGAGAATAACTTTTTAATGCTTTTACCTATCCATGTGATTCAGATAATGTTTTCTCGTGACACATTGTGCTTTAAGTTAGTAAGAAATTTTGGTCCATACCAAAATTTCTTTCCTTGTGAAAAATATCAAAATTTGGGAAAATGTGTCAGGTGACTGACTTGGCTGTGCATGATTCCACTTCTTTGCTTTAGTAAACTCCTGGGTTGCTTTGGCTTTATGTTTTAGGTCATTGTCCATCTGTATTATAAAACACCCACCAATCAGTTTGGCTGCATTTGGCTGGATTTGAGCACACACTGTGTCTCTGAATACCTCAGAATTCATCCATTCATTCATCAATAAACACCAGTGACCCAGTGCCACTGGCAGCCATGCATGCCCAAGCCATCACACTGCCTCCACCATGTTTTACAGATGATGTAGTATGCTTTGGATCATGAGCTGTACCACGCCTTTGTTATACTTTTTTCTTTCATCATGCTGGTAGAGGTGGATCTTCATCTGTCCCAAGAATGTTTTTCTGTGCTTGCTTTTTTAGACTTTTTTTATTTATTAGCAAAGTCCAATATATGGTAGATATGGATGTTGTTAGGCCTACATCCTGGAGAGTGTTGTTCACTTGTTTGGCTGTTGTGAAGAGGTTTCTCTTCACCATGGAAATTATTCTGCGATCATCAACCACTGTTGTCTTTCGTGGGCATCCAGGTCTTTTTGCATAGATGAGTTCACCAGTACTTTCTTTTTCTCAGGATGTAGCAAACTGTAGATTTTGCCACTCCGGATATTGTAGCAATTTCTCGGATTTGTTTTTCCTGCTTTTGCAGCTTAAGGATGGCTTGTTTCCCCTGCATGGAAAGTGCTTTTGACTGCAGTTTTTTTTCACAGCAATATCTTCCAAAGGCAAGCACCACACCTCAAATCAACTCAAGGCCTTTCATCTGCTTAATTGAAAATGACATAACGAAGGACTTGCCCATGAAACAGCCTTTGAGTCAATTGTCCAATTAGATTTGGTCCCTTTACAAACAAGGTGGCACATGTTAAGGAGCTGATACTTCTAAACCCTTCTTCCAATTTTAATGTAAAAGCTGAAAGTCTGGACTTTATGTCTATTATATAACTATAACTTGAATATGTTTCAGTAACCGGTAAAAAAAAAAAAAAAATTGTGTCAGTGTCCAAATATATGTACCAAACTTTTTAAAATTTGTAAACAAGGGAACTGGATTGGGTGGTGAATACCACTGTATAGCTAGGTAGTGGCAACTATTGGTTGTATACGTCAGAAAGACTCTCTGTAGTGATGACTTAACAAAAGGATGAGTTAAAGCTTGGCTTCCAATGTCTTGTCATGTTTAAGGCTCTTTAAAGGGTCAGATGCGGCTTTTAAGCTACTGGAGTGATATCTCTCTTCCCTAGACTGTATTAGAACATTTAAATTCCAGTGAAGCATTCATGGCTTGTACGTCTCCCAAAGCCTTTATGGTGCTCTCTCCCTAAGAAAAATTTCACCCCTTTAGTGCTTAGTATATGTCAGGAAATCTATCCAAAATAATTCTTTCATGTATAATGCAGTGTACATAACACCTAACATTACCCTAACTCAGGCAGAATTGCTAAGCAAAGGCAAGTTAAAAAAATCAACATTTTCCAATTGCAACATGCCTATATCCTAAATGTCAATTTCTACTACTTAAAGATTAAAATATTTCACCTGAGACTGCTTTGTTTTTAATATTCATTTTATTTTTAGCAAGGCTGAAAGCAGTGGGAAGCTGTGAGTTGAAGACACAGTTACATTTATAAATTATTGTTGGCTAATTTGGAAGCTAGCCAGACAGGAGTGGGCGCTCGAGAAAGTCCTAACGAAGTGTCAAATAAGTTAAATATACAAAGTTCTGTATAGTTCAAAAGTTCCATAAAAAGGTCAATAAAATTTTTTGAACACCCCATTTTTTCAATTATCTCTTACATTAACACAGTTTTAGTACAGCAAATAATGTGAAATAGTTTGATTGATGAATTTTAGAATAAAGCTCTTCCTTACTATGTATTTTGAGACCAAAATCAAAGTCACAAATGCTGATTATGATGATGCTCCAGATACTCATATAATCCAAAAAAAGGATAGTTTTACTGTTTCCCTTAACAGCACAATGATTTTAACTATGCTTTTTTAATTGCACAAGGGTTTGTAATGAGACATTCATCTGTGGACATAATTTAGGAATTGATAATACAATGAGCCATATGAACAAAAGAATGATGGTTGCTGAAACTTATATGCCTAGGTAGTTAAGTGGCATGCAGCCGCAAACAGTACAGCAAAAATCACAGCAATTTTACAAGATTTTCAGCCCCGGGGAAAGTTTTTTGAAACACATAAAATCATAACTTCCCCTGTCTTGCTTGAGGTCAGAAAAACAACTTAACATCACAGCAATTGCAGCAAAAATCCTAAATGTACGACTTTCAAAATAGTGTTACATCATTACATGAGGGGTTAAGAAAAAAATGGTCTTCAAGTTAAACCCAAAGGGGGCAGGGGAAGATGGGGGAATTAAAGGGAAAGATAGGTCATTTTAGTCTTTTTTCACTCAAACATGGAACTTGTGGCGGAAAAGGAACATTTCACTCCGGATCCCAATTGGCGATCAGACTGGATCTACATTTAAAGCATTTTAAAGGTCTACATACGTATTAATAATATTTTTATATTATTTTATATAATCTAAAAGTAAAAAAAATTAAATATTAAATATTAAACCTCAAATGCAACAATAATCTGAATTTTTGATTTTACCTAAATTGCTTTTCTGGAAAGACATTACGACATCTGCTTACAGCCAAAAAAGAAAAATAATGGTTTTAAAAAACTGGATAAAAAATATTCCTACAGGGTAGGGGCAGGTTTTTAGCGTTTTTGTCTTGGGACAGGCCAATGTATCATATAGGCAAGAAAAAGGCAATTGACAAAAAAGATAGACAATTGTAGACTTTAGAAAAGACCTACAATTCTAAAGAGAAACTGCCAAGAAAACCAAGGTGGTAATTAGTACAGTTTCCTATACCATCAAATTTATAAACTGGAGAGGAAGAGGTCTGGCAAACCAAAGGACACTACTAAATCAGAAGACAAGTATTTGAGATTCAACAGTTTGCGTGATCGGTGCCTCTGCACAAAATCTTCAAAAGTAACTTAATGCAGCAAAGTAAACATTTTTTACAATTCAACAGTGAAGAGAAGGCTTCTATCTGCAGGTTTAACAGGTCGAGTATCAGTAAGAAATATCTTGCTTAGACTGCAAAATAAAAAAAAGATTTGCTTGGGCCAAGCCAAACCTCAGTGGGTACTAAAGGGAGGGGAAAGAAGGTCGAGTGGGGGAAAGGGAAAAGGTTTTCCTCAGTGTGTGACACCGTGAAATTAGAGGTAGTCGGAGGGGTTTTGGGCCCTTTTGTTAAACCCCATGATGGCAACTTGACATATGATGGCACACTGGACAAAAAGGGTTACCATAGCATTTTGCTGCACAATGCAATACTCTCTGGTAGTTGGTGAGGGGTTCAGATTACAGCAAGATCTGATCCAAAACATACTTCTAGGTTATATCAGAACTAGCTAAGAAATCAAGAAGAAGCTGGTCGGTTCCATAGAATGGAGTGGCCTGCACGGAGTCCAGACCTATACCCCATTGAGCTTGTTTGGGATGAACTGCACAGAAGGTTAAGAGCAAAGCAAGCTACAAGTTCAGAATTTTTTTTAAACTTGCAAAAATTTTGGGAAAAAAATTTTCCTGAACAATATCAAATAAGTCAATACTAAACTCACTTTTAACCAAGGTGGCATTAAAATCGTTTGTTGAAACAAAGTTAATCCATTATTTTTTTATGTTAACTTGTTTATTTCTGTTTTTCTTCATTTCAAGCAAATCAGATTAACTGGTAAATGTCAATAAAAAACAGGAAATGGGGGGGTTTTGCTCTTAATTTTGACTGTTGTGAGACCCTATAATTTTCACATGTCATTTGTAGGTCGCAATATGCCGGTGTTTTAGAAGCGCAAGGGGGGTGGGGGGGCAGCCCCATAGACTTTTACTATGCCCCGGCACAAGACACAAGTCACTTTTTCCCCGGTTTCTACTTTGGGGATGGGCATTTTTGGGCTTTTAAATTTTTGGGGCGGGGAAAAGGGCACGTTTGGGCGTTTTTGCAGTGAATTTTTTTCCCTGTGAACATACCCTAAGAGAAAATATCAATGTGAACAGAACTGTAAAACAGAAACAGGGCAAAAGTCATGTCTATTTAATGCACAGTTTTCCTAATTTAATATTGTATGGCCTCTTTCAGCACCAATATCTGCACCTGTGAATGTAAAAACAAAACCTCACTGCTTAATGAGACACCTATGGCGAAACAAAATAGGTAGACCTGTGAGATGCCATTGGGGGAAAAGCAAGGTGGTTCCCCTTTTTCCCTTTATTCTGGTTACAATTTGTGCTGTTGTGTGAAAGAACTAATACACACTTTGGTAATATATATTCAGTTACTTGCCAATTAGTTACATTAAATAGCCTTTCTTTTAAGAATAGACTGATGCATTTTAGAATAAAGTTCTTACTTACTATGCATTTTGAGACCAAAATCAAAGTCACAAATGCTGATTATGATGATGCTCCAGATACTCATGTAGTCCAAAAAAAGGAGAGTTTTATTGCTTCTCTTAACAGCACAATGATTTTAACTATGCTTTTTTAATTGCACAAGGGTTTGTAATGAGACATTCATCTGTGGACATAATTTAGGAATTGATAATACAATGAGCCAAGAACAAAAAGAGGGTTTGCTAAAAACTTATATGCCAGGTGTTAAGTTGGGCTGCGCCGAAAACGTACACAAAAAATCACAGCAATTTAACAAGATTTTCAGCCCCAGGATAAGTATAGGTGAAACACATAAATTCTATCTTACCTTATTGCTGTGAGGTCAAAACTCACGAAAATCACAGCAATTGCAGCAAAAATCCTAAATGTACGACTTTCAAAATAGTGTTTAATTTTTGAATGTAGGGTTTAAGAAAGAAATAGGTCCATCAAGTTCAACCAAGGGCAGGGAGAAGATGTGGATGAAGGAAAGATAGGTACTTAAAAATTCTTGTTCACCAAACAGGAATTTGTGGCGGAAAAGGAACATTTTACTCCGGATCCCAATTGGCGATTAGACTAGATCTACATTTAAAGCATTTTAAAGGTCTACATAAGTGTTAATAATATTTTATTATTATTTTATACATTAATAATATTTTATCAGTAATTGCCTAAACCTTTTGTCAGGAAAACCCGCCAGGGCCCCCTCGAGGGTCGACGACCTGACTTGGGATGTATCGTGACGTTGTGATCCCCCTAGGGGTGCACAAGGTCAGCCGGATACGGTTTCATAGTTAACCCCTGTCCACAGGGACAGGAAGACCCAGGGGTGCGAGGGAACCCCCCCCCGCCCAAAACCCCGAAGGCTGGGAGAAAACTGTTTGCCCAACGGGTTAAACAGAGCTTGCAGCCCCGTGTCTGCCCCCAGTTCCTCATTGGAAAAACTGGTCCATACCGACTTAGAACAAGACCAGGGAAATAGCCTCGGGTAGAAAATATTAAAGACCGGGAATAAAGGCGGGTGAGGTCGATATCAAGACAACAAACCAGCCCAGATTAAAATTTATGATTGAACTCGCCCTGGAGGGGCATAACAAACAAAATTACTAGGGACAATATTATAAGATTTGGTAGAGGTGCAAATATGGGTATGGTTACAAAAAAGGGAACGATGTACTAATTACTTTTTGGTTACCTGGTTCTGGCCTACCTGGGGTTTAAAAGTGGGGCCCGCGGGTTTTGGATGTTGTAAGCTCGGCGTAAACCCCTTTCCCAAAAGAGGGTACAATGGGCAAACCGGTTTTTGCCGTAACATACTGGGGCAGCCCACGTCACACCCCCCAACACTCCCCTACACCCCTTCGATGGTTTACAAAATCCTTTTTTTTCTGGCCAAAGCCGTTTTTTTTGGCTGGAAAAACAAAAAACGATACTCGGCGGGGGCCCTGGCCAAAAACAGTCAGGATACCACAGAACCGGATGGTCCTAAGTTAAGGCCCGGGACCAAACGTTTCCAGTTTTTTTGGTTTTCTACCCAGCTTTTATTCTCCCCCTTCCCCTGCACCTACGAATGGGGCGGGCAGTTGGACGTGTGGAAAGTTTTCAATTTTAAAATATGAAAAACCCGAGTGGAACCTTCTGTGAACTGTTTTCCCCTAAATCCCCTTTTGAAATATCGGGGGTCTTTCAGTCTGGTGTCGTTTGCTAAAACTTTTTTCCTGGCGTTAGAACAGGGGGCCCCCACCAAGGTGTTTGAATTTAACTGGAGTTCTTTGATGTGCTGGCCTCCCTGTTTTGGGTGGTTTCCTAGGGGGGAGAATTCCCAATTGAAGCTTTTTTGGTGACGCGAATCGAGTGACTTTTGAAGTTGGAGGGGGAGGGGGGTGACTTAGTCATTTTTGTGTTAATTTTCCTCACACCTTTCTTGAAGTCCACAGCTCTTTCTGCTGTGACCAGCTCCTAAGACAGTTATTCCACAGATTCACAATTCTCATGTCGACTCAGGAGATTGAACATTTTTTTCTCTAGATGGTAGGAGTGCACCTTTGTCTTCTGAAAGTTTTTCGTCAGATTTTTTGAAGTGGTCATTTATGTACATAAACAAATTAATTGCGTCTCCCATTAGAGGTCACTTCCTTCTGAAGAGTGAATAAGTTTCATTTTCATACTCTTCCCTCATAACCAAGATATTGCCTTATCAATTTAGTTTGCAGTTTTTGTAATTTTTTTTTCTAGCTCCAGGACATCCTTTCTACAAATTCGGTGCCCAGAACCGAGCTGCATATTGCAGATGAGGCCACACAAATCCTTTTGTATAATGGTTACATACATCCCTGCCTCTCAAGTCCATGCCTCTTAACAAATGACAATATCCTTCTGACCTTAGAAGCCCCGCAATTTGACCTGCTTTTGTTATGTGCTTTAAATTTAAAAGTAACACGACCCTTTAAATTTCCCTTTAAATTTCTTCCAAAAATTATGCAAAATTACTATACCCAGTTTGCTAACTTTTAATTTATCTAACTGAACTTCTTTGTGTGAATCCCCCAAACTCTTACATAGCTTGGCGTCATCACCAAAAATAACAAAAATCTCTTTCTTATTTTGCTTTGTAGTAGTGTCACTAATGATAGAAACATTGCTATTAAACACATTCTATAGATCATCAATAAAAAACGATTTTTTTAAACCTCGGCGCAACAATTTTACCCGGGGCCCTTTTTAAATTTCCCCCATATCTGCCAATCCTTAAAAGGGTTTTTTTTTCAACCCCTTTTAAAAATTCTTTTCAAAACCCTATGATTTTTTTTACCATGTTTGTTTCTCATTGTTTATGTTGTTTTTTAGCTATAATAGTCAACTACACATTATGTTGGTGCTGTCTTTTTAGTCCTTCTGCAGAAGATCCGGCAAGTCCCATTCTATATGCATACCTCTAAAATATTCAGAAGCATCATTAGACTACCTTATGCACAGTGTGCTTCGGTAGTCCGATACACATGCAACTCTATTAATAACACTAATTTCCTTATTTTTGTTTGATCTATGTTTCATAAAGCCAGAATATTCAGATATTAAATACATATTCTTTTCATATCTGTGGTTTGGATATTTGTTGGGTGACCGTCCTAAAAGAATAATGATCATAGAACTTTTGCCAGAGGCTTTACAAACATACACCGAATGTATTTAGTTTGAAATGTCTTTCATCTGTCATAAACTGGTTTAACAAATACCATTAAAATTTAAAATTTAAAATTTTTTTTATTGAACATAATGAACTCCAGATTCTTCAAAATAAGATGTGAATATATAAAATTCTGAGATACCTATTCTCTACAAATAAAAAAAAAAAAAAAATGAAGTAGTATCAGACTATCTGTTGAATTAAAGATGTTAACATACATGGTTGGAAATAAATTCAGGATGTTATACAGGCATCTCGGTTTTGAAAGTGTTCTAAGAAGAGTTAGGCACAAACAAGTCACCGCTATAACAATGCATTAAGAGGGGTTTTCCAGGCACAGAGAATTGTTCCTAAATCAATTTATCAAACAAGAGCTAATGACTTACTAATATACTTCATTCTTCCTAAGGCAGCGCTTTTGTGAGCTCGGAAATCATTCCCCTTGCCGGAAATTTTAGTTTTTTTGTCATTCTATTGCAGTGTCTTCATCTCTCTGCTCTATAAGCAGTACACCCCTCCCTTCTGAGATGTCAAGACACGTGACTAAGGTTCGCTTCACAACACATTTAGGGGCCCTATTTAACACATACGCTGGGTAAAGCTCATAATAAAGATTTGAAATGGATACCTCCAACAGATATCATGATGTCTTTAGTGAGTCCACTGGGTTGCTTTGTATTGGACATAACACTACTCTAGGGAAGACAGTCTGAGAGGTTCAATGGCTTTCACCCTTTGACCCCTAAACCTGGACTTCACTGCATTCAACCATCAGAGTAATACCACAGTACAATAGGAAGAGGCAGTAGATGTAGTCATACAGGTAGAAAGTACGTGAATACAGAGATCAGTCATCACAATAGCAGACAAAAGGCCAGAGTAGATATACTCACAATTCTGTGTATAGAGTGTATAACAGTGTAAATCTGGTGTGCCCTCAAAATAATTCAACACACAGTCATCAATGTCTTCTTAACCATTGGCAACAAACTTGAGTACACCTGTAAGGGAAAATGGACAAATTGTGCCCAATTAGACATTTTCCCTCCACGGTGCCATGCGACTTTTTATGTTACAAGGTCTCAGGTGTGAGACCTTACCAATGCGCCAAAGTTCCGTAATGCGCCAAACACACGGGTGAGGCACAATGAACTTTAGACACCATTTTTAATTGTACAAAACCCACTTTAATACATTCAGGCGCATTATATACAAAATGAGACGTGATAATGGTGGTAATTTAATCACATTCCTATTTTGCCATAGGCAAACTTAAACTTTTTCATCGGGTGTTTTTTCTAAAAACTTAACCTTTATTATTTTTTTATAATTAAAAAAAATCTACATAAAATTCATTAAATTTCCACCTTATGCTCCAGTCTATAATTATATAAGCATTTATTGTATGTAATAAACCTTATTCAGCTGTAAGGAAAAAAATATATAATAATAAATTCTGTCCCTGATATCACCTATTTCAGTCGCTCGTAATAGTCGCTTTCTTGCTATCAGTTTCTTGCTATCAATTTGTACTGAAATTTTTTTTTAAATTCAAACAAAAGGTGAACAGGATCCCCCCAAAAAAAGTGATTTTCCTATCTCAGTAAAAACTGGGTTCAAAAAAATTTCCATATTTTGGACAAGAAAAGGTATAAATAATATGAAAAGGCATCCCTTCCTAGAGAAGGCACGGTGCCAAAAAAAAATTTAAAAAAATTTGGCCTAACCTCCCCCAAATGTTTACCACAAATGGGGTCATCAGGTGATAGAGGATCTGCCTTTTTTTATATAATTTTGCCCGTTTCTTGTCCCCTATTTAGGAATTTTTGAAGCCGGTTTTTACGGGATGGAAAATCACTTTAGGGAAAAACCCGGTCACCTCTTGTTTGAAGTTACTATATTAAAGGGACAAAATGATGCAGAAAAAGCGACTTCGGAGGACTGGAATAGGTGATCTCAGGGACAGAATTTATCATATTATAAATTTTTTTCCTAACTTACAGCTGAATAAGGTTCATTATATACAATAAATGCTTAATTTTAAATTTGACCGGGCTAAGATGGAAATTTTAATGTAATTTTGATACGTTATGTTTTAATGTAAATAAAAATAATAAAGGTTAAGTATGAGTATAAATCACTTATGAGAGAAGAGTTTATTGGGGTTGTCTACACAAGGGGGTTGTTTTTATTTAAAGATCTTGCAAAAAAAAGTCACTTTGCAATTTACCCCCTTAAAAAGTGTTACCCATTCCAGTTCCCCTCTTGTATGGGTTGATGCTTTCCCCAGGGCTATAGTAAAGCCTGTTTGATTATCGGTAGGCTGCCAGCAATGGTTGCTATAGCACAGACCCGGTTCTACTGCGCCTGTGGAAGCCAGTAAAAACGACCCCGAATTCAAAATGAAAAAAAAAAAAGGACTAAGGGCGAGAACAATGTGTGAGACAACCCCTTTAAGTTTGTCTGTGGCAAAATAGTAATGTAATTAATTTAATAGACACTCTTCTGTCCTCAGATACATTTCTCCCCAGGTACTTAGTGGTCTGTTATAAAAAAAATTTCATCTGTCTCTCAAAGTTCACCAAAAAAAAGTTCATACATTTCGGATTTAATGCCCTAATATTTTAGAACCTACTGTCGTCATATGTTTATTGAATATGTTTTAAACTTAAACAGAGGTTTTAAAAAAAATTTACTAATTTATAAAAAAGAGAAAGACTGATGCATCCATTTTGAAAAGTCTCCCTTTTTCATTGATTTATTTGGACACCCCAAAAAGGAGGGATAGGGGAAACCCTGGAAGCTCCCATATCCCTATCCATTTTATACTGTGGTTGTATATTATAATATATAATTTTATATATATTATATATTTATTATATATAATATTTTTATATAATTTTATATATATATATATAAATACATCACGGCCACTTTATTAGGTACAAAAGCTAGTAAGGGTTGGACCCCCTTTTCCCTTAGAACGCCTCAATTCTTCGTGGAAGATTCCACAAGGTGTTGCAACGTGCTAAATTTGGTACCAAGGGGCCCAAAGAGTGCCAAGAAAATATTCCCCACACCATGACATCACCCCCACCAGCCTAACCGTTGAAAAAGGCGGATACCTTTTTGGCTTTCATGTTGTTGACGCCAAATTCTGGCCCACCACAGAATGTGCGCAGAAATGAGCATCAGACAGGAACGTTTTTCCAAATTTCTATGTCCAATTTCGATGAGCTTGGGAAATTGGAGCCTCTTTTTCCTTTCTTGCTGAAAAAGGGGTGGGACCTGGTGTGGTCTTCTGCTGCTGTAAATTCTGCCTCCCAAAGTTCGCCTTTCTGTCGTTCAGAATGCTCTTCTGCCCACCTTTGGGTTTTAACGGGGGCTATTTGATAATGTTTCCTTTCTATCATCGAAACCCGTTGCCCTTCCCTTTGACCTTGTCATCAAAAGGCATTTCCGCCCACAGGACTGCCTCACTGGATGTTTTTTCTTTTTCGGACCATTCTCTGTAAACCCTGAGATGGTTTTTTGCGGAAAAATCCCAGGGGAAACAGCAGTTTCTGAAATCTCAAGACCAGCCCCCTTTTGGCACCAACAACATGCCACGTTTCAAAGGCACCAAATCACCCTTTTTTCCCCATATGAGCTCGGTTTGAAAGCAAGGGGATTTCTTGACCATGTTAATGCTAAAGCACTGAGTTCCGCCCCTGTGATTGGCTGATTGAAATTAAGTGTTAACGACGTTGGACAGGGTTTACCCAAAAAGTGGCCCGGTGAGTTTATATATATATATAATATATATATATATATATATATATATAATATTTAAAACCAATACACCCCCCACACCCCCACACACACGGGGACAGGAGATTCTGTTTATTTTTTTATACAAACTTGACAACCCCTTTAAGTCCTGTTCCTTGTAACCATCTCCCTTTCTGACACCTGCAGAGGGAACAGGAAATAAGACTGGCCCACTTTGGTACAGGGGAACTTCGGGGGAGGGATTAACCCTTAGAAACACTGAGATGACACAACATTAGAAGGTGAGGAAACATTTAGCAAAGGGAGAGGATTTATTAGCTCACAAAGATTCTGCTTTTAGAAAAAAAATGTATGCATGGCATTGGTAAAATCTAAGTTATTTTGTTTAATAAATTGATTTAAGAACAAGGTTTGGGGGGTCATTAAAAAACCCATTTTTTTTAAAAGGGAGTTGGGCTCCTTACTTTCACGTAAAAAGGTTAGTGACTGTATGGAGATGGGACAAAGCGTTCCCACTCATCCTGCACTAGAGTCCTGACAATGCACATTAACCATCTTAAGATCAAAAGGTCAAGAAACGGAGACTGCCACAAAAAGCAACTAAGGAAGCCAAATTAATGTTAAAATACTACCGTCTTCTTCTCCTCTCCATAGTAACAGTAACTCCAAGAAACCGACTAATCACCCTGGTAAATTGTGGCATGAAATTGGGAAAAAACCTTGAAGCAATTTCTGCCCAAATCTTGAATGTGCAGAATCATAAATATCAAGACATGCCCGAGAAAAAGAAGATGAGTTGAACACAAGACAGCAGGGTGAAAAGTCTTTTAAAATGTGTCAACTTTTTACATCTAGATAGATCGCCATAGTGCAGGTTCAACCATCTCTAATAAGTGAAAAAGTTCCGATTTCTTTCAACTTTGCTATACTGAATAATGCATTACCTTTGATACGACTTTCATTACTCTTGTGGGAGTACAAGACTTCTGTCTGCCTTAATGATTTCTTCATCTCTTATCAGGTAAACCTTAAGGGGTCTTATTTGACCCTATGTTTTTCCAGAGCTCCAAAAAGGGACAAAAAAACACAAACCTTCAAAAGTTTTTCTATTTATTTATTAAAAAGACCTTGCACAGAAACAGCCACAACATATACAGTACCTGCCAACCCATCAGTCATGTCAAGATATCTAGAATTACAAAAGATTTAAAGCAACAAAATGAGTTCTATCATGGGAGCACACACTGGATTTCCTATGTGCATCCCACTAGATGCCACTACCACTCTACATAGGTGCAAGATATGATTGTATTTAAAGGGTGTATTCAGGTGCTGCATGGTAAGTATACAAGAAAAGAATACAAGATCAATGCATTTGAAAAGGAAGGGCTCTAGAGGTTTCCCTAAAACATCACAGTATGCTATAGTAGAGTCTGAAGGAAAGAATTACTGATTACTTTTTGAATCTGCAAACAAAAACATGTCAACTTGACCTAAAACTTTACAGGTGTCCAGCCCAAACCAAGAACAAGATTACTACTTTTCCATCACCAATCCTTTGTGTCTTCAGTCAGGAACCACCTTCTCGGTATGAAAAAAATCTAGATTTGTTTGCCATACTACCAAGTCTAACGAATGCTCTGAGCCCATTGGTGGTAACTTTACACCATTGCAGGCTATGCCCTCCACAAATAATAGTGGTATAGTGTATTGGTAATCCAAAACCACTACATTACCAATACACAGCTGTTGTGCCAATGGTTCTTTCAGAGGCAGGTTTGGAGAATTAAGTACATTTATTAAAATTTAATTTTGGTCTCAGCACTTAGTACTGAACACAGTCCTGTTCTGTGATATAACCTTTAAAGGGGTTTTGCCACGAAGTAAAATTGATGTTGGAAGTTTGAAAATTAAATAAACATTTTTACTATTCATCATTATTAAAAACTCTGCACTGTTTATGTTTTAGCTGCTCCTTCAGTGATCCATTGTTTATAGCTCATCTCCAGGGGATACGACCAGGGCTGTGAGCTCCTCACTCCTGGTCGCACATGCTCAGACATCACCTCTCTTCTCAGGTAGCTACTGAGTGTTCAAACCCCAGGTGCTATCACTCTTCTCCTGTCCTCTGTACTCCTTAGCAATAAGTCAAACAGTGCAAATAAATAAAAAAGAAACCTCAATGAGGTCTGTGCATTGACAAAGAGGAAAGAAATCCACAGGTTAAGTTCCTGCAGGGATTTGAACCAAGGACCCTTGTGCTGTAAAGAAAAAATGTTACCTCTGAGCTACAATGTAGCTACTCACAATTCTATAAACAGACCTTTATTTCACTAGGCATGGTGATGTCATCCTGCTGAGTCACATGATAAGCAATTCAAACAAATCCCACACGCCCCCTTCTGAGCATACAGAGCTGAAGAGCTGCATGCAGGAGCTATGAAATGAGATTGTGGTAAAACCCCTTTAAGGATGAACCAACTTGCTTAAAATGGGTCATCCGAAGGCCGTTCCATAGTAAAAAAAAGTGTCACAGCTCTTCAGCACAGCTTACATGACTACTATTGCTTTTTTCATGGTATTGCCTTGGCGTAAGCTTTCATTTCTACACCTGTTAGCAACGGGTGCCACATCTATTTGTATATCCCATACACTCAGTGCCCAGTTTATAACATCCAGTAGGATATTTTATGTGGACGGTTATTCAGCACAAAATGACAATGTGATTCTGCACATATCACAAGCATCAGATTATTGTGAGGTAGAAGAAGCATGGATAGGAGAGCATTTGGCAACTACCACAGTATTTAGTACAAGAGATGCCAGTTAAACAATGTGATATCAAAGATGTATGTAGGTGACACACTGGTGCAGGGACGGAACTACCGGGATAAAAGTGGTAGTAACTGCTACATGGCCCGGCACCCCGGTGCATCCCGTCTCAGAACGCCCGGGCCCTCTGTCCTGAACGTCCAGAGGCAGGACTACCCACTCTGCTAATCTGCCTGGTAAGCCTAAGGCCTTAAGTCTACCAGGTGTCCGCCCCCCGTGATGACGTGAGCGGCGCAATGATGTCGTATCATCGCACCACCTGCTCTGAGCTCAGAAGCTGGCCGGACGCTCGCGGTGCTGCGTGGAGACAGGCGAGTTACTTATTTCTTTTTTTAACACTAATGGATCTTAAGCCTGCCTACCTATATGGGGGTCCCCTATAACCTACCTTCAGCACCTATATGGGGCCCCCTATAACCTACCGTAAGCCTGCCTACCTATATGGGGCCCCCTATAAACTACCTTAAGCACCTATATGGGCCTCCAATAGCCTACCTATAGCCTGTCTAACTACGTGGGTCCCCCCTATTGCCTACCTAAAGCCTGCCACTCCTAAAGTTAGGACATGATAGACATTGTGAAACATTACAGTGTCCTCAAGTTGCAATGGCTTTAGAGTATAATATACAATGTCCCAGACACAGATCCAGCCAATTATCGTGAACACTTTACTTGTATTAGTGAGGTGCATGCAGTGATTGGCAGTCTAGTAGCGCTTCTCTACAGTACACTGCGGTACTACCTATCCTGTACTGCTCTTTACATGTGCCAGGATAAGCGGCTCCTTTGGGCACTAAGTGAGGACCCGATTTTCTTTTTCCGGTCACACCGTGTACTTGACCCAAAGAAGCTTCTGTCCTCAATATAGAAAGTGATTTCCAGCTTCCAGCAGCTCTTTCTGATGTTATATGGAAGGATGCGCTTTACCTGTATTAGTATCTGCTTTATTTACTTTACTCTTTGCTGTTCATTATATTGGGGGTAACACTTTGGGGCTTTGGAAATGATTAATAGTTTTCCATAGAGTTATGGTTTCAACATACAATGGTTGTCCCAGAGCCAATTAATATTGTATGTTGAGAAACCCCTGCATTACAAACTGCACCCATGATACCACATATGATTTTTAGGAACATCTGCAACAAGCGTGGGATAATTAAAGTAGAGACGTTGCCTGTATAATTTGCCTTTTATTTATGTATACTAGGCACAACCTTGTGATACAGGGGTGGAATTGCTGTTTTAGGGCATTAGGTTAATGAATACATGACATAGAAGCACACCTCCAGCAATGAAATTTTCACTAATGATCCTTAGAAGCAGCCAGGAAGCCATTAACACTTCAAATATGTTTTAGTTGGAAAAAAAAAATTAATCATTAAGCATGAGGCGCAATAGAGTCTTCACAAGGTTTGCTAAATTAAGTAATTAGTAAAGGTGCCCACAGACCACTACACTATTTATATTTTACACTCCAAAATGTTTCGGGGCACTTCTGACTAATGCAAACTAGCAGCGAGATTGAAAGCAATTATCCTTCAACATGTCATGTGTGTCCTTCTAAGGGCCCATCAGAGATATGTCCGTTATCAGTGGTAAACACCATAGACCATGCACAGCACCTAAGAATATGTTTATTACCAGATAGAAAATGTACAAAGGAGCTACAGCTTGCCACTCTACTATGTATGCTTATTAGTAGGGTAAACAAGGTTTCTTAACCATTGCGAGCAAGCATAGTATAGAAAATTCATACCCTGCAGGCATTAACCAGCGGACGATTTATTTTCCTGAGATTAAACTAACAGCCTGCATCACCGTGCTTTCTGACTACCTAAAGACTCTTCACAATATAACCAATAATGCTTCTAGAAGTTATTCCCAAAGCATGTGTAAACACTTTTTTCCTTTGCACCTTGCGTTTTGCCGGCTAGTCCGTTCTTATACGGATCCAATATTCTCTGTTGATGTTCTCAATACTTCTTTATAGCAGTCACATCTAAGTTTTATTAATATATAGCTTTAAATTCCATACATAGAGCTACAAGTAGTTAAATGAATACTAAAATAAAATTATAGTTTCCTGCAATCAACACTAGAGGGAGCCAAGGAGCTCACAGCATACTGTGTATACACTGAACTCCGTAATAAAGCAGTATGCAGTTGGCTCCACCTAATGGCAGCTGGAGGCAGCCATAACTGTATCATTTGATTTAATGTCTATGTAAGATATTTTGATCATAAAAAAAAAAAAAAAAATTAGCGCACCAACCGCTATAAAAAATATATTATAAAATGACACAATATGAAATGTTAAACCTTAGAAAGACCGCGGTAAAAGGTGGATATTCACTTTAGATCAATGTTTCTCAACTCCAGTCCTCAAGACCCACCAACAGGTCATGTTTTCAGGATTTCCTCAGCATTGCACAGGCGATATAATTGTCAGTGCATTCTGCACAGGTGATATCATTATGGTCAGTGCATTCTGTGGGAGATCCTGAAAACATGACCTGTTGGTGGGTCCTGAGGACTGGAGTTGAGAAACACTGCTCTAGATGATCCATCTTTTTTATTCTATCTATTAATTAAAGAATGTGTTCTGCCAACTCAGTCCATAACTATATCACTGTCCTTTGTTAGTACAACTGCTTCAGGCATCTTTCGGGCCCACACTAGAGTTACTACCTATGATTAACCAGTTCCTGGCTGGTCATTTACCATTTTCTTTATTACACTTAGGTTGAAAACTATAACAATCTTTTGTAAGGGAAAAAATAATACAAAGGAAAATAGTAAAAAAAAAAAAACAAAATAAAATTTGTTCTGGTGTCACTTTTCCGTCATGAACATTTATATATGGGTAATATAAATTTTTGCAGTTGTCGGGTGCAGGGATAAAAGTTGTGGTTCAGGCTAAAAGACGGCTGGTGGGTATTGTTATATAACTTTAAATAAGTGTACAGCTGCGCACTCTGTATGGACATTCCAGAACATCCGTGCAGCGGTAGAGGTCAACCCATCCCCCGGACATTTAAAGTATGTTCACACGGGCATTACCAGGCGTATAGCAGCGTGTACTGTGTGCACCGCTATACGCCTGGTGTTTTAGAAGTATGTGCTGGCCAGCGCGTACTTCTAAGCACTCTGGACTGGATCCCATCCACCCTTCCTTTCCCAGGCACATAAATGCCAGAAAGATGTGACATGTCACTTCTTTCTCCGGGTCATCAGTACGTGTCGGGAAATATGTTGTAAAAACAGTGAGTGCTATAATTTTACCGTATTTACGGGCCGTACCTCGGACATACTGCAGCGCAATTACACCCTGAAGTACAGCCCGCAAATACGCCTTGTGAACATACCATCACCAGACGTCAGCATCTAGTTAAAGGCATTTGGAATAGGGCCAGGGTGGACAAAATAAGAATAAACTATATTTACTTCCTAGTCCTTTGGGGCTCCCTGGCAATCCGCTCCTTTTCACTTCTGGGTCCTCATCTTAAAACACAGGAGTTTGCGTTCCATAGTATGGAATAGTATAGTGAATGGAGTGCAAGCCTCTTCTGCATTTTGGGACAAGGAGAGGATTGCCAGGAAGACTTGAAAACGGCAAGGAACTGGGAGGGAAGTATAATTTTTTTTTATTTTTTTGCCCATGCTGGACCCATTTCAATATAAAATATTTATTTTTAGGTGGACAAGTTCTTTAGTTATTTCTAGACTGGAAGTGCACTTGATATTCACTAGTTGCTGTCAGTAATCTGCTAAATTTTCAGCTCGTAAACTGTTAGAAAACTGTAGCCCAAAGCCTAGGATTAGGAATATCAACCGGGCTCCCATTACATGAAATACTAAATCTGAAAACTTCACTGAACTGCATATTAAAGCACTTTCGGCCACACACAAACCCAATGTGTGAACCCAGCCTAACAGCCAGTGGCTCTCAGAGCATGCTGAGAGTAGTAGTTTCCTTAACACACACTATCATATCCTAAACAATGGTCTTTTTTGCCTTGACATCAACACTTTGCCTACTCCTACTGAAAATATACCTTTTGGTAAAATTTGGTAAGAGGCCAAAGACATCCCTGTTGCCAACACCCTCCATAAACGCTGCGGAATTGCAGCTGGTTTTGCATTTTTGGAAATCAGCACTTTTATCAGTTTAAAAACTAAACCAAGAGAAAAGGCTAAGGTACGCAGATATTTTTGGTGCGGTCTTTCCCTTTAAGATTGTTTCATGCCTTTTACTTAGCCTTGGCCCAAGATTGAATCAGAACCACTGAGAATTCTGAACCTGTGTCCAATCAATTGCTGAAGTGGGGTACTTAAACCTGTCTGTATATTCTATGCCTTTTGCTATCCTGGCCCCTGTTCCTATCCTTACCTATGTTCTGAGAAAGGTTCCTGCTTAAGGACTGTGGCCTGTCTTGCGGTAATTCTCCTACTTGTTGATTAAGATTATACATAGTCTACTGACATTTGACCCTGGCTTGCTTGACTACAAATTGTTTGTTCTTTATTGCCCTTGGTTCTGTACAATGTTACTCCTTGTTTGTTCGGTCTTCCCCACTTGCATTTGCCTTCTAACCTTCCTCTGCAGACACAATCTGAGCCTCAAATGGCATATTCCATCCTGCTTTGCGGCGCACCCCTGTGAAGCCCTAGAGAGAACGTTAGATTCGGTTACCCAGAGGGTGTTGGATTGCAGACAGCAAGATTTGGTAAATTTATGTTGTTCCGGCACCTTTTTGCCTGTTTGGAGAATTGCTTATGTGGTAAATCCAAATTTGGAAAATTGCTTAATCTGCAATTTCCTAACATTGGCTTCACCTTGCATGAAAGAGTCCATAGATATCTATTAGGCCTCGTCCGAAAGCTCAAGAAAGAGAGATAAAGAGAGGTATCACCTTCTAGATCTCTGTACATAGACCCAAAATTATGTTTTGTATAAACCGCATTGTGCTAACTTTCCAATATTGTAGTACTGTGCAGATACACTTGGCGAGATTTATCCAAATCTCTAGAACAAGTGGAGATGTTGTCCATACTCACCAGCCTGGTTGCACCATCGCACTTTTCTTGTGCTAATTTCCATACATTCTTCCTTTAAAAGGAAGCAAATGTAGGGGACCACACACAGTGGGCTCATTCAGGAGGTAACGGGCCATTAAATGCATCTAGAACTTAAATATTCCCGTTTACAAGGAACTTTCCAGAGTCCTGAATCACATATCATCTTGGATTATGTAACTGTATTCCACAACCCCTGCCGTGGAGGTTTTTTCTATAAATGCCATATAATCTTTATTTATAAAGTCATTTACATTTATTTGATTTGTTGTAAACATTTTATATTGAATAATTCCAACAAATGTCTTCTCAGTTCAGACGAGAGACCTAAATCGTTTCAAAGCTATAGCACGGTCCAAGGGGCATTGCATAGATGAGGACTCGGATATTCGTAATTTTTTTCACAAATGGTTTGTTTAATTAATGTGATCTAAATGTACGAGCAGTGCTATAAATAACAAACACGGCGAGCACCAACCAAATGTGTCAAAATCCGAGGGTAACACAGATACAGATCAGCAACAGCTTCTTAAAATATTGAATGGGCAAAGTAATAATTTGCAAATAAATTAGCAGTGCAGAAGTAATGGATCACTGGGAATTGCATAAAAAATTCACGTCCGAGACCTTTGCTAGGGAAAGAGTATTTCAGCCGGAGTTTGAATACTTACATAATGATAAGCAAGCGTCCATGTTTCTTGAAATGAGGCCATCAGTTTCAGTACAGCGAGTTAAACCTACAAGGAGGTTTATTTTAGGGTGCGAAACACCAGAGCAATTTTTTTTTTCAAAAACCATGAGCCTTAGGCTCTGTCTACACTGCACAGAAAAACGCCCGTTTTTTCAGCGTTTTCGTTTTCTAAAAACGCTGGAAAAGCGACTGTAATCCTCTCCCATAGACTCTAATGTAAAACCCTCCTGCTGTCTACACTGAGCTTCTTTTTTCTGCTCAGTTTTTTTTTACTGGTCGTCTTTTGCAACATGCTCTAAAAAACGCCAGAGCCGGGCAGAAAATTTACTACAGAAGTCTATGGAAAGCGCCGGACGTCTTGTGGTGCGTTTTTTGGCGCATTTTCACAGCTTTTTTGCAGCGATGTTTCAATGAAAACCCTCCCAGGGGTCCGATCTATAGTGGGTGTTAATAAAGGTTATACCTGATCAAATTTGCATACAAGTGTCTGATGTGTCCTTTTTTGCACCTTTTGTAATAAAATGATCATGCTTTGGCCGCTAACTATTATTGCGCAATTCATATATTTTTCGCTAAAAATAAGTTTTTTATGGATTTTGGCGCCAGAATCCATTTTTTTGCGGATTTTGATGCTAAAATCCTTTTCTTAACATATTTTGGCGCTAATAAAGTTCTCTCGCTTCTGACGCCAAAAATACGTTTTTTTTTACGGATTTTGACGCCAGAATCCATTTTTTTGCGAGTTTTGGTGCTAAAATCCTTTACTGAACATATTTTGGCGCTAATAAAGTAATCTCGCTTCTTACACTAAAAATAGGTTTTTTTTACGGACTTTGGCGCAATAATGTGTTTTTTTGGATTTTGCAGCTAAAATCCTTTTCTTTACAGATTTTGACGCTAATACAGTTATCTTGCTGTATGCAAAGATAATGTGGGTTTTTGTGGATTTTGGTGCAAGAATCTGGTGCAAAATTTAATAAAGTAGTAGCACGCAGCAGCACACAAAGGACAATGTGCGCAAAAGGGCTACAGTGATCTAAAGGAAGTGACTGCTTAACATGCTAACTCCACCTGTAGGGTGTAGCTTACATCCAATGGCTTAATTTGTGCATACATTAAAAAGCAGAGCAAAGACGCTCCAAAAAAAAGGTTCAAAAAACGCTCCAAAAAACGAAATACGCGCCAAAAAAATGACATTTTTTCAGCTGCTTTTGACAGGCAGTGGACAGAAAACTTAGTTTCATGAACGTTTTTAGTAATTCGTTTTCAGGTCGTTTTTTGGCCACTGCAGTGTAGACATAGCCTTATGTGTGAAAACGGTCTAGCAGTTAGGGTATGTTCACACGGGCAAATTGTGCTGAAATTACGGTAATCCATAGTTCTCATAATGAACTATGGATTACGCCTCCTCTCCCCGCTCGTACAATAAGTGACATGTGAATTACTTGCGTCGAATATGCACTGCGAGTAATGCATGTCAATGGGGCCGGCGGGCTGCCGCCCCCCACCCCCCCCATGCCGTGGGGGTACTCGCGTAGTAGCGCGGCTCCCAAATCACCCGGAATAATTGCAGCCGTATTGTACGTGCCGCAATTACGCCGTGTGAACATAGCCTAAGACTGTCTTTGTTGCCCATAGAAACCAATCACAGCTCAGCTTTCATTTCATATAGTGTTCTGAAAAATAAAAGCGGAGCTCTGATTAGTTGGTGCGTAAGCGCCGTGAAGTGACCTGTCAATCTTTCCCCCGGAGCAATTCATAGTTCTCTATGAGAGCTATGAATTATCGTAATTGTGGCACGCGTTTCGCCCATATTAAAGCACAAATACGCAGCGAAATGCGTGCCACAATTGCGCCTTTATTCTGATAAGAGCAGGCGATTAGGTTTATCATCAGTAAACACAAGTAAAAACAAGGTACATTTGCTGCTAGGACTGAATACAATAGATTATCAGTAAACTGAAGCTACTTTTGTTAGCTTTTCTCCAGCGCTCAGTGCATCAGTCTGTCCATGTTCTCTGCTCTCTGAGCTACTCAGATAGAGTTCTGTTCTGGTATGCATTTAACCATAGAAACCTGTGTGCATTCAGAACACATTAAATGTCTCTTACCTCATGACTAAAGTGAAATATTTTGACCAGTGTATTTATAAAAAGTCTTCATTTAACTATTCCTTTCACGTTGAAAGCTAGTCTTTGTAGTGAGAAAACCCCTTTAAAAATCTGCACCACAGGTCACTTTCCGCAACACAGGCATAAGATTTGTAATACATCATCCACATGGCTGGTACTGTAATGCAGTGCAGATTATCTGTGCGGAAATCCCTAAGGCTGAATGCACACAGGATGGTTTGCGGTGAATTTTCCAGGTGAAAAGCGTTTGGTATGCATTTGCACATGGAATTCACTGCATTACAGAACCAGCTATGTGGATGAGGTAAAACACATCTCATGCCCACCTGGTGACATTTTCAGTGGGTGAAAAAAAAACCTGTGGTGATTTTTGAATCTGCAGCATGTCAATTTCTATATCGGACTTAAAGCAGATTTTACACTATTAATCCTGAACGACAGTTATATTCAGACTTTTGCATTTCGTTTTTTCCTCCCCACCTTTTTTATTTTTCCATCTACGTAGCCGAATGAGGGCATGTTTTTGTGGGGCAAAATGTACTGTTTAAAGGTGCTATTAACTGTACCATTTAATGTACTGGGAAACTCAAAAAAATTCTATGTGGGGCGGACCTTGCAAAAAATATAACTGTGCCAATTTTGTGGTGTTTCATATTTTAAGGAGTTTATTGTTTGGTAGAAATTATTTGTTATATGCATTCTGCATGTTGGTAGGATTCCAGTGAAACCACATTTGTAGAGTTAAGTTTTATCACTTTTAAAATATAAATAACCATTTCTATTTTTAAAAAATTGCACTGGAGCACCATTTTCAGCAACCAATAACTTTTTTCTTTTTCAGTCTATGGATCTGACTAATGGCTTGTTTTTTTCGGGATGAAAAGTAGTTTTCATTGCTAGCATTCTGGGATAAATGCGACTTTTTGATCACTTTTTATATCAATTTCTTGGGGACTCAAAATCACCAAAAACATTTTTTTTTTTTGGTTAAAGGGGATTTATCACTTCATCAGTTCGGCTGTTTACTTTGAGTTTAAGCTTCTCACTTCCTCAAATCCAGTGGCGTTGCTTCTCCTCCCAGCTGGGCGTTTCTTAACTGAAGGGGGATGACATCATCCCCCCCTCACTGTTTGTGCTCGCTCCCGAGACAGTGTCATTGTGTGAGAGCAGAGGGAGTGGATAGCAGAGCTCTGCAGACATCCTCCAATTGATGTGCTGCTAACCTCCCTCACTGGATGGACAGACGGATGGATGGACAGAAGGATAGGTGGACGGATGGATGGCCGGCTGGATAGACAGAAGGATGGACGGACAGAAGGATGGATGGACAGTTGGATACATCCTGCCGTCCATCCATCCTGCCTGCAAAGAGACGATGTCTGTTCGCTGCCGTGTGACTGCACTGACAGGAAGCAAAGCAGGAAGTTGTTTGTTTAGTAAAATGACATGCAGCCAATAGAAGGCCAGGGGGAGGAATCTGACCAGAGCAGCTGAACAGTACAGCACACTAAAGGAAGGGAGACAGTGAAAACAAGACAGCTTTGCAAAGTTGATTGTTTTCACTGTCCCCTTATTCTGAGACCCACTCTATGAAATGATACAACCCCTTTAACTACAGTGTTCACTATATGGGATAAATGATGATACATTTAAATAAATCTGTCTTTTACAGATGCAATGATACCAATTTTGTGTAATTTTTTAATGTATTTTATTTGTAAAATGGCAAAAGTGGGGGTTTGAATTTTCAATATTTATTTTTACTTTATTTTTTTAAAATTAATTTTATATTTCTAGTCCCTCTAGGGGACATGAACATGCGTTCACATGTCCTATATACTTATGTACTGCAATATACAGGCTTCTCATTCATCACCTATTACACTCTGCCTATGGCAGTATGATATAGGTGTACTAACATGACACGGACAGAGGCCTTTACGAATGGGTAATGAATTTGCTATGGATTTTCTGTGTGGATTTGTGCACATTCACATCTGCATCGGATTACAGTAGCAGCCATGTGGAGGATCTGCAGCATGTCAAATTTCTGTTGTGGATTTAATGCAGATTTTACCACAGGGGTAAAATCTGCACCAACATCCACATGATCTGTTGCCCATTTTATGTGTAAAATTCTACCATGAGATTTGTAAAATTCCATATACATGGAGCAGTGATTAGTAAATCTAGTGTCACTGTAAGTAGCTGAGCTGTTACACTGACAAGTGCAGGAAATGTTATCTCTTCAATAAACAAATGGTATAAGTGCTGTGAGGAGTGGAAACAATGGCTTATCTGTAATCTTGTTAGAGATAATTAGTTTGCTCCTGAGCTCAATCTGTCCATGAGGTGACATCTCTCCCTGCTCTAAGCTTTCTCCTCTAATCAGATCACGGAGTTATGGTCAGGAAACCAGGTAACCAAAGAAACCTGTATGCACTCAGAGCACATAAAAGGTCTCTTACCTCATGACTAAGGTAAAATCTATTGAACGATGTATTTAGAAAAAGTCCTCATTTAACTGTCCCTTCATGTTGAAAGCTAATCTTTGTAATGAGAAAACTTTAAAAATCCGCACCGCAGGTCACTTTCTGCCATGTGGGCACAAGATTTGTAATACCTCATCCACGTGACTAGTAATGTAATGCAGTGTGTATATTCTGTGCACAAGTCCCTAAGGCTGAATTTTTGTAGTGAGAAAACCCCTTTAAGGGTGAATGGATACAGAATGAATTTGCTGCAGGTTTTTCACCCAGAAAGTTTCCACGGCAAATCCGTCCATTGTGTATTCACCTGTATAATGCAACAATCATATTACAGGACAGGGATGACATCACTTATGATTTAAGTACAGCACAGTAAGATGTAAGAAGTGAAAAAGGTTAAAAATGTTGGATATCTGTAGTGAACCTGGAAGCTAGGTGTGTATAAAAACCGAATGCAAAGCACTGCTTGGATCAGTAGGAACAAAAACTGTGTGAACCCCCAAATAAATCCAGCTCTTCTGCATATATGCGGACCATACAGTGAGAAGCGCTAGCATTAGAACGGTCTTAGAAATGCAGAAGAGCAAACTCATATGGCATCTCATTGCGCTATCATCAATTTAAAATAAAACGATCATCTCTTGTGACATGTCCGCCTTTGTAAATACTTGCATTCCTCATAAAATATTTATTCTGGAGCATTTTTACATAGAATCGCTGGGCTGTTAATCTGTTTTTTCTCCTGGAAATATGTGGATAAACAGACAACTGTGTTGCCATGCTACTTTTTAAAAAGTAAATTCGCTTTGGACAATTCCTATTTATTAGTAGGGTCCCTTGACAACAAAACCTGAAAATGACCCTGTGCTGAGACTCCCAGATATTTGCTGTAATCTGTATGAAAATTTATCAGTAAGTGTTTAATTTTCCTGCAGCACCACCACAGGGGAAATAAAGTATTACAGAGTCCATTTAAAGGAATGAATGGTCTGTGTAATGCAGGACAGGTCAGGTCCTCCAGAACAGGAGACACTTTCTACTCTGGCCAAGAGATGAGAATCCTGGTTATAGGTCTCCTCAACTAGCTAAGAATTCCCTACAGGAGTAAATGTAAATTTTTCAAACCAGAGAACCCCTCTTAAATTTCCCTATACCTTTGGGCACTGTCCAATCACTAGTGACAGTATCAGATTATGTAGCGTCACAGATTATTAAACAGGTTGCCTAGGATTAGAAAAACATGGCTGTTTTCTATCAAAATACTTGCATTCCTCATCTTTTCTTCTTTAAGTGATGTTCTGTTCCTCTATTTTGCCTCCTGGAATTGTATAAATACATGTAGAAATGGTCTGGACTTTAAAGGGGTTGTCCAGAATTTTAAAAAAAACAGCACCACTTCTGTCACAGGGGGTGATTAGTATTGCAGCTCAACTGAAACCAGTCATGATTTATTTTATTTTTTTATCCTGGACAACCCCTTTAAAATCCAGACCAAAAGATGAGAAATGCAAGAATTACTAAAAAAATAAAAATGCAAGCTTATGTATTTGGGTGTCCCTTTTTTAACTTTAGAATGGGTACCTCATTAGGGAAAAGCACCATGAAGATGTGTGAAGACATACACACCATGTTGGCTCCTCTAAAATGTAAATATATTCATAAAAGCTCAAGCGAAAAGAACTAGGACGCTGCACCATCTATTGGATGAAATGTTCCATAAGTCATATGAGCCTTGCAATATAACACAACAAATGCTTTCTATTGCAATATGCAATGTACACTTTTTAGGAATTGAAATAAATCAGTGGCCAGTAGTAATAATCGAACCGTTCTAGAAAAGTTAAGTTCTAGTAGAACTTCTTGAATTTCTAGAACTCGAACCGAACATTTTACTGTTCGTTCGAGTAAAGTTCTAGTTCGTCACGCAATTTTTAGTTTAGTTTTCAGCGGCTTTCTGTACTTTTGGTGGCCATCCAATCACCTTTCGGCACTTTTGGCAGCCATCCAATCAATGCATAGTACAGAGAAGTGTCAAAAACTTCATCGCTGAGGTGTAGGGCTCTCATTGACTGCTAAAATCACATGACCATGTTATATATATTTCATTGTATTGCCTTTTGAACGTCATTTCCAGTTCACTCTCTGTACTGTACAGACTGCTCTTAGTTAGGTAGCATTTTCCTCTCCATAGACATCAATACTTAGGGAGTTTAGTATTGCTGGCTGCATCTTTCCCACACCCAGAAGCTGTTATTTGGTGACATTTGCAGGCTCACATAACGCCGAACGCTCATATACATGGATTTCTATTATACAGAGTGTTTGGATTTGCTAAAAGTTGCGTTTTTGCAGTTTTGGGGTCCCAGTAATTGTCTAACACACCGTCTTCAAATCTCCTATGTGTCAAAGGGCCTTTTGGGCCCCCACAGGATGCAGGGCCCCATAGTAGCGGTTACTGCTGCAGCTCCTACAGCTACGCCCCTGCTTGCAAGCTGTCCTCATCTTTTCAGTTAGCCATTGAAAGGAATGAAGTATTTTAGCCTCTCAATTTTTTTCTGGCACTCTTAGAGCCAAATTTTCTTCACCAAGTTGTTCCACGTATCCAGTTTACTGTTATGGATGGTAAATACAGCTTCTCCTCACCTGTATAGGTATAAAAATTAACCAGAACATCTTCTCCCATTGACTTTAATGGGGTTCGAGTTCTAGTTCGAATTTAATCTCGAACCAGACACACTAAAATTCGAATCGAACTAGAACTTTTTACTGCTCGCTCATCTCTAGTGGCCAGCCTTGCAATGTGATTAGGAGTAAAGCCAAGCAAGATACTCATATACAGACACCTGTTATGGGTGTTTACCCCTCATCAGTGCAGAGTAGAGTACTGGCTAAGTTAGAGGCTCTAGACATAGCTGAAAAGGGGTAACATTCCTCAATGGGGAGGAACACCATGTAAGTATACGGAGAATAATAAGTTATGATCTCTCCACTAAAATGTAAATATATTCAAAAAAGCTCAAGGTAAAAAGAGCTAAGATTCTGTTCCACCTTTTGGTTGTAGCTTTCCTCCAGTCACATTCAACTCGCTGAACCCTGCAATGTGATGAGGAGTAAAGCCAAGCCAGATAATTATCTACAGACAGCTGTTTTGATGTTTGCCAGTCAGTACTCTACTCTGCACTGATGAGGGGTAAACCCCCAGAAACAGTTGTCCGGAGATGAATATCCGATTTGGCTTTACAGCTTATCAGGGCTCACTGGTGTAGCTTGAGGAACGCTACATCCAATAGGTGGCGCACATTCTTAGACCTTTTCCCATGCGCTTACACTTCCATTCAAAAGTTTGGGGTCACTTAGAAATGTTCTTATTTTTTTAAAGAAAAGCACAGTTTTTTTCATTGAAGCCAAAATTAAATGAATCAGAAATACACTCTATGCATTGTTAATGTGGTAAATGACTACTCTAGCTGCAAACGTCTGGTTGTTAATGCAATATCTACATAGGTGTATAGAGGCCTATTTCCAACAACCACCACTCCTGTGTTCTAATGGTAAATTGTTTTTGCTAACTGTGTAAGAAAGCTATTGGATATTTTGAACACCCTTGAAAACCCTTGTGCAAGTATGTTAGCACAGCTGAAAACAGTTTTGCTGATTAGAGAAGCTAGAAAACTGACCTACCTTTGAGCTAGTTGAGAATCTGGAGCATTACATTTGTTGGTTCGATTAAACTCGCAAAATGGCCAGAAAAAAGAGAATTTTCATGTGAAAATCAACAGTCTATTCTTGTTCTGAGAGATTAAGACTATTCCATGTGAGAAATTGCCAAGAAACTGAAGATTTCCTACAACGGTATTGTACTACTCCCTTCAGAGGAGAGCACACACAGGCTCTAACCAGAGTAGAAAGAGAAGTGGGAGGCCCCGCTGCACAACTGAGCAACAAGACAAGTACATCAGAGTCTCTAGTTTGAAAAATCGACGCCTCATAGGTCCTCAACTAGCAGCTTCATTAAATAGTACCCGCAAAACGCCGGTGTCAACGTCTACAGTGAAGAGGCGGCTCCAGAATGCTGGCCTTCAGGGCAGAGTGGCAAAGAAAAAGCCATATCTAAGACTGGCTAATAAAAAGAAAAGATTAATATGGGCTAAAGAACACAGACATTGGACAGAGGAAGTTTGGAAAAAAGTGTTATGGACAGACGAATCGAAGTTTGAGGTGTTTGGATCACACAGAAAAACATTTGTGAGACGAAGAACAACTGAAAAGATGCTGGAAGAGTGCCTGACGCCATCTGTCAAGCATGGTAGAGGTCATGTGATGGTCTGGGGTTGCTTTGGTGCTGGTAAAGTTGGAGATTTGTACAAGGTAAAAGGGATTTTGAATAAGGACGGCTATCACTCCCTTTTGCACGCCATACCATACCCTGTGGAGAGCGTTTGATTGGAGCCAATTTCATCCTGCAGCAGGACAATGACCCAAAGCCACCTCCAAATTATGTCAGAACTACTTAGGGAAGAAGCAGGCAGCTGCTATTCTATCTGTAATGGAGTGGCCAGCGCAGTCACCAGATCTCAACCCCATTGAGCTATTGTGGAAGCAGCTTGACCGTATGGTTCGCAAAAAGTGCTCATAAAGCCAATCCAACTTGTGGGAGGGGCTTCTGGAAGCACGGGGTGAAATTTCTCCAGATTACCTCAGCAAATTAACAGCTAGAAGGCCAAAGGTCTGCAATGCTGGAATTGCTGCAAACGGAGCATTCTTTAACGAAAGAAAAGTTTGAAGTAGAAAATTATTATTTCAAATAAAAATCATTATTTCTAACCTTGTCAACGTCTGGACTACATTTGTATTCATTTTGCAACTCATTTGATAAATAAAAGTATGACTTTTCAGGGAAAACACAAAATAGTCTGGGAGACCCCAAACTTTTGAACAGTAGTGTATTTGAATACAATAATGCAACTTTGAAATAAAATTCAGTGATAAAATGAGAGCGGCTTGCCTGTTGTCTCAAAAAAACAAAACCTTGCTGTCACAGACAGACAGAAATAACCACCAGAGGTATATAATTCCCACCGCTGATCTTCCGGAACCTCATTTTAAGCAAGCATTTCAACTATTTCTCTAAAGCATTCTCCTTTATAACATGTTACAAAGCAACAAAATGGTTTATTGTGCAGAAATAACTGCATTTCGTCCATAGCAATGTGTTGAGAAAAGCAAGATGAATCACTAGTTTCTCCTGATAGCGGTGTTACTCCTATATTGTTCATTACATATGTTCCAAACACCAAAAAAAACTGCAGTTCTGACAGCACACAAATTCAGATGAAATTAAGATGGGTTCTTTGTGCAATGCTCCAGTAACCGGCAACTTTTGTAATTTTTTCTCCTGAAAGAAAAGCAATTACTTTATATTCACCATGTCATTTCATCGTCTGCACGGGTACTCAGTCAGGCGTTCCACAGGCGACATGCTAAGTGTGGACCACTGTGCACACTGAGGAAAGAAGTGGCTTTTAAATGACACCACAAGGTTATCCATTCATAAGCACAGACAGGTCAATGCTTAAAAGTGGAAGAAAAGGGCCTTTTATTTTCGAGGGCTAACCCACCCCTCTTGAATAGTGAGTAAAATAGAAAGACAAAAACTATTGCAGATCTTTATTTCTCTGCATAGTTGTTATATAAGGGGGAGTATTGCAGCACGCACACGCACATGGCGCAAAACGAGTTTATTGCGCTTTTGAAATTACACGCTTCCAAGGCAGATATCAGCCTCCTGTCCTTAATTATTTGATGGCGCATAAATGCCTGAGAGAATTCACATTCCAATTCTTTTCAAGTGCGCACAAAAATATGAGAGTTGTTTGAATGACAAAGCATATTTCACATTACAAGTGTACTTGAACATTGTTTTGGCCGTATTTTAGCTCAAAATGCATGCAAAAGTACATGCCAAAATACGCAATGTGAACATTCCCTAAGTCTTTGGGCTCATGCAGAGGCAAAATACAGCATCCCTGCAGGTATGCATTATAGACTCTCAGATACTCCATGACCTGAATTTTGCAGAATTATTTGTAAGCCAAAACCAGTAATGGGTCCAAAACACAAAAGAAGTACAAGTCTTTCCGTCATACTTTCTATAAGCTACATTGCTGTTTTTGGCTTAAAAATACTGCAGCAAAATAAGCATCAGAAACCATAGAGTGAACCATGCCTAAAAGTGGTTTTCCGAGACTTTTTAAACCAGTACTCGCCTTCCCCCTCATTGATGCTCTGGTGTCCTTCAGACAACATCGTGTTCATGGCTCATATGATGTAGCAGCCAGTCTCTGAAGGCATGTGGCCACTGAAGCCAGTGATGGGCTGTAGCATCACGTGAGCCATGAACATGATACCATAGAAGAGCAGCCGGTGGGGGACACCAGAGCACTGGTGAGGCGGAGAGCTGAGTAATGGTTAATTTCTTATTTCAGCACAAAAAGGGTGGTAGGGAAGTTTTTAAAAATCTCGGAAAAACCTTTTAAATATAAAAGGTGTGAGGAAAAAAAACCCTGTGTGATTCCATATAAAATTAGAAGTTACCACATGGGCCCACAGCAAGAGTGTAAATGTAACCATAGCAGCTGTTCTGGAGCCCAGAAGTTAAAGGGACCCATTCAGATACAAGAAGAATTTGTCTTTTCGTAGGGACTGACAAGGTGATGGCTTTGGTCCTTAGGCCACAGCATGCGGCCATATTATAGTTCTGTACAATATAACTCAAGAGTACACCCATGTGCATATGGCCTAACAGACAATTTCTAACTAGGGTGCATTGGGCCCACCAGTGGAGTTGGTGCCTGGGGCCCTCCAGTGGAGTTGGTGCCTGGGGCCCTCCAGTGGAGTTGTTGCCTGGGGCCCACCAGTGGATTTGGAGCATGGGGCCCACCAGTGGAGTTGGTGCCTGGGGCCCCCCAGTGGAGTTGGGGCCTGGGGCCCACCAGTGGAGTTGGTGCCTGGGGCCCCCCAGTGGAGTTGTTGCCTGGGGCCCACCAGTGGAGTTGGTGCCTGGGGCTCACCAGTGGAGTTGGTGCCTGGGGCCCACCAGTGGAGTTGGTGTCTGGGGCCCACCAGTGGAGTTGGTGTCTGGGGCCCACCAGTGGAGTTGGTGTCTGGAGCTCGCCAGTGGACCGTATATGACTCTTACTCTCTACCTTGTGCTTTCTGCCTCTCTCCTGCAATTGTCTCTGAACAGCAACCCCATGCCTATCATGCCCGAGGGCCCTCAGAGTTTCCCTCCCTCCGCTATGAGCTTATCTGAGCCCGCTAACGGACATTTAAAAAAAAAGCTTATTTCACCAGTCAGTCGAAAAAGATGCCAAGAATACAGGATCCATAACATAGGACCAATTGTCTAAATAATATAGGTTGCTGAATGAGTCAGTCCTCACCCATCAACAAAATCACAAAACAAAGGCAGATGGAAGTTAACCTGGCATTCATTTTCTTTTATTACACCTCTGATCTTACACCAATGCGATGTTTCAGCTTCAACTTAAAGGGGTTGTCTCGCTACAATGATTGGGTTTTAATTTAAAGATCTTTAAAAAACAAGCAGCTTTGCAATATATGTTCATTACAAATGTCCTACTGATTTTGAGCTAGCCCTGTTAGTATTACTACATCAGCTTCTCAAATCTCTATAGCAGTGGACCTGTTGATCCTTATCTTACTGGCTGTCAGGTCTGAATGACTCATCACCTTTGAAGACAGGTCGGAGCAGAGAGCCCCTCCCGCACAGAATGCTTCTGTAGTGGAAGGAGGGGGAGGAGGACTCTGGTGTCTGTGTCCTGGATTAACCCTGTGTGTGCCTGCTTCCTCCTGCTCTCTACACAGATAGATGTGACAGCAGTGACCCTGTCTGTTACTATAATCATGATATGTCTTTGGAACTGTGACTATACTAATACTATACAGATCAGGGGGCATGTGAATACTTTATGTTCTCCTGTATTAGGGACACATCCTGAGTATAGTAACACTGCCCTTGTTGTTGCTGGAGATGTGGAGACTTGTAAGCTAAGCAGGGGATATAGGAACACTTGCATCCTCTCTGCTCTATTAGCACACCACTTCACACTCATAGATCAGCCCTCTCCTGCAACAGACCTAGGCAGACACACACAGGGTGAACTCTGAGAGCAAACCCCCTCCCCCCCCTGTATAGAAGTTACGTAGCTGCCTGTGTGCTGATGGGAGGGGGGAGAGGGAGCAGAACAGACAGACCAAGAAGCACGCCCCTCAGTTCAACTTACCAGGTTCACTGACAGGCTGAAAGCTCGTAATGAGACAACTCCTTTAAGCTTTCCTTAAGCATTAGAAAGGCTTCTGTTGAAGCTAAAACATCGATTGCTGGAAGATCGATAGCCTAACGAAGGAAACTGAATGGCATGCTGATGTCCATCTGCTTTTGTTTTGTTATAGACCTTATACTGTCAAGCATTTTAATTATTTTCCGCTTTCCATAAATGTTGGCATCTTTTACAGTTTTGTGAGTAATAATCAATGTTAACCTCCTATATACTCTATTGAGCGATTAATTAAAATATTTTAAGTGTGCGGTTGCTGTTCACAGGAAATTTTGCTGAGGTGCTAATGAGCCGGAGGGATAATAGTATCTGAACAAGTCTATGAGGTGGACCTTGTGGACCTGTTCAATGAGAATTACCAATCGTGTTTTCGGTTACTCATCAGTAAATGTTAGATTCCATTGCATATTGTAGAGGAAGCTGCTACACTATGTATTCTAAGGCTGAATTTACATGGAGTGTATTCACTCCCATTTTGATGAGGAAAATAGGCTTTTTATGCATCAAAATGTATGCGCAAAATATATGTAAAAGTGTTCTATAGGCCTGAATGGTGATACACATCATAAAGGCACATTGTACTTTTTATTATTATTTTATCTATTTTTTAATGCATCATGTGAAAATTCTTCATGTGTTTTCTACACATGCTTAGCACAGAAAATGCACAGACAGATAGGACACAGATTAATACTATTAGATGCGGCTAATATCCATCCTTAAAACGCAGTGAAATCTAGAAAAAAGACAAAACCCAGCAGAAACCTCAGGTTGTTTCTCTGATTTCTGCAGCATATTTTTCTGTGTGAATCTAGTCTACTAGAGCTGAACAGAGAAAAAAAGTCAGCAGGCCCCATTTTTATTGAGAATCACGAATTACATTTAGGATGATCACACTGTACTGTAGGTTAAAACAGCAGTTTCTTCCTTTGGTTACTGGGGGACAAAGGAGACCATGGGTATAGCTCCTGCCAATAGGAGGTAACACTAAGCCAACTTGAAAGCTTCTCTCACACAGCCTATATCGCTCCTACAGACACTGCGCTAATCAATTTGAGCTCAGTGTCCGTAGAGGGAGGCCACAACCTGCTTAGCAGGTCTGCAGTATCTTTGTCTGATTTCTTTTCCTCGCAGGTTGTACTGGAGGTTTTCTCCTCACCTTTTATTCAGGGAGGTCATCAGCCTGGTTCTCCACACAATTCATAATCCTCGTAAAGGTGCTAGGAAATCAAGCAGAATCTGCACTACCCCCATATCTTTTCCTGCTGCCGCAGATGTGCGTTTTTTCTGGTAACGCCGCTGTTTTGGCTGGACCCTGCAGAAGCTGGCTGGGTAGGAAGGTATTTGAGGTACTAATTACTCATCACAGCTCCTTGTCCTCCTTTCTGCTTTGCCAGAAACTTTTCCTTCTCTTCTCTCTCTTGCTTAATTTCAGGTGCCTCTCTACCCACCTTGACTACTTCTGGCACATAGTTTTTTGTGGTGCCTTCTTTTTTACTCTTGTTAGATGTACATCTGTTGGCGTGTTGCTCCATGCCGCTCTCCTTCTGGTACCGTTCTTTCTTTTAAGGTGCTTCACAATTTCAAATCAATAACACCCTTTAGGTTTTCACTTTTCCTCAGGTTACTATAGAAGGCGGCAACTACAACAGGAGTCTCCCCGGGCTCCTTCTTAATTAGTAATTTATAGAAACATGTGTGCCGTCAGAGAAATTCTGATTGCAGGCTTTTCCAAAGCTTAAACTCTTTAATATATCAAAAAGACTTAAACACAATCGATAGTTAAAAGCATATGTATATTAAAACGTAACCTTCACAGGACAGTCCTTCCATTGTTAATCCAGCTCCTATTCAGCAGCTTGCAAAAAGCATTCGGTGCACATTAGCTACGAGCAAGACGGCTCCAATATAGTGCGTTGATATATAATAAGTGATAATTATATACTGTCTTCCTTACCTGTAGTGTTGTTTTTAAAATGTTTTTAAAGGTGTCTGTTATTTTGTATATATAAGACGTAACAACGCTATTCCGTGACGCTTAACAAAGGGGGCGTTCCCCCGAAACGCAGCGCAGGTGGAATGAGCCGGAGGATGCAGGAGCCGTCTTGCTCGTAGCTAATGTGCACCGAATGCTTTTTGCAAGCTGCTGAATAGGAGCTGCTGAGAAGGAGCTGGATTAACAATGGAAGGACTATCCTGTGAAGGTTACGTTTTCATATACATATGCTTTTAACTATCAATTGTGTATAAGTCTTTTTGATATATTAAAGAGTTTAAGCTTTGAAAAGCCTGCAATCAGAATTTCTCTGACGGCACATGTTTCTATAACTTTCTTTTAAGGTGCCCTTTTCATCATTGGAGATGAAACACTTATAATATGATGTGATCAATGCTTTTGGGACCTGTTTTTCTCAACTGAATTTTTCACCACATCTACTCCAATTTTTTCCTAGACTGCACCTATTCTTGCTGCATGGTGCTCTTCAGACAAATTTTTCCTTCCACACACAGTTTCTCTGCCATTTATCTAGTAACCACCCCCAGGGCATGACCCTGGCTACCTGCTCTATGGAATGTGTAAAGCCATTGTTTTTCCATCCCCCCTGTTGGGACTCCTAAATACATTTCTGCATTTATCTATGTTTAAACAAGTCTCTTGGCTCAACTGGTTTTGTGCCTTCGTCAACTGGCTGTCCTAGGTCTCGTTATTCCCACCCTCGAGGATTGCTTTGGGACGTCCCACAAGCTTCTGTGTTCCCTACTGATACGAGATAGGAAATAGATTTTTGTTACTTAAATATAAAATCCTTTTCTAGCTGTACTCATTCAGGGACACAACTCCCACCCAGTTTATTCAACTGGTGCTTGAACATCTGCAGATCTTTGCTGGATGGGTCTCCTTAATTTTCAGTCCACACCCATCCGCAATCTTTAATTTGGTCCGTGTATGTAATTTAGCATCTCCCTGCTTCTCCTAGTTACACCTACTGTTTTTGTACAAACTGATTAGCTTAGTGTCTGCAGGAAGGATCTAGGTTGTGTGGGAGGTGCTTTCACATTTGGCCTATTGTCAACTCTCAATGGTAAAAACTATACCCAAGGTTTTCTGTGACCCCCAATGAACGGAGTGAAAAAGAATTTAACAGGTAATAAAAACCCTTTTTTCATATCTACAGACGTACCTAAGATTATTTGACATAGATCACTTACTGCAGTGAAATATTTTATCATTGAAAATATGTATGGGAATGTGGTCAGCTATATTCGGAACTGCATTAGAAATGAATGAGGAGAACAGCCACAAGTGCCACCCTCCTCATTCTGTAACATAGTATGCTTACTCCTAGCTTGAGCCAACATGAAGCATTGAAAAGCACTTACTCAAACACCCTTATAAGCCGTGCTACATCTGTAATAGATGCTGCCCATTTAAGGCAAAATAAGCCATGGCTGCTCCATGAGTCAAAAAGGAGAGCAGCCAACAAGTGGACATGCATTCACTTGATATAGGAGAGTACAGCAGGCCCCACCGTACCCCGATGACACCTGCCAATCCTGTTCCTTCAGCCAGACCACCTTCATTTTGTGTCTTCATGCAGTTTTTGCCAAGATTTTATTGCAGGAACCACATGCATTTACAAGCGGTTCTGCTATAGTGCATTATGCCAATCAAGGTCACGTTAAAATGTAACCTCATCTGAGTCTGATGATTACATTTCTAATATGGATTGTTTTCAAATCCAATAGAAGAAAGGCTAGCGCAGGAAATGTAAAAACCAGCACTGGGACCAATGCAGTTAGATTGTTCTGTTAGTTAAGCAAAGCTCTTTAGTGGAAGCACTAAAGAAACAAAAACATCAGTTTCAAACCACAGATCTTCGCATTGAACAGTCATAAAATATGCACAAGAAGCAGCTGTCTCGGTGCAACTCTGCTTAAGGAGTCTTGTCCAACAGCAAGTACATTTGTGTTACTCCTCCGTTGGCAAGACACATCTTTATTCATTATTAAATCTTTACCTGGTAACTATCAACAATGAATATTGTATGCACGGCTGTAAAATTTAAATTAGGCCACTGTTTTCAGATAGACAGTGATAGCAAGTGAGTTCTAACAAGCACTTTGTGTAAAAGAGAAAGCCAGCAAAGGGAGAACAGAGCCCCTGTTAACCCCTTAAGCCGAACGCCTGAAAAGTAGTTAATGACCAGAACATTTTTTTAGTTTTTGCCTCCTTACGTTTCAACAGTTGGAACTTTTTTTTATTTTTTCAATGACGCAGTTGTATGAGGCCTCGTTTTATTCGTGAAAAGTTGCACTTTATGGAGGAATAGTTTACATTCACTTATAAATAATTGCAATTTTTTTTTTCAATTTTTTTCAATTTTCTTTAGTTTTTTTTTTTTTTTTCTATACCACATTTCACACTTAACTTGTTAGATTAATTCTACAGGTTATTACAGTTGTGTGGATACCTAAAATTCATCGGGTTTTTTTGTGTGTGTAATCTATGCACAATTATTGTTTATTACATATTTATTTTTATTTTATTAATTTTATTTATTTTTTTTAATCCCATGAAGGGAGAACTGTGTTACTTTTTTCTTTACACTTAGCAATGTATTAGCATATTCTGACACAGGCAGTGATCAGGACAGCACACAGTCTGCCTTGATCACTGGTTTCTTACATAGACAGCCCTGGGGCTACTCTACGTCCCCAGGGCTGACTGTGCAGCTGTTCCCCAGGCTCTGTCAGGTCAGTGGATATTCCAATCACCCGATAGCGCAGGGAAACCCTTTGAATGCACTGCGGTGACGATCCGAGGCAAACGGTTAAAGCAGCGGAGGATTCCCCCACTCCCCGGCGCTTGCAGAGACTGTGCTGGGAACAGGGCTGTGTAGTACAGCCCCGACGCCAGCGCTGCTGTGGCGCCAGGCGCCGCAAACTCCGATGACTGCAGTGACATCAGAAAATATCGCTGCAGACGAACGACCTGAAATGCCCGATGTCAAAAGACGGTGGGCGGTTGTTAAAGAGTTGATGTTAACAGCAGAGGATCCTTCTTCTCTATCTTTGAAAGAAGACATGAGGGTTGTTCAACTATAAAGAGGAATTTATGAGCTATACAAAAAAAAGACTTCCACACTATTTTTATATGCAATCTCCGGCTTTCTAATCCCAGAAAAGAAGTAGAAGTCTTTGGAGTGTATGTTGATCCATCCTTGTGCAGAATCAGTAATCTCACTAGAATGGAATTTCATCCCTCCTAAAAATTCTCGTACACAAAACTTGACGCCTATTGAAAGTATACAGTACAAAGTAAAAATCCTCAATGTATAGTGTTTTGAATGTATGAATTTTCTTTATAAACTTCTCAATCTTTTCAAGACTCAGTGGGTCAAAAAGAGATCTTTAGATCTCTCATTCAATAGGAATCAGTACATAGCTTGTTGCTGTGCACTGGTTCCTATGACAACTGTCAGTCACGATGCCGGGACATGCCCACAGGGCACGGCCGGGCATCGTGACGTCACAGACAACCCGGAAGGCATTCTCTGCCCTCCGTGCTGTCTGTCAGAAGGCAGGAGCTGCACGGGTTGCTGTCGCAGACAGAGACGCAGGAGGAGCGATCTCCTCCTGCATCTCTGTTAGTTATTGCGACCCGATGGTCGCGATAATTAAGGGGGTCGCGATCCTCAGAACGTATGCATACGTCCAAGGTCGTTAAGGGGTTAAACAGCAGGGGTTGAAACTTGGAGATGCACAGGAGGGTGGAGACTTGTTTCTCAGCCGCCAGGAGAATACAGTATGAGAACAGTCTGGAATATACATAACGGGAACGGTCGTCTGCTACCAGGGCCAGATCAAGATAATATAGTGCTATATGCAAAAAGGCATATAGCAACCTTCCGGCTCCCTACATGGAAAATTTAGCCAGCTGCATACCTTCTTGTGCCCTCTTTTGGTATGGCATGGTTTCCTACCCGTCTTCCTGGACCTGCCTGCTACCCAAATGTCTGCTGCTGAAGCCAAATCCTTTATTTATGTGCTGATAAAGAGCAACAACGTAAAAAAAATTATAATGTAATTATAAATGTTTAGGATGCAAGACAAGTACTGCAATGTTGCTGTTTGTAAAAATACTGCAGCCATCTTTTAAGATTTTTAAACTAATACTGAAATAGTACTCTAAGTGGACTGAAAAGATGATAGTCTGATGGTGCTAAATTTGGGCTATTTGGAGGATGAGGTAAGACATTCTACTGGAGCTCACGTAGCGTCTCCACTGTCAAAGCGACAGTGTAACGGCAAGCATAGTCTTCACTGCTTAACAATCTTGACTGACGAACATGTGGTTTGTGTTTAACTAGTCCCCGATCCTTGCTGAATGACTGGTACCAATCCTACATTCTAGACCAAGAGAGAGCTGCTAATCCTCAAACTGATTTTAAGTCTTTAATAAATTCAACGATGAGAACATTTTTCTCCCATTATACAAGTCACTGGTTAGACCACACACAGAATATTGTGTACAGTTGTGGCCACCAGTTTACAGGAAAGATATTTTAGAGCTTGAACAGGTACAAAGGTGGGCAACAAAAATAATAAAAGGACTGGGTGGACTACAATACCCAGAAATATTAGCAAGGTTAGGGTTATTTAGTTTAGAGAAAAGACAGCTTTGGGGGAGGAGGGGAGGGGACATAATAAATATGTATAAATATATTAAAGGTCAATATAGAGATCTGTCCTGGGATCTATTTATACCCAGGGCTGTATCTAGAACAAGGGGACATCCTCTACATCTAGAGGAAAGAAAGTTTCTGCATAAGCATAGAAAGGGATTCTTTACTGTAAGAGCAGTGAGACTGTGGAACTCTCTGCCAGAGGAACTTGTCATCGTGAATTCACTAACAGAGTTCAAAAAGGGTCTGGATGCATTTCTGGAGCGTAATAATATAACAAGTTATAATGACTTGGATTTTGGAGAAGGGTTGTTCATCCAGGGATTTATTCTGATTGCCAGATTGAAGTCAAGAAGGAATTTATTTCCCTAAAATCAGGACAATTGTCTTCTACCTCATGGGAGGTTTTGCCTTCCTCTGGATCAACACTATAGCACAATAGGCTGAACTAAATTTACATCTGATTTTTTTCAGTATTACAAACTATGCAACCATGTAAGATGGAGTGACACCTTTATTTGTCATAAATGCAATAACAAAGTTTCTGCGCAACACTAATTTGTGCCTTCTGCTTTACTATGTTGACAAAAAAGGAGGGGAGCTGCTAGCACTACCATTGACAAGTTTACACTTCTGTTTGTTCCGGGTGTCAGGTCTACATTGCACTCTTTATAAGAGTAGAGCATGAACATTCCTAATTAGAAATTAACATCACTCGAATTATCCTCTAAATTCAAACAGTGTCACATTAGTATCTCATATTAATGCATTATATTTTAGTTAGTAACTATGCTGATCAATAAATAGACATTTTTAAACCGGCTCCAGTAGGAGCATAAAGGAGCCGCTTCTATATTTCTCGTATGTTACACTATGTGCCTAAGCTACAACACAAGACCCAGTGCCTTATCGGAAGCAAAAAAATGTTAAAGTCCATGGCCCTTTCGTTCTGGGTAAAGAGATGCCTATAATCCACCACCCTTTAGATTATACAAAACAAAGAAATCATATGGTCCTTCTATCAAACAACGCTAGATGTAAGGAGAGAGAAGGTAAATTACAAACATTTGATTTAAAATGCCAAGGAGAAGAAGAAGATGGACCAAAAAAGCGCTCCCAAGGGTAGAATTTCCCATAAGGTTATTATAATAATATGGAGGTATATTCTTATATAATAACTTTGACTGATTGCGCAAAACAAAAGACAACACTCAAAAGACTTTTCAATGTCCAAGTGTTTTTAGAACCGAATGTCAGAAGAAGAATCCGCGTTCGAGTCCGCTGCTCCGATAACGGCAGCTAGCCTCCAAGAGAATTCGGGAATGATAGGTGTCAAATAGTAACATTTGAGAGCTAAAATTTGTTCTCAAAGGTCTGACTATTAACTGAGCTATGAACGATATTACCTAGCGCAGGGGTCTGCAACGTCGGCTCTCCAGCTGTTGGGAAACTACAACTCCCATCATGCATTTATATAATCTATATCAGTGGGCATGATCGGAGATATAGTTTCCCAACAGCTGGAGAGCCAACGTTGCAGACCCATGACCTAGCGCTAGGAACCTGATCTAGTGCACGGCAAGAAAACACTTTTCCTGTTTTACTATGGGGACATAGCGCTATGTTATTTAGCTTCTAGCATGGTTAATCGTCAAACCTAGCTTTGAGAAAACATTTTTTTTAATCCTTAACCCTTTAAGGTCTAAGCCTGTTTTGGAGTTAAGGACCAAGCCCTTTTTTTCAAATCTGACATGTACCACTTTATCTGTGAATAACTTTTCAACACTTTTACCTATTCATGTGATTCAGAGATTGTTTTCTCGTGACACATTGTGCTTTAATTTATCAATTAATTTTGGTCGATAAAATCCTTGTTTAGGTGTGAAAAATATCGAAATTCTTTGAAAATTTGGAAAAATTTGCCATTTTCAAAGTTTAAAAATTTCTGTGTGCAAGACACATAGTCACACCAAACAAAATAGTAAATAATGAACATCTACCATATGTCTACTTTGTGGGCATGATTTTTTTAAACATCCTATTATTTTTTTAAGACATTTGGGGGCTTTAAAATTTAGTAGCAAATTTTAACATTTTCAAGAAAATTTGCAGAACAGATTTTTTTGGGAACCAGGCCACTTCTGATGTTGTTTTGAGGGGCTTGTATGTTAGAAACCCCCATAAATGACTCCATTTCAGAAACTACACCCCTTAACATAGTCAAAACAGCATTTAGGAAGTTTATTAACCCTCTAGGTATTTCGCAGAAATTAATGAAAAGTGAAAGTGAAATTTCAAAATTTTAACTTTTTTGCAGATTTCCGATTTTTGTTCATTATTCATTGGAACCCCGTAGATTTTACCAAGAAATTGCAACTCAATAATGAATCTCCTTATTATGCAGTTTTTAGAAATATCCCACTTGTGTCCCATATGCGCTTTTTGAATCTTCCACAGGCCTCAGAATTGAAGGAGCAGCTTCTTGTTTTAGTATATTTTTCAGGCTTTATTGGGCTAGTGATGGGCAGTGACAGATGTGGGAACAGAAGTTACAAACTGTCTTTTTAACTGATCAGACAGCTATAACAATATGAGTGAGGGGAACAGGGACTTTGCAATGAAGGGGTAATTTTTTTGTGTATTTTTCACTGTATGAGCCAGTGATGATCACTGGCAGAAAATTGCTGGACCTTGAAAGTGGCAAACTGTCTGATCAGAAAGCTGCCACAAATAGATCACAGGGGCAGTGAAGTGATTAGGCAGTGGAGGGGTTAATAAAGTATTTTAGGCTGTGACAGCCCAGATCGCAGCACACGGCACTAGGACCCAGCACAGTAATCCGATCTCCTCACTCTCTCACACAGTACAGAGCCCCAGGATGTGGATCAGCTGTAATGGGTGAGGCAGCAGACTGACTGACCAATCCCAGTGATACTCGGCATGGGGATCATGAGACTGCAATGATTGATCACCTGCTTGTGTAAATGTGCTAATTAGCTGTCAGAAACAGCAATTAGCATAGAGCTTTCATCTTATCTCTGCACAGGGAGACAGAAAGCTTTCATGAAGTTCCTGGAACTGTCAGGGTGCATTAACAGGCAGTGAACCATGACGTTCAGGAACGTCAGGGTGCCTTAAAGGGTTAAAGGGGTTTTGCCACCATGTAATGTTGACGTGGGAACCTCCAAAATGGGTATTTAATCACTTTTCTAAATATATGTGATTACAAAAAGTGAAAAGTCTGAAAGCTACATCATTTCTCAATCCCCCTTAGTTACTTTCCCTAGACACGACCCAGGAGTTGACAGGCCGCGCTTGCGTGAAACACTTATCTGATGACAGGCAAAATGAATGAGCTTTTAAGGCACGGGTAGACAGTGCAGTCTGAGGCTGTGTCTTGCTGTATTGAGAATCCACTCTTGTACTGTTATTATTTCATTTAAGTTTTGAGACGCTTCCTTGGATTCCTCACTCCTCACTCACCCCCTCCCTCTCTCTCCTGCAGCTTCATGACTCAGCATGATTTGTATATATCCTGCTCCCGTGCTGATAAGAGGTAGGTAACTGGCGTCTTGGCAAATCCCCTTTAAATGTTGACATTTCTGGTAAAATGCCACTGAACAAGTTAAAACTAAAACAAACAAAAAAAGTAGTTTGAGAAATCAGCAATGGCCGAAACTTCACCATCTTCTCAAAAGTAACCATTATCAGAAGATTTTTCCTGAAACTCCTCATTAATTCCTTAACAACCACCCACCGACTATAGACGTTGGGCGTTGCAGGTCGTTAATCTGCAGCGTCATCTAGAGACATCGCTGCATGTAAGGGAGTCTTGTGGCTCCTAGCGCCGCAGCTGCGATAGGAATATAGCTATAGTTAACAGTTCTGTTCCTAGAGCAGTCTCAGTAAGCGCTGGGAAGCGGAGAAAACGTGCCAGATGCGACTATGGCAAAATCAAAGAGTATTCCCCTGCTCCATTTGGGTGACTGGACTCCCGGTGACCTAAAGGAGCCCAGGGAACATCTGCACAGTGAGCCCTGGGGATCTAGAGAAGCCACAGGGCTGTCTGTATATGAAGCCTGAAGTCAGGGCACACTGCGTGCTGCCCTAACCGCTGCCTGTTTCATACTAACACAAAAGGTAATTGTATTAGCATACAGATACATGCTAATATATTACAAAGTGTAAAAAAAAAAAGTCTTAAACAGTTATCCCCTCCTTAATGGGATTTTTAAAAAAAGGGGAAAAAACTTATTTAAAAAAAATCTACACATATAAGTATCTACACAACCATAATAACCTGTAGAATTCATCTAACACACAGGTGTCAAACTGCCGGCCCTCCAGCTGTTGGGAAACTACAACTCCCATCATGCATTTGTATAATCTATAACAGTGGGCATGATGGGAGATGTAGTTTCCCAACAGCTGGAGGGCCGGCAGTTTGACACCCCTGATCTAACAAGTTATTTAATGTAAAATGTTAATCTGCAGTAGTTTATTTGTAGCTTCAGCTATACCCCGCAAAAATACCCCCCCACCCCCCGCATAAAACAAGTCCTCATAAAACTGCGTAACTTAAAAGATGAAGAAATTATAACTCTTGAAATGCAAGGAGGCAAAAACTACATGATTTAACTGGTCATTAAGGTCTTTTTAGGCCTGGGGCTTAAGCAGGCTTGGACTGGCCCCTCATGGGAACAAGGGAATCCCCCGATGGGCCCCTGAGCATGGTGGATGTGGAGTTGCATTTTAACTGCACATACATCCTCAGAAGAGGCAAAAAAAAAAAAAAGCACAGAAAGAGAGGCAAAAAGCAAGAGGTAGAGTATAGCAGGCATATACAGTCATTTACAGCAGCTGTAGGATGGGCCCCTATAATAACCTCCACCAGTGGGGCCAGAAACAGCGCAACTGGTGGGCCCCTAGAATCAACTTCACCTGTCCAACACTGGGCGGCTCAAGGGTTTTCTCACTAAAAAAATTAGCTTTTAACATGAAGAGACAGTTAAATGAAGACGTTTTCTAAATACAATGGTCAATAGATTTTACTTTAAGCATGAGACAAGATTTTCTGAGCGCTATGCAAGTGACCATAGAAACCTGTGTGCAGACAGACATCTGTTATCTGATTAGCGAAGAGGAGAAAGCTGGAAGTGATGTCACCACCTGGATGGACTGAGTTCCAAGCAAACTAATTACATCCAACAAGATAAGTTTCAGTAAACAAAAGGTACATGTGCTGTGAGGACTGAAAAGCATGGCTTTATCTGTAATCTTGTTGTAGATCTCATGCACTGTCAGAGTAATGGCTTGTTAGAAGTTAAATATGCTGTAGAACCACCCACAGACTAAAGAGACAGAGTAAGTGCAAACTGCTTGTGAGTCAGTGAAACAGCGTGGTGAGAGAACCCCTCTATTCGTACAAAGTAGTAAAAAAAAAAAAAAAAATCCTGCACTACCAGAATTGTAACCATTCTAGTTACAACTCTACTAAAAAAAAAAAAATAAAAAAAAAAATTTCAGTAATAGAGGATGAATTCTCTAAAGTAAATCATATCTCAGCACTATTCCAGTTTGTGGTAATGCATATAAAGGAAGTCGTATCCTCCTTCAAGAACACACTTTATCTTTACCGAAAATTCCTCTTTAATTTACTCTAAACGAAATTAAGAACGATCCGATGTAACTGCTCAGGGTTATCCATCTCAATATCACAGCTTTAGCATCCGTCATCACATGAATATTAAAGGTTTATGCTGCAAAATTTAACAGAACTATAAAAGCTTTCAAAGTCAAAATACAACATGAGCTCTGTGAAGGCTTGATGGCCAACATCTAAAGCACGCTGAATAAGATATTAAGCTGAATGAAGTGCACTTTGGTGCCACCAAGTGTATATTCCCAAGCCACTTATACATGGATATAAAAAGCTGAACTTTAATGTACTAGGTTCAATTCTTGTGAGTTTGTCTTGTGAGCATTTGTATGTGTTCCCTGTGATCTCCGCTACCTTTATAAGAATACAGCTTAGAGTGCTTTTGAGGAGGACCGGAGAACTCCTGCCGACATCCAGAGCATTCAAAGTAAGCTAAGCTCACTGTGAAAGGAAAAGGGGCCACCAATTGATGCGTGTTCCTCTTTTTCAATTTGGATAATAACCTTTTAACTCCTCAATGAAAAGCTCATTTTGGCCTCTTTTAACATGTCAGATTTAGAAAATAACTGCATTCCCAATGAAATAACAATTTTGAAGCATCTTTCCTAAGATATCTATGTTATACACCTCTTCTGTTATCCCCCCCTACAAACTTATCACTTAAAGGGGTTGTCTCACTACATTGATTCATCTTGCCTCAGTCCTGTTTTCTCAGTTTCATTTTGAATTCAGGGCGTGTTTACTGGCTTCTACTAGGTTGCAGTAGAAGCCAGGTCTGTAGCTATAGCAACCAGTGCTGGCAGCCTATCAGGAGAGATCAAACAGCTCTGTAGCTATAGCGACCTGAGGAGCTGATGCAGCCCACACAAGAGGTGATATCTAGGAATAGGTAGGACACTGTTAATGGAAACATATGGCAAAGTGACTTATTTTTGCAAGATCTTTAACATAAAAAGCAATCAGTGTAGTGAGACAACCCCTTTAATTGTCAAGTGGATCTTAACAATTGGGGGTGAGCTAATTTTTCAATCAGTGTTGACTGAGTCGGTGTGTGCAGGGACACATCCTTTTGACAATTAGGATGGTAACACCCAGTTAATTATTTCGTAATTGTACCAATCTCAGGTGTTGGATCCTTCAGTTCACCATGAGAGATTACTATGAACCATGTCAGGTAGTGGAGTTGCAAGCGCGACCACCTCTCTATTCTGAGCTGACACGTTTCCAAGATAGGTGCGGGTCCCTGAGCTGTATTTCACTTTGATGACATATCCTATTGATATGCCATCAAAGTCTGTGGTGGGAACACCCTTCCAATAATCCATTGCCAATATTATGAGCTTTTCTAATAGGTCTGCCCTTTTTCATATCTTTGAATGTAATCAAAATGCTTTAGATCATCATTATTGGAATGTTCGATAGCAGATGTAGGGTCCTCATGTAGAATCCAAAAACACCTTGGGGCTTCAAGCTTACCAACTGGAGGAGAAACAGGACAGGATTGAACACTACAGTTTATAAAAGTGCTATAGTTTGTAAGAGACTCCCTTATGGCAGTTGGCCAGAGTATCAGCTTAAGTATGGTTTCACACAATGTTTTTTGGGAAAAACCCTGCAGTTTTGGTGGCATATTTTTATTCAGTTATTTAAGCCAAAGCCAAGAGTGAATTCAACAAAAGGGAAACAAGACTTCGGTTATGTCTCCACTGCACACATTCTCATTAGTTTTTTTCAGCGTTTTTTTGTTTTCTAAAACTGCTGAAAAAAAACACTGTAAACAGATCCCATAGACTTTAATAGTAAAAACTTCTGTAGTCTCTACAGAATTTCTTTTTTCTGCTTGTTTTTGCTGCTGACAATTTTTGAAACATGTTGCAAAAAACAACAGAGCAGGGCAGAAAATTTATTACTGAAGTCTATGTAAACCGACGGACATTTTTTGCGCACTTTTTTGCACTTTTTTTTGCAGGAATCCATAGCAATTATAATGCTGTGTATTTCTGCCAAAGAAAAAAAAAAACACGCAAAAAACGGTTTTAGGATTTGGTTTTCAGCATGTTTTTTGTCCATTGCCGTGTAGCCTTATACTTCTCCTTGATGGATCCCCTTTTGGCTGCGGCACAAAAAAAACACCCTGAAAACTACTAATTATTATCATATCCTGACTCAGATTGACATTTACCGCAGGTATCTGCCCACAGGTTAATTCTTTAATTCATTTTTTTAAACCTACAGCCTTATTTCTAAATACATTTTCAAGCTACTGTCAATGTGAGCCAAGAGAGTTTGTTTCGAACAGTTAATAACCAATCATCCTGTTTCAAGAGCCAAATGCTTTTATTTTACCTACGACATAGTCATAGCAGGACCTGCTTTTTGCTGGATAAATTGCATTTTTAGAATGGAACCATTTTGGAGGTATACATTATATATGATACAACTTTTATAATTTCTTTTTGTTTTTTTAGGAGATAGGGTGGAAAAAAATTCCATAATTTTATGGGTTTTGTTTTTAGAGTTTTCCCCTTGTGGCAGAAACAACACAATCATTTTACTAACTGGCTTGATAGGATTATGAAAATATGTCACTGTATTTCAAGATCGATTATATTTTTATGCCAACCGAGCTGAAGGCTTGTTTCCAGGGCCCTCTTGCAGCTTTTATTTATACCATTCTATGCCTTTTTGATCACTTCCTATTCCAATTTTTGGGAGGTGGAAAGAACGAAAAACTAATTCCGACAAGTTATCTTTACAGTTTGGGCTATTAGAAATGCAATAATGCCAATAATTTATAGATTTGTTAGTTCTTTTATTTTAGAAAATGTTAATATCATAGATAATACATTGGGCAAAGATGCCAGGCCGGGGATTTCATTAAATCCCGGAAAACCATTAAAACCTTGCAATCGGGTTGTGGAGGCCCAATGGGACACCTGAGGGTTTAAACAGCTGGGATCAAAACTTAGTCAGTGTGCCCTGCTATCATTAGACAGACAAAATTCTGTTACCCTAAGCAAAAGACACCTAGGAATACAAGTCTTGCAAGAGTGTTGTACAAATATGGCACTCTGGTATAAGCACGCTTAGTTAGTACATTCCGGTTTCCTCATAAGACTTTCAGACATATATTCATTACAGCAGATTCCTATACAGTAGAACGTTTCGGTCCCAATGAACCTTTATCAATAATATCCTCTCCCATAGGTGTGGTTTTATCCGATATTTATGAAACCGGCATTCAGTCATACGAGCGCTTGACCGGAGGAAACCAGAATGTACTTACTATGTGAACCTTTCTAAATGAGATGTCTGTTAATGAAGAAGATGTTTCTTACTCACCTTTGAAGATGTTTCAAGTTTAATAATAGAGTGCAGCCAATCCTGTTTAGATATTGACTTTAAAGAATTTTGGCTGGCACCACATTGTAATAAAACAAGTGTCGAGGACATTAATATAAAGTAAGCACTCTTAGTGACCGTCATAGAAAGGTGTACTGGTGGTCACTGGGCGTAAGCCACTCTGAGAATGGAGTGCTCATGTGCTAAACATTACAGCAATGATGCCACAGTAACATGTCGAGGTAAAACGGTTTTCTATAAAATATTTTACAGTATTTGTCCTATATTTAAAAAAAATAAACATTTAAACAAAACTTTTACAGAATAATTTAAAAAAAACATATTTAAGTGGATATCTCAGCCAAAAACATTTAACACCTATTCATTGGAAAGGTGATAAATGTTAGATCTTTCCGAGTCTTATCACTGGAACAAGGAGGACTTTGAATGGAGCAGCAGAAAATCACATCTACTGCTGCTCTATTCCAACTGTACATTAGTAACAGAAACAGCAGGAAAACTCATTCTTGTCACACTTGAGGGATTCAGGAGGGAACAGAGACCCCTCATCTGACAATTGGTGGGATTTAGAGGAGAGGGACTATACGTTTACAGGTGGGATATCCATTTAAGGATGTTTTAAGATACGGCTAGTTTTGCCTGACTGCAAACTGTAAGTGTTTTATCTGCCATGTACACCATTAACTTTTGTGCTTTATTGTAAGAAAGAGCCTTAAAGAGGTTTTACCAAAAGGTAAAAACCCCAGCGATGGCTGCTCACGGCTAGCTGCGAGCCCACCATGCGTGTGTATGAGGAGGGCGGCGCTTGCTCCTCCTCATTCACTTTTATGGGAGTTTCCAAAGATAGCCGAGTGTGTGCGCTTGGCTAAATTTGGAAGTTCCCATAGAAGTACATGGAGAGGATGGCTGCAAGCACCGCCTTTCTCATTCACATGCGCGATCAGCTAGCCGTGAGCAGCCATCGCTGGGGTTTTTACTTCTTGGTAAATGTTCTCACCATGCCGTTACACAGAGCCTGGTTTTCACAGCCAGCTCCAAGCTGAGAAGAGCAGGTGGCCAGTTACCCTTGAAACCTTTAGTAAACAAATAGGAGATAATTACCACTCTAGCTCTGAAATGAAGCAAAATTAGAATAGCAATGTATTCGGTAATTATCTTTATTTACCTTTGCCTACATGTTTTAAACAAATCAATGTGGTGAGAACACCCCCTTAAAAATTTAGAGGATCATGAAAACAATGTGAAAAAGACAGACTCACTGTAAGGGCTTGTTCACACAACGTTTTTGTGATATGTTTTACAGATCCGCTTTACGGATCCACAAAACGGATCTAACAATTGTCAGTGTGATTAACATTGCTTTCAATGGCAAAAGCGCATCGCTGTTCACACGAGTGATTGCCAATGAGCTTTTCGGATCCGTTTTAAGAATTGACATGTCAATTCTTCTTGCGTTTTACGCAAGAGAAATCCCCATAGGAAATAATGGAGTGCGCTTTTGGCCTCCCGAAAGCGGATCCAAAAGCACAGCATACATTTGGGTGCGTTTTGGATCCGCTTTCAATGCCAAAAACGCATCCGTAAAACACATTGGATTTAAATTAAATATAAAATTTGATTATGTTTGGGTTCTATTTAGTTTATAAATGTATATAAATATATATTTATATAAATGTATATAAATGTATATAATTATATATATATAAATGTATATAATAGGGTGAAAAATGCAGCGGCTACTGGTAAATTTTTAAAATAAAAATAGATACCAATAAAATTACATAGGCAGATATAGGCAGTTTAATGTCCCCCATAAGCAGATATAGGCAGCTATATGTCCCCCATAGGCAGGTTATAGGCTGGTATATCAAATGGTCATAATTAGCTAGGTAAATAGGTCCCCCTAGGCAGGCTATAGGCATGGTATAGGTCACACTAGGCAGGCTATAGGCATGGTATAGATCGTTATAGGCAGGTATAGGCCCCCTAGGCAGGCTATAGGCAGTTATAGGTCCTATAGGTAGGCTGTAGGCAGGGTATAGGCAGGTATAGGTCCTATAGGTAGGCTGTAGGCAGGGTTTTAAAACAAAAAAAACCCCACTTACCTGGCTCCCCGCTGCTCCGTCTCCCTCGCTGCTCCGCCTCCTCACTGTCCGGTCTCCCGCGCGCTCTCCTCGGTCTTCCCGGCACAGGCGGGTGATGTCATCAGGCCGCGCACGCAGCGTGATGTCATCAGGCCGCCTGTGCCGGAAACTCCGGACGGCCGCGAGTTTGCGGCCGCCCGGAGTCCACTGCAGAGCATGGAGAGCTCGCGGAGGAGTCGCACACAGGGGAGGAGATCGCTGACAGCACCCGAGTCATGAGGAGTCGCATATAGCAGAAGTGTCCCTGCCGGCGCTCGAGTATAAGCCGAGGGGGGATTTTTCAGCACATATTTTGTGCTGAAAAACTCGGCTTATACGGTAAATGTATATAAATATATGTATACTAAATATATATTTCGTTTATAAATATTTAGTTTCTAAATATTTAGTTTATAAATATTTAGTTTATAAATGATTTAGTTTATAAATGATTTAGTTTATAAATGATTGTTATTAATTCATTTACATGGGGTGGGTTTGAAAACTATTGGTTGATTTAAAAAAAAATAGGGTGGAGGGGGCGAGTTCTAAAATCATAGGTGTATGTACAGTTGATTGACACTAGGTAAAAAAAGGTTTTTTTCTTGGTCATTGATAGGTTATATTTAAATTGCAGTTTCATAGGTTGATTTAAATAAAGCATTGAAAAAACGGATCCATAAAACGCATGCAAAACGCATCCAATACGCATCCAAAAAAGGATCAGCTGTTGCGTTTTCTGGATCTGCTTTTTGGATGCACTTAACACATCCAGTTTTCGCAGGTTAAAAACGGATCCGTACAACGCATCCAAAACGGATCCAAAACGTCGTGTGAACAAGCCCTAAGTGCTACTTAAGACAGGCACAATATTACAGTCAATAGGTGCCAGAAATCAAGGTGCTTTTAGGCTGGGTTTAAGCATTTTTAATGTGCATTTTGATGTGGAAAACGTGCATTTAAACCCCAAAATACTTGTAAAAATGTATCACAGAGAACAGTTTGAGCACATGGTGTGCTTTTGTATGCATTGATTAAAAAAATAGTGCAGGTCAAATCTTGGTGCATAAACACATTGTAATGTGCAATTTCACAAGAGAGGCTACAGGATTGCAAAAACCACACCAAATTATGTGTGTATTTTACTGACGTATAATTAAGTGCAATTTTTGAGCATAACTCCTCAGAAATAGAGCAAACAAACTGAAGTGGTTTGTACTGAAAAAAAGCATAATAAAAATGTCACCAAAAACTATTCAGTTTGAAACGTGTCAGAAATGCTTGAAGTCTTTCTAAAGATACATCCTTTTAAATTGAATAAAGAATAAATTACAGTTTTAACCAATTAATGTCAGAGGACTGCTGGATATTGGATGCTACAAGATGATACAATGTGCACAAAACGCATGAAAAAATGCTTCATATAAAAAGATGCATGCAAAACTGTGCATCTTTCCCTTGAAATACACATATATTTAACAGCATTCTTTAACGCCATTTAAAGTCAGCCTTGGAAAGGAAATAGATATAGCAGACAGTCCTAAGACACTGCTGCTGTCATGCTGCAGGATCTTCAGCTCCACACAGCAGAGCATTAAGTAGCATTTTGCAGATTTAAATATGTAAAGTCTATGTGGTCTTACATTTCATCGGAGGTACACTTTAACTAGCCAGAGGTGGCAATTTGTTTCCTGACAATTACTTACTGTTATTCTCTGGTAAAAACATTGTGAATATACAAGCCACTCCAGCAAACACTAGAAAGCCAGCTGTAGATTTTCCTCTTCCAGACCTAAAATTAAAAAAGCCAAAAAAAAAATTATTTTAACCCTTGCATCTGAAAAAACACAACTTTCAAAGCATAGGATTGATATATGTACAATTAACAGAGTTCACGCACTGTGGTTGCAGTAGAGTTGATGCTTTGCTCCAATTGTCATTATACCGTTTTCCCCCGAAAATAAGACACCCCCGAAATAAGACACCCCCTAAAGGAAGACATAGCAGAGATTTTGTTGAATTCCCTAATATAAGGCACCCCCCGAAAATAAGACATAACGGAAATCATTAGAGGGTTGAAGGACCTGTGAAGGGAGGTCATGTGACTGATGTCACAACAGGTCCCAAATATCCAAAGGAGAGTAGACAGAAAGTACCTTCTAAGTAACAGAGGAAAGAGGGGGGAGAACAGGGCAATGATACTGACACACACACACACATCTCACAGGATGGCTGATGGGGAATGCTGGGACTTCTAGTTCCACAGGTCCCAGCATGTCACATTTTCCATCCTTTGAGATAAGTCACTGCAGCTGCCATAAAATGTCCTTTACATAGATATATCCTATGGTTTGTGACTCTAAACTTTAATATATATATATATATACACACACACACACACACACTTGTATAGCATGCTATAATTTATTCATGGAAAAATAAGACACCCCCTGAAAATAAGACGTATCACATCTTTAGGAGCAAAAATTAATATAAGACGCTATCTTATTTTCGGGGAAACAGGGTACTATCCCTATATTCATGACAACCCCCAAACCATGCATGCGGTTACAGGTTATATTATTACAAAACTATTTTTTCAATTATGCCTTTGCCACTCGGCATGCCATAAAAGTTTGACTACTTAGATCCCGAACAATCCCAAAACTGGGGTGCCCAGCCCCTTCTCTCAAAGCAGAATCAGCCATGCACGAACAGTCATTCTTCCTTATGTAGTGTACAAGAGGTCCACTACTAAGGGGCTAAAAACTCCTGTCATAGTGATGAGATTATGTGGCATTACATGTGGTCATGTATATAAATTGAAAGCCATCATTGAATTGCACTAGTCTTTTAGAGGTTAAATGCTGAACACTGTACAGCCTAAAACGGGAGTGATTTGGTAATTTCAGAGTTGGGGTAGGAGTTAAAGGGGTTGTCTCACTACAAGGATTGCTTTTTATGCTACAGATCTTGCAAAAACAAGTCACTTTGCAATATATGTCCATTAACAGTGTCCTATCTATTCTGAGATATCCCCTCTTGTATGGATTGCATCAGTTCCTCAGGTCGCTATAGCTACAGACCTGTTTAAGCTCTCCCGATAGGCTGTCAGCACTGGTTGCTATAGCTACAGACCTGGCTTCTACGGCAGCCTAATAGAAGCCAGTAAACTTGCCCCTGAATTCAAAATGAAACCAAGAAAACAGGACTGAGGTAAGATGAATCAATGTAGTGAGACAACCCCTTTAAGAGGTTTTATATAGCCCTAGTGGGGGGGAGGTAGGTGGTTCCTGCACAATCAGTTGAAGAGGGAAGAGGTGGGCGAGGTGGTTCTTCATCCCCTGAGCCAGTACTAGCAAAGCACAGCTCACCTCATTTCCACATCTAGTCTAGAAAGAAACGTTAGAAAACAAATTCATACTTACAGGGACTGGTGAGTACCTGACTAAGAACATAGGTATAATATGTATTTATCCTGACTGAAGGCGGAAGAAATTGTGTCTCTAACATCTAGAGGAGGCGGATAAAGTGATATAATCTGTAGTGGATTATTGTGCTACTATTAAAGCCTGACTTTTTCATCCTACAATTTCTTGGTCTCTTGACTTCAATGCACCTATGACAGGCATTCTCAAACTGCGGCCATCCAGCTGTTGGGAAACTACAACCCCCATCATTCCCACTGTTATGGATTATATAAATGCATGATGGGAGTTGTAGTTTCCCAACAGCTGGAGAGCCGCAATTTGAGGATGCCTGACCTATGATAAAGGCAACCCCATCCCAAACAATTTAGGGGCTAGCTGGTGTGCACTGGGGGACTACCACCATCATCCTCCTATCAACAGGTGCATCTCCTCTTTACTGCAGTGACCCAAGGCAGTATGTTAGGTTTCAGATAGCCACAGTGACAGTAACGATCTACTACTTCTCCCATCCTCTCCACTGCTGCCGCTGGGTTGCTGAACTTATAGCATGTAGTAAATACAAAAATAGGTGATCAATGCTCAGTTCTCTCACCCAGATGAGGTTAACTTGACATGGTAGATGGGCTCAGACAACTTGATCAAAGTGTGCACTAAAACACCTCAACTTTATACATGTAGTAAACATAAAAGTAATCCAATTCAGAATATTCCCCAAGTTTAATGATCTCTCTTGTCGCCTGCTGTGTGCTGCTGTACTTGTTGTGTAGGTTTGCTTTTATGGCATATGAACTGCATATATTATCAAAGTTATTTGTCAGAAAATAAAGCCCCTGTATTCAAACAAAATTTAATTTAAAAAATAAAACACACACCGTAAATGCACTAAAACTGCACTGCAAACCCAGGCCGGTAATAATGATGTTACAGGATGTAGTTACTGCACAGAGCACGACTAAAAGAACATCTGACAATGTAATGCTGCATTAGAACGTGTTATGATATCCCTCGGATGTACAATTGTGATATTATAGTTAATAGCACTTTTAACCCACACAGATCCATACCTCAGTGCTTTTCATTAGATAAGCACTCTGCCTATACTGAGCAATAACAAGCAGTGTACGGTATATACAAATCTAGCCTAAGGGGTGTATGATCGACTGGTAATGATGAAAAGTTGGGGATAAAACAAAAAAAAGACAACTATACCTTGTGTGGTTCAATTCTAAAGTCTTCTGCAAGTGAAGTTGATAAGTTTGGATGAAATTGTTCCCCAATACAATCTGCCAGCACCAGGCTTCAGTTAGCTACAGTGAAGGAAATAATTATTTGATCCCTTGCTGATTGTGTAAGTTTGCTCACTGACAAAGACATGAAAAGTCTATAATTTTAAGGGTTAATTTTAACATTGAGAGATAGAATATCCAAAATAAAATCCAGAAAATCACATTGTATAAATTATATAGATGTATTTGCATTTTGCACGGAGAAATAAGTATTTGATCCCTCTGGTAAACAAGACTTAATACTTGGGTGGCTAAACGCTTGTTGGCAAGCACAGCAGTCAGATGTTTTTTTTTAGTAGATGATGAGGTTTGTGCACATTTCAGGAGGAATTTTGGTCCACTCCTCTTCGCAGATCAACTCTAAATCATTAAGATTCGGAGGCTGTCATTTGGCAACTTGGAGCTTCAACTCCCTCCATAAGTTTTCTATGGGATTAAGGTCTGGAGACTGGCTAGGCCAATCCATGGCCTTAATGTGCTTCTTTTTGAGACACTCCTTTGTTGCCTTGGCTGTATGTTTTGGGTCATTGTGTTGTTGGAAGACCCAGCCACGACATTTTTAATGTCCTGGCAGAGGGAAGGAGGTTGTCACTCAGGATTTTATGGTACATGGCCCCATCCATTCTCCCATTGATGCGATGAAGTAGTCCTGTGCCTTTAGCAGAGAAACACCCCAAAAACATAATGTTTCCACCTCCATGCTTGACAGTGGGGATGGTGTTCTCTGGGTCATAGGCAGCATTTGTCTTCCTCCAAACACGGCAAGTTGAGTTAATGCCAAAAAGCTCAATTTTTGTCTCATCTGATCACAGCACCTTCTCCCAATCACTCATAGAATCATCCAGGTGTTCATTGGCAAACTTCAGGCGGGCCTGCACATGTGCCTTCTTGTGCAGGGGTCCTTGCGTGCACTGCAGGATTTTAAACCATTACGGCATAACGTGTTACCAATGGTTTTCTTGGTGACTGTGGTCCCAGCTGCCTTGAAATCATCAACAAGTGCCCCCCGCCCCCCGCTCTCCCCTCCCTGTGTAGTTTTAGGCTGATCTCTCACCTTCACCATGATCAAGGATACCCCACGAGGTGAGATTTTTCATGGTGCCCCAGATCAATGTCGATTGACAGTCATTTTATATTTCTTCCATTTTCTTACTATTGCACCAACAGTTGTCTCCTTCTCACCCAGCATCTTACTTATGGTTTTGTAGCCCATTACAGCTTTGTGCAGGTCTATGATCTTATCCCTGACATCCTTAGAAAGCTCCTTGCCCATGTTGTAGAGGTTAGAGTCTGACTGATTAATTGAGTCTGTGGACAGGAGTCTTTTATAAAGATGTCTATTTAAGACAGTGGTCTTTAATACAGGTAACTAGTTGATTAGAAGCATCTAACTGGTCTGTAGGAGCTAGAACTCTTTATGGTTGGTAGGGGATCAAATACTTATTTTTCAGCAAAATACAAATAAATTTCTGTAATGTGATTTTCTGGTTTTTATTTTGGATATTCTATCTCTTAATGTTAAAATTAACCTTCCCTTAAAATTATAGACTCTTCATGTCTGTCAGTGGGCAAACTTACAAAATCAGCAAGGGATCAAATAATTATTTCCTTCACTGTATGCCATTTATAACCCGGGTTATTTTAATCCCTAATATTCAACGTTTTACAAAATTTTTTTTATTTATTTGTAAATGAAATATATATTTTCAGCTAAGCAATTAAAGGTCCATCCCCAGCTGGCTTTTGAACTTATTGGGATCCCCATAGAAGTGAACAGAAAGAGCCGCATATGTATGGCCAGTTTTCTGTTTCCTGCAGACAACACAGCCAGGCCACCATACGTGATTTCAAGGCACCATATAACCAGAGAATTTGGACCTTCCTCCCATTACCCGTTCCAATCTCACATCATATCAGCGGGCCTCTTATTCTTAACATTTAATCAAGGCCATGACAGAAATACTGGCAGTACTGTCCTGATGGCACTCCAGACTCAGGCTGAGCAGGTAGGAGTACTGCTTTATTACAACTGAAGCACTGTATACATGTCATTTTATTAGTCTAAGCCGCCTCATCTGTCACCAATTTAAATTCTTTCCCAACTAGATTTGGATCTTTCTTTAAGTCCATATCACCTTTTTCTTGCACAGTCCTATTTTTTTTCCCAAAAAGGTGTTGAATTCTACAAACAAAAGTACAAGTGAATAGCACCCCTTCTCTATAGACCTTACATATTCTCTTGTCCTTTGTGGCTCCAGACTATATTTGTGCCATAATTAAAGGGGTTGTCTCACTACAAAGATTAGCTTTAAACATGTAGTGACTGGTAATTGAAGAGATATTCCAAATTTCTTAATTTTTTTTGGCTTTGTTGAGGAAATAATTTAGAATTTCTCAGCTCTGAGTGCATACAGGTTTCTCTGGTTACCGTCTTGCTCTCCCCTTCTCTCTCTGTTCTGTCTTATCTGATAGCAGGGATGACGATGGGTCGGGCTGCCGTCTCAAATAAGTAGTCTCCTTTCTTTGTTTACTTTGAGCTCTGTACTTAAAGAGAAATAACATCCTCTGCTCTTGTCAGTCCTTTTAGAAGAGCTGTGAATGCCCGGATGGTATGCTAATCACCGCTATAGAAGCAGCCACAGCCTGACCAGGACGAGAGAGTATGCATGAATCTGATTTTGGCTTTGGAGCAGTGTGGTGAGACAACCCCTTTCAGATGGGGTTTCCCAACATAGACAATAAATCACCTAACAATAGGCATAGGTTATAGGTCTTATTGCTGGAGGATCTTACCACTGGAACCTCCATGATCATTAAAACTGGGGAGAAAAAAACTGACCAGACTTGTGCAGAGAGGAGGCCTTTGAAGGGATCACTGGATGAACATGAGCACTGCTGCTCCTTCAAAGTCTAAGGGACTGACGGAAATAATGAAGTACATTGCGCGGCTTTCTTAGTGGTTCTCATAGACTTTGAACGGAGCAGCAGTGCATATGTTCAGCCACTGCTCTATCCAAAGACTTCCTTGCTGCCCGAGTGGGGTGAGGAAGAATTGGGTCCCTGGGCACATGTTTTAGCGATTGCACCTCCAGTAATCAGACATTTAATCACCAATCCTGTGGCTAGGTGATAAATGTCTATGGTGAGAAAACCCCATTAAAGTTCCCCATTCATCCTTCTTCTTTAGAATGCACTGTTATCTAATTCACTTGGCCAATTATGCAAAGCTCCTTCAGCACCTTTCTGCCCCTATCCTTCGTAAACTATCATATGTCTACTTTAAATGGTCTTTGCCGATATCCATTACTCCATTCCTTTATGCTGCAGTGTTACTCTAGTAATATGCTCTACTACCTAAAACTGGTTTATAATACACGTATAAAAATGTATGTATGTAATAAGAAAGAAAGAAATTGAAGACAGAAAATGTAAAATGTATAGAAAAAAATGAAGTAACCATGCTCTGAGATACGTGCATGGGTCACTTAGCAAGGGAGTGGGAACTCGGCTGTCCCTACCATGTATTGTCAGTGGGGGAAATCCTTCATTATCTGCCTATTGAGGTAAATTAGAAGTGTTACTATTCATTAAAATCATGGCCTGTGATGAGATACCTACTGACCCTGTCAATAGTCTACACAGCATAAGCTGGAAAGTGTTCAACACAGAACAATAGGCAACAGCTTATTGTGAGTGCTCAATGGCCAGAGAGGAACATTTTATATAGAAAATGGTAGAAAGAACATATGTTTAACACAAAAACTTGACATCAGAAAAAAGGTTCTTTTAGTTAAGTACTGTATATTACACCTTACAAATAGGAAACATATTCAGTTCATTCATGAAGTCAATGCTAAAGGAAATCACCTATTGTTTAAATTGTATTTGTATGTTTAATATGTATTTTCAAGAATTTTTGGTGATTTTTTTTATTGTTCATTTCACTTTTTTATAATAGAAATAAAAAAAACTGAAATCCTGCAGTTTTTACTCTGGCCACTAAGGGCTTATCCCCACGGCACAGGACAAATACCGGTCGGTTTATTGGACCGGTATTTGTCCCATTTTAGTGACGTCCGCACGCCCACTGGGGGACGGCTTTTCTCTGCGAGGAGCGGAGAAAAGCCCTTCCCATTGACATGTTCATATTCCATTCAAAAACCGGACGTAAGAATGAATATGTTCAATGTTTTTCAGGCAGCCGGTGGTTTGAAAAAAACGCAGAGCGGAAAACCCGTGTAGAGGGGACTGCTGGGCGGGTTTTCCATAGTGGCCCAGTGTGTTAGTTTGCGGCTGGTTTTTCAGACGGTCTGCAAAAATGCAAACCGTCTGAAAAAACGGCCGCAAACTGATGCCTTGGGGACATGCCCTAAGGCTACTAATAGTCTGACACTTCCTATTTTGTAGAGAAAACATTTCACCTTCTGCTTATTATCATCCCACGCACGACTGCAATGAAACACAAGACCAATGTAAAGATAGCCCAGCTTTTCACCATAGGTGATGGTCACAGCTCATCCCCTCTCCCTCCCTATACAATGACATCTTCCCAAGTAACAGAGCATGTCCACAATACTCTCCCAATGAGTCCGCTCCTGTTTATAGGACCTTATGTAACTACGGTATAGTATAACTCTAAATGCTATTAAAAGTAGCTCAGGCAAGGTGACTGCCCCCACAATTATGTGCAGAAAAGAGAATTAAAATTATACAGAGAAAAAAAGGAACAAAAAAAATAAAATATAAATATATCATTATCTGGTTTTAATTAGTAAAAAAAATATTGACAAGACATTCATTTTAGGCGTATGTTCACAATCTGTACTGTGGCGCATACAGTACGCTCCGCAGTACATCATGTGTTTCAGGACCTCGCGCTGATCAGCGTGTACTCCTGAGGCACAGCACTCCGGCTCCATAGACATGCATTACTCGCAGCGCGTAATCGCAAGTAATTGACATGTCAAATATCTTAACACGTGTACAATACAATCGTACTGTACGAGCGGGGAGAGGAGGTGTAATCCATAGTTCTCTATGAGAGCTATGGATTACCGTAATTATGGGGCGCATTTCCCCACGTATTAAGCGCAGTACTTCGCGAAATACGCGGCAAAATGCGCTCCAAAATAAGCCGTGTGAACAGACCCATAGGCTATGTTCACACGGCTTAATTGCGGGCACGTATTTTGCCCGCAATTACGGGGGCGGGGCGGGAGGGGGCAGGCAGCCCACCAGCCCCATAGACATTCATTATTCCGGCACGAAATATGCCGTGAATAAATAACATGTCATTTCTCTCCCCGCTCAGCGTATTGTGCGAGCGGGGAGAGGATACGTAATCCATAGTTCTCTATGAGAACTGTGGATTACCGTAATGACTGGGACGTATCCCGACCCGTATTCTGCGCACTACGGCGCGAAATATGGGCCAAGATACGTCCCAAAATAAGCCGTGTGAACATAGCCTTAGGGGAAAAGGTTCTGTTCATTTTCAACTCCCAGGAAACAATACAACAGACGAGTTGCTACAAGCATCTCCACCGTTTTCACTGTACTATCATTTAAACATGAACCTCATTGTGTCTGGGTCATATCCAATACCGTCCCGTCCATCACATTGGACATTCACTGTCATACAGAGACTGATTACCCTTTTCACTATTCTTATAGAAATAAGTGCTGTCAAATAAAATGGCCCAGTATTTACCGTCCTTAAATGTTGCTACAATGCCAACATCCCATCAGACTCAAATATTCTGTAGCTTCTGCAGACATCTGCGGGGCTCTGGCATTTCATCATACTCGCAATTCAAGAAAAAAAAATCCATTAGGTGACCAGACGTCTCCCACACATTGCAACACAATGATGAAAGGACGTATGAAATAAATATATAAAAAAGACCTCTGATTTGCTCTTTGTAGCAATCATCTTTCTCTCTGGGCTCCCAGGGGTGGAGGTGCTGCTGGCAGATCACAGCACTTCTATGGTGACAATGCAAGTCTTAAAAAAAAAAGTAAGAAGACTCATAATTGCCTGCGATTTCCTGTTGTGTCTGTTGTAAAGACATGTTGAAAACGCGTCTATCAATTAGGACACATAACAAAATGTCTGAAGGACTCTTGAAAACTTCACTTCCTAGCTACACGGTATGTCATGAAAAATGTCAAGCAAGCAGTGAAAACATGCAGCCTGCAATGACAGACAATACATCCCCCACGCCATGACTTTAAAAATATATGGAGCACAGTAGGCAGGAGGTGAAAAAAAATGTAAAAAATTCTTCCAAGGACTCTCGAAATAAAGGGAAGATGCAGTACAGCAGCCAAGCAATTGAATACAGTGTTATGCTGTGTTTGTTAATAATCTGAGAATGTACTCCACTTGGTAATCACACATTGACTGACAGCCTCCACATCTCCTCCACCACATGCCGCTAGTGCTCACATGCTGCACAGGAGTTATTAACAGTGAGCGACACTTCTAAGGAGGCAGGGGGAAGACCGAGGCCAGCCTGAGGAGTAAAATGAAAAACACATGTTGTGTATACCGGTGCTATGCTGCAGGTATAAAACATCATAACTAGATAAAAACACATGAGTGTATATCAATGCTATGCTGCAGGTATAAAACATCATAACTAGATAAAAACACATGTGTGTATACCAATATTATGCTGCAGGTATAACACATCATAAATAGATAAAAACACGTGTGTATACCAATATTATGCTGCAGGTATAAAACATCATAAATAGATGAAAACACATGAGTGTATATCAATGCTATGCTGCTGGTATAAAACATCATAAATGGATAAAAACACATGAGTGTATATCAATGCTATGCTGCAGGTATAAAACATCATAACTAGATAAAAACACATGAGTGTATATCAATGCTATGCTGCAGGTATAAAACATCATAACTAGATAAAAACACATGTTGTGTACAGCAATGCTATGCTGCAGGTATAAAACATCATAACTAGATAAAAACACATGTTGTGTACAGCAATGCTATGCTGCAGGTATAAAACATCATAACTAGATAAAAACACGTGTGCATCTCAATGCTATGCTGCAGGTATAAAACATCATAAATAGCTAAAAACACATGTGTGTATACCAATATTATGCTGCAGGTATAAAACATCATAACTAGATAAAAACACATGTGTGCATCTCAATGCTATGCTGCAGGTATAAAACATCATAAATAGCTAAAAACACATGTGTGTATCTCAATGCTATGCTGCAGGTATAAAACATCATAACTAGATAAAAACACATGAGTGTATCTCAATGCTATGCTGCAGGTATAAAACATCATAAATGGATAAAAACACATGTTGTGTATACCGGTGCTATGCTGCAGGTATAAAACATCATAAATAGATAAAAACACATGTGTGTATACCAGTGCTATGCTACAAGTATAAAACATCATAAATAGATAAAAACACGTGTGTATACCAATATTATGCTGCAGGTATAAAACGTCATAACTAGATAAAAACACGTGTGTATACCAGTGCTATGCGAACTTCCGGTTCCGGCGCGCATATGAGGAGGCGGTAAGAGAAGGAGCTCCGGACCTAACTCCCGGCCATCAAGCCCCCCGCCCGCTATAACCCGCCGAAACCGGCGCAAGTGAGCGCCGACATCCTCAGCTCCGCTCCGGTGCACAGAGCGGAACTGCAGTTAATCGCGGGGAGCAACAGGAGAGATTGCAGCCCGCAAGCCAGGGAGAAGCATGGCGTCCAAGATGGCGCCCGAGCCCCAGCGCGCGACACGGAGCGGCAGGGCCCTGCAGCATCCATCCCAGGGACCGCAGGAGGAGGGTACAGACGCTCCTGGAGAGGAGGTAACACCAGGGCTGCCCCTCAACTGCGATGAGCTGGCCACCAGGGTAGCCACATTGATAGCCCCAGCAATCACAGCAGCATTAGAGGCTACAGTCACCAAGTCAGTCACAGACTCTGTCTCCACAACGCTATCTGCCCTGCAAGCAGAGGTGTCCTCACAGGCCGCACAGCTTCTTGAATATGAGCAGAGACTGAGCTGTGTTGAGGATGATATCCTGGGGTCCAGGAACACTGTGCATAAGCTTTTAAAGAAAACGGCCCAGCTTGAATCCAAGTTGGAGGACTTAGAGGAGGACTTAGAGAATCGCTCAAGGCGGTATACTTTATGGATAAGAGGAGTCCCTGAATGCCTTTATCCATCAGCGCTGCCTCACCTGGGCGCAGAGGTTTTTCCGAAACTGCGGGGCATGGACTAACTGTTAACGGTAGATAGGGCAAAACAGATTTGGCCCCACTAGAGATGAGTCCAAAGATAAGGGCCAGGATAGACCGAGACCGGTGATTGTTAAGTACCTGGACTTTTCTGAAAAAGCACGCCTGCTGCAAGCATACAGAAAAAACGGCAGCCAGGTCCCAGCATGGGGGGAAAAGCTCTTGATATTTGCTGATTATTCGTGGGGGGTGTCCAAAAAAAGGCGTTCCTTTACTGACATTTGTTCGGTGTTAGTGCGTAACAGAGTAAAATTCATGCTTCAATATCCTGCGATATTAAGAATCTTTCCGGAGAATGCTAAGCCGGTCACATGTAACACCCCGGAGGAAGCAGAAAAGGCTATAGCGGCCATGTTCAGGCCCAAAAGCGCCGCACATAGAAGGGACTTGGAAGCTATTGACCCAGAGGGAGACTTGGAATCTGCTAGCCATAGGAGTGTCGAGCCACGTCAGAGAGCTACGGCCTTGGCTGGTTCGCCCAGTCACTCAGGGAGCACGTGAGGCAGAGCCCACAGCGAGCTTCCTGGAAGAGAAGTGCCTTGTCTTGAGGATGCTGGACGTTTTCTCTTTTCTTTCTTTTGTGAGGGGTTAACGTTTTACCTCGAAGGGCGAGGGGGAGGCGCTTTTATCTTGTTATTGAGAAAGTAAGCATATGTGATAGAATATCTAGAGAGAGGGAGCAATCATAAGAAATGAACAAAGGGGGAGTTGGGAAGGGAGACGAGAGCAGTGCGATACTTTAGCCCAGGTAGACTGGGAAGGAGCAGGGAAGGGGGAGAAGTTCTCCTTTATATGCGAAAAAAGAGAAGTCAACGTCAGGAGAGGTAGAGAGGGGATGGAGGAAAGTCTCGTTTTTGTAAGATTTGCATTTAAAAATGTTAGGTTTGATATGTTTAACATGATGTCGTGCACGCCCACATGCCACTTGGATCTTAAAATCTATTCGAAACGCCACAATGCTGAAACTCGTTAGCTGGAACGTTAAAGGGTTACGTTCCCCCCAGAAGAGGAATATGGTGCTAAGGCACCTGAAGAAATTAAAGGCCGAAATTGCCCTTCTGCAGGAAACCCATTTAGAGGAGGCGGATTTCAACAGGATGCAGAAGTTGTGGGTAGGAGAAGTATGGGGTTCCTCAGCAAAAAATGGAAAAGCGGGGGTGTTGGTCCTGGTACATAGGGCATCAGGGTGTAAATTGGTTAGCCAAACTCATGACGAGGAAGGGAGGTGGCTTAATCTGGTCTTAGATACTCCATCAGGCAAGATTAGCCTCTACAACATCTATGCCCCTAACAATAGAGACAGAGCATTCTTTATAAACTTGGAACAACTCATCCACAAGGACACTAATAATAACATCCTTCTGGGAGGGGACTTCAATAGTGTAATGTGTAACCTGGAGGACAGGAAAAGGGGAGATCATCTTCCAAGGCAGGGGGATGCAAGGACTCCATTACTGAGGGAACTTAGCAGCAACACACAACTAGTTGATGTTTGGAGGTTGAGTAACCCAGCAGAAAGGCAATATACACATTTTTCTCATGCGAGACAATCCTGGTCTCGCATTGACTATTTTTTGTCGTCTCAGACCCTCACAAGGCAAGTAGAGGGAGCGGGAATTGGGGATCTGATTATCTCGGATCATGCGCCAATCAGTATTAGTATCCGAGAATCTCACGAACGGGGGTCGGATATATTGTGGAGGTTTCCTCCCTCCTTGTCAGGGGATGAGCAGTTCAGGGACATCCTTAGGGGCTGGTGGTGGGAATTCGCGAAAGACAATAAGGATCAGGCAGGGCAGGCTTTTTTGTTCTGGGACGCAGCCAAGGCAGTATTAAGGGGCCGTATCATGGCCTACATGGCATCAAAAAAAAAGAAGATTACGAAAGCGCTGGCGGAATCAACCTCGGCCCTAAGAGCAGCTTATACACAATTCTTACAGGTTGGGTCCCAGGACAACAAAGAGAGATGGGTACAGGCGAAAGCTGCTTTTGATTTGCAGCAGGGAAGGATGGAAGACATTTTTAGCGATCACCTCAAATTATCCCTATATAAACATGGGAATAAAGCTGGGAAATTGCTGGCCAACCTGTTACGGGGGAGGAGAGCCCACACCAATATCCTGTGTATGAAAAATAAGGTAGGGGATTCAACCAGGGACCCCAGGGAGATAAATTCGATTCTGAGGGAATACTACGAGAAATTATACGCTCAAGCCCCTTATGATTTGGACAAGGGACGGGATTTCCTAAAAGGAATCAACTTACCAGTTATTTCAATTGAAGACCGGGGATTGCTGAACAGGGATATTTCAGAAGAGGAAATATCAGGGGTAATTAAGAAACTTTCGTTGGGGAAAGCGCCGGGACCTGATGGGTTTACTAGCGATTTCTACAAAATCCTGAGGGATGAATTAACACCCACGCTAAAAGGAGTCTTCAAGGAGATTGTAGCATCAGGGGAAATGATCCCTTCAGGCGATGTTGCGTATATAAAGGTCCTACACAAGCCAGGAAAGGATGCTGCTTTGCCAGCGTCCTATAGACCAATTTCCCTGATAAATCAGGACGTAAAAATATTCTCTAAAGTTATGGCGAACAGATTAGCAGAAATTCTACCCAAGCTCATAGGGGATCACCAAATGGGTTTTCTAAAGGGGAGATCAGGAATTAAAAATATCAGAATGGTATTGACGGCACAGATCGCCTCAGAAAAAGCGGAGGATAAGGCCAAAAGACCAGCACTATTGGCGCTAGACGCCGAAAAAGCCTTCGACAATGTTCATTGGGATTGGCTCAACTTGGTTTTAGATCAAATGGGAATCAATGGCTTGTCTAGGACTTATATACGGGCAATATACCGCAACCCTCAGGCTAAAATTAACACACCAGGCTTCATCTCAAGCCCCTTCAATTTACAGAAAGGGACGAGGCAGGGATGCCCCCTTTCCCCTCTGCTATTCAATATAGCATTAGAACCCCTGGCACTATATCTCAAGGAGAAAAACGTCTTCAAAGGGATAACAATAGGAAGGGTGGAAGCTAAGCTTGTATGTTTTGCGGACGATATGTTATTGTTCATGGAAGACCCCATTAGTCAAACAAGCAGAGTATTGGAGGAATTGGATGCTTTCGGATCCTTTTCAGGTTACAAAGTTAACAAGGACAAATGCCAACTATTGGGGATAGGGGGAGGTAGAGGGTTAAATAGCAAGGAATTAGGGGTAGAAATAGCCAAATCACAGATAACTTATCTTGGCATAAAAATAGGGGCAAGATCATCAGCTCTATATCAACTAAATTTTTCGCCAGTCATAAACAAAGTAAAGGACGAGCTGCTTAGGTGGAGCAATTTGCCACTATCTTGCTGGGGTAGGATTCAAGTGATAAAAATGATCAGCTTTGCCAGATTATTATATCCACTCCAGAATGTGCCGCTACTCCTGAAACATAAAGACCTCCAGGAGCTGAGGGGGGCATTCCTAAAATTTATATGGAACAAGAGAAAAGCGAGAATAGCAATCGATAAACTGATGCTAAGAAAAAGTCTGGGAGGGGCACAGCTACCCAACATCCGATTGTATAATGTGGCAGCGATGTGGCGGCATGTACTGGATTGGTGCCATGACACAAGCATCTTCTCAAACACTCTGGCAGAAGCTCAGCTAGCACGTCCATGGGATTTAAAGGCATTGATACTTACTCCATTTAAATCACTACCAAAGATCACGAAAGACAATGTGCTCTTTAGAGACACGTTGGCCACATGGCGCCTGATGCGCAAGTTATTTGGTAGGCCAATGCATGTAACCAAGTGGATGCCGTTATGGTCACTTCCAGAATTCACCCAGGGTAGGGAGAACAAATTATTTGGGGTTTGGAGACAAAAGGGAGTCTTAGTGTTGGAACAAGTCCTAGAGGGGCCTGGTAATCACTTTATGAGCTGGGATAGAGTTCAGCAGCAATATGGTTTGGGGGCCGAACAGGTGTTCCAGTATATTCAACTCAAACATTTTGTCACGGCCAAACTAGCTAACATGGAGGGGTTGGAGGATCCAGAGGAATTCTCCACATTAATGAGGAGGAGCGACGGTCTTGCCACCCTTTTCTAGGGTGTATCACCAGATCTCGGCTTGGACCTCGAGGGAACGGCATGTCGTTTTCACCAAATGGGAAACAGAACTTAACGATGTAGACATTGCTGGGAAAATTCTCAAAGGCCTTGCGATGGTGAGAAAGGCAACGGTTAGTGAAGTGTGGAGAGAAACCCAATTCAAAATAGCTCATAGAGCAATCTATGCTTTCAACATCCCATTTGGTGAGAACAGTCAGGGGGTTTGTTATCTTAAAGCATGCCCCAAATGCAAACTCCAGAAGGCGGGCCTGCTCCATTGTATATGGGACTGCACGGGGGTACAGAAATTGTGGGAAGAAACAGTTGCATTCATAGAGGAGGTGTGGGAAGTCAAAGTGCCATTAGAACCGCAAAGTTGTCTATTTCAGTATTTAATTAAACCAAGGGTGAGGGATGGAGATGAGGATAGATTGATTAAAGAGAAGGGAGTACACCTGACCTTGTTGGCAACCAAACGTATCATATTACGACATTGGCTGAGGGAGGCTCCTCCAGAGTTTAATGAGGTCAAATTGGCCTTGAGGCAGCTGTTGTTTCTTGAAAAGTTAGACTCCGAAAGAAACAAGGAACAGATGACAGGAGGCTTCCTCAGAAAATGGAAAAATTTTATTGAAGCAACTTGCAACGAACAGGAAATTATGGGAATAATTTCACCTTTCAAATTTTCCTCTTACTATTTGACGGAACAGTTGAGTGGGAATCTAGGCAAGTTAGACATCACAAGATTGGGCGACCGAGTGGCGAGTGGCGACACGACAAGTTAGTTTTTTTTTGTTCTAGATTAAATATAGTTTACCAGGTTTGGGGACTCTATTTACAGAAAAATGAAAATGTATTGGAGGTCACAGAACAACACAAGGCATGCTAATAATACTATTTTGTAATAACAATGTCATACAGATGTATTGGGGTTTCATTGTGTCTAAACATGTAAGTAAGCTATAACATGTCTGATGTTACTCGAGTTGTGTGATTTCTGTGTTCTTCCAAATAAAACATTGTGTTAAAAAAAAAAAAAACCAGTGCTATGCTGCAGGTATAAAACATCATAAATAGATAAAAACACATGTGTATACCAGTGCTATGCTGAAGGTATGTCACAAATCAATAAAACAAAAAACACCTGATGTGTACACCAATGCTATGCTGCAGGTATAAAACATCATAACTAGATGAAACACCTGATGTGTACACCAATGCTATGCTGCAGGTATAAAACATCATAACTAGATAAAACACCTGATGTGTATACCAATGTTATGCTGTAGGTATAAAACATCATAAGTAGATAAAAACACGTGTTGTGTACACCAATGCTATGCTGTAGGTATAGATAAAACAAAAACACCTGATGTGTATATCAATGCTATGCAGCAGGTATAAAATGTCATAAATAGATAAAAACACATGGGGCAACATGTCAGAATTGGGCTTAGCCATTTTTTGGGTGTATTTTGCGCCCAAAAATTGTTGATGCCCTATTCTCTATATAAATGAACTGTTGTACACCAAAACTAGGCCTATTGTATGCCAGGCATGACACATTTGAAGGCGCCTAAACTAGGTGCCTCAAATATGCTATACAAGGTATACCACATGCCAGATTTTTTGACAGGTTCATTCATTTATGTGCACCATATACTTATACTCATTCAATGTACCTTAAAACTGGCGTGGAGGTGCCTCTTTTCTGACATGTCGCCCATGATCTGTATATCAATGTTATGCTGCAGGTATAAAACACCATAAATAGAAAAAAAAACACATGTGTATACCAATGTTATGCTGAAGGTATAAAATGTCACAAATCAATAAAACAAAAACACATGATGTGTATACCAATGCTATGCTGCATGGTATAAAAGGTCACAAACTGATATAAAAGTTCCCATTTTTTTTACATATTTTCTCAGTATGTTCTCACTACTGTATACAAAACAGGAGAACAATGTCAGCTCTAAATGGGATTGATCTGACCTTGATTCATGTTCCCTTTGTAGTTCTAACAAGTTTATTTTATAAGCTATAAAGAACTGTTTTTCACGCATTCCTGGGATTTTTCACTGTGCTAATGCCTGGGACTTGTGTCACGGCCGGTAAACATTTTCTTTCTTTTTCAAATTTATTTCACCATACAAAATTCCAAATTTTTGAAAAGGGGAACAATTTTTCCATTTTTTGTTTTTTAGAAAGGCAATTTTAAATTGTACCAGCCACAATTTCTAAAAATTTCATTGAAAATAGGCAAATGGATTTAAAATCCCAACATTAAATCCCCCCCCCCCCCCTTTTTAAAATTTTAAACAACCCCAATGTGGACCTTACTTTTTTATATTTTTCTTTGTAAAATGGCAAAATGGGGGTGAAATGAACTTCTAAGATTTATAATTATTTTTTAAACATTTTTTTTTTAGGATACATGACCCCTAGGGGAGCTCGATTGGTTGTTCTATATACGGCAGTACTTTTGTACTGCCATTTATAGGCTTTTCATTCATTACTTATTACACCCTGTCCGCTTCACACACCTTTCATGCATTCGGAGATACGGGTATGTCCAAATACGTGAAGAAGTTAAGGCGGCATGCACACAACTATGTACCTCCAAAGCCACAGAACCGTATAAGTATCAAGAAAAATATGAGTGTTTCTGGTCAGTGCTGTACACCGCATGGGAGGCCATTGCCATTTCATAATTTTGGGGTACGGGGAAGAAGTCATGAATGAGATGTCTAGGGCCTCTCAGTAACAGAAATGTCTTCCATGTGTTGTAAGGTTATGTTCACACAGCGTATTTGTGGAGTGTACTTCGGCATGTAAAAGTGCTGCAATATGCCTGAAGTACGTTCCGTTAATGTGGTAAAATTATTATTATTATTATTATTATTTATTTTAAAGCGCCATTGATTCCAGGGCGCTGTACATTCGAGGGGGTTACATACATTACATAAGTCAAACGAGTACAGTGATAAGGGATAATGACAATTGGCACGACAGAGGGAGAGAGGACCCTACCCGCGAGGGCTTACAATCTACAAGGAGGGGGAAAGAGACAGGAGGTGAGGGGCAGACATGTCTGTGGAGGAAGCAGTGACAAGTTTAGTGAAGGTTATAGGCAAGCCTGAAGAAATGGGTTTTCAGGTTGCTTTTGAAGCTGGTGAAAGTGGAGGAGAGTCTGATGTGTTGGGGCAGTGATTTTCCCGATGTGGGTGAAGCACGGGAGAAGTCTTGGAGACGGTTGTTGAGGAGTTTATAAGGGGAGAGCAGAGGAGAAGGTCCTGGAGGAGCGGAGAGTGGTGGGGGAGATATTTGGAAATTAGGGCAGAGATGTATGGAGGGGAGAGGTCATGGGGAGCCTTGTAAAATAACTCGCCATATTCCCCAGTGCATAGTACGTGCTCATACAAGTGACATGTCAAATAAAAGTGAATAGAGGCCCGGCCACAGCGCTGTTTAAAGTACATGCTGGCTAGTGCGTACTTTCAGCAGCAGGCAATTGCGGTGTGCACAGATACGCGCCACAACACGGCGTGTGACATCAACTACAAGCAGCAGAAAGACTGCATTCAGTTGATAACACTTCTCCCCAGGATGCAAACTGGCTGATACCTGCGACAACTAGCATATTAGGTTCCCAGTTAATTATAAGTTAGCAGTGCTGACCCACTACTAGTGGCACAGTGCCACTAAACAAAATAAAAATGACAGTCATCAACAATAAATTACTTAAAAAAAAAAAACTATTTCCTTTCCTTAGGTGGAGTTCACACAGCGTTCAGCGACACGCTATACCCGCCCAGGTGTATTTTCCACGCACCCGCCCCCCCCATTCACTCCATTTTTTCCCCACATGTAAGCCCCCCAAAAAAATAAAAGTTACTTTTTTTTAGGGCGTGTACTCACGCAGGAAAACACTGGAAATCGTAGCCCCGGGGAGTGCTATTTTTTAACTTTTTTGCGGGCCACCCATTTTGGAATACCCCCTCGGGGATCTCATCCGGAGTAAATTTGTTCATTTTTGGTGCACATGTGTTCCATAGTTTTTTTTGTTTTTTTTTTTAACACGGAGCCATGAAAATGGAAAAAAAAAAAAAATTCCAGTTCCGAAGTTGTTTTTTGGGGTTAATTTTTACATTGTTCCGGCGTAAAAAATGACAGACAACTTTATTGGGCTTTGTAACTTCATCACCAGGAGACTGTACTGACCACCCCCCAAACCTTGGTTTGGGCTTCCTAAAGACATCGCACCACGACAGATGATCATGGCAGCTAAGGAATCAATGGCTGCGACAGCCAAACCGTAAAAACAGAGGAGAGGTTAAAATTTAATGAGGGGGGTTTTTAAAAAAAATAAACTAATCATCTTGAAAAAAGACGGCCTTGGGGAGACATGATTAATTTATATAATAATAAATGGCCCAAAAAAAAAGTAGAAACTTTTTTGGGCTTTTACTGAAAAACTTTTCCCCAAACAATTTAAGCAAGGCTCTCCCCCCAATTTTGGCTAGATTTCACCTTTTTCCCTTTTCCCTTTTTTGTCCCTGCAGGCTGCACGGACTTCAAGTCCCCGACCTCAGGACCTAAGAAAACAAGGAATGCCATCCAGCAGTGGCTACAACCGGGTAAATTTATTGAAACATGACTTTATAAAAAAGTAAGGGGGAACAGGCTACACCCTAGCCATCTTTTTCGGGTGATACTACATGGCCCTTGTTCACGCTTTAACAAAGGCCATGTAGATCCCCAAAACGCGTAGGGCACGGGGATGACATCTGTTCCCCGACTTTTATAAAATCATTTTCAAAAATTACCGATTGTAGCCACACTGGAGGGGCTTTCCCTCTGTTTTTATCTCTTGTAAAGCCCCCCTCAAAAAACAAGGGGACAGTACCTTAATCGGAAAAAAGGATTCAATCTCCAGAGGAGAAAAGAGTTCTTCACTACGAGAACTGTGACTGAGAGGAATAGCCTGTCTGAGGAGCCGGTCACAGCAGGAACAGGTGAGGGTTTCAAGACAGGCTTAGATATCTACCTGAAACTAAAGAATATTAATACGTATGTAACTGCATAAAATATCTAGATCCAGTCTGATGGCAACTCTGGGATCAGAAATGAAATCTTCCTTAAAGCAGAGTGTTTGTTGCCTTATGGCTTTCAAAGCCTTCATCCGTAGGGGAAACTAGGCTTGAAAAAAAAAAAAACTAATCTCCCTCCCTTCATCCCCATTTTCCCCACCCTTGGTTGAACTTGATGGACATAGGTCTTTTTTCCAACCATACAATGTAACTGCGCTCATTGAATGCGGTATAAAGAGCGACCAGGAAGACAGGATGGTAATAAACTGTCCCTGCCTTTCAGTGGAGAGTGTGAATGCTCAGTGACCGTGCAGCTGCAAACTCTGCACGGATGTTCCAAAATGCCTGGGCAGAGTTACGTGCCGACCGCCAGGACATTTAGGCCTCGTCACACGGCTTATTTGGGACGGATTGGCGCCGTACTCCGCGCCGGATTTGCGCTTCAGTTACGGCGCCAATCCGTCCCTGTCATTACGGTAACCCACTGCTCTCATAGAGAACAGTGGAATCCGTCGCCCTCCCCCGCTGGGTCAAATCCCCGCGGGGGGAGAAATTGACATGCACATTATTTACGGCGGAGCCCCGGAAACAATGCATTGTCTATGGGGCCGGGACCCGGCGCTCCGGCCCGCCCCCGTCCCGCCCCTTATTCACGGCGGATTTGTGAGCTCAATCCGGCTCACAAATCCGTCGGGAAAAAGCCGTGTGAACACGGCCTTATAGTCAGAGGGTGGTCAGCAAATGGGATAGAAACAGATTTATTCCAGGCAGGTTTACATTCCCTCAGTGTTTATTTTCCAACCGCACCTACTGGAAGGTTGTTCCAAGCATCTACTACTTTTCCGTAAAATAATAATTTGCGACATTCATTCTGATCTTCACCCCGACTAATTTCCATTAGGTTTTTTTTTTTTTTACATAAGCTGCCCTCACATTCCTATATAGGAAAACAGGAACAATAGCTTTTTAAATGAACAGCAAATCACACTCACCCTCTCTAAATCAGTCTGGCAAACACTGGTATCTAAAATAATCAAAGCATTAGTCTTGCACACCTTCAATATTTACTGACAAGAACCTTATGAACATTTGTAATATATTTGGTTTTTCAGTTCCTCAGTTTCAAGGTCTTTGCTTCCTGTCAGTAACTGAAAACTTTTCATTGTTCACAATTGCAGGCTGAAAACCATTTAGGGTCTGTATACATCTGTGTTAAAGGCTCCATTCTCACTCACAGATTCTGTCATATTTGACTAGAAGAACAGTGCAGCATGCAAAGCTATTCTTCTTGTCAAGACAGCAGGAACCACAACGGAACCCTGCAGATCCCATTATGAGTCAAAGCGGTCCGTCAGGCACCACTGCTGTCCACTGTGCGACAGATCTGGCACTAGATTTTCGTTTTTCTGTTCCTATGACTGAACAGGAAAACAGAAATGACAACACAAGTGTATACAAATATTTATAAAATATGCATAAAGCTAGCTTGGAAGCTAAAGGCATAATGTTTTACTATTTTACAGATGTTTTGTTTGTTTTTTGTTATTTGCTTCCTAAATGAAAAATTAAGCAACTAACAGTCTTCATTACAAGTGTCACTCCATTTTGCTGCTGTAGAGTCTGTGCAACTCCTGTACATAGCTGGCTATGCTGCTGCTGAAGACATAGGTCAGCTATGTTGGCGCTCTCTTTCCCCCCCCCCCTTCCTGTTTTAGTGTTTGCACCGGAGGAAGGGGGTAGAAAGTTGTACGCTGCAGATCAGAGTGTAGAGAGGAAGAAACACATCTTTGAGAAGTAGGACAGATCACATAGGCTGTAGTAAATTAGGGTAGACATGTAAAAAAAACGACACATAGCGGTCTTCACAAAGAAAGACAAAATCACACAGGCTGTGTAATTGTTCAATGACAGAGAGCAACCATGGCAGACTCTGCAGAAGGAGGGAGGTGAAAATCATATACTCCTCAGAATCAGGGACAAGAAATTCCTTGTGGGCGGTAAAATGAAAAATCAGTACAGAAAAGAAAGGTACCAACATGTTTAATGGGGTTTTGCCACGATGTAATGTTGACGTGGGATCCTCCAAAATAGGTATTTAATCACTTTTCTAAATATATGTGATTAAAAAAAGTGTAGCCTGTGAGAGCTGCAGTCTGGCTTAGATCCCCTTAGTTTCCTGACTGTTTACATTAACTACGACCAGGAGCTGATTTGGCTGCGCTTGCATTCTTTGCACTTCTTATCTGATGGCAGGGCCCATAAACGAGCTTTGAAGGGAGGGGGGAGAACAAAGCAGTGCTTCTGTAACACAGCCTGTGTCTGCTGTATAGAGAATCTGCTAATTGTAATGTAATTATCTGTCAGCTCTGTGCACAGCGCTTCTGCGTCCCCCCTGCAGCTGTTGCTCCCTGCATGTTTACTTATATAATTACAGTACAGTGATTCTGTCTCTCCTACCCTCCTTCCTCCCCCTGCAGCAATTCCTGCTCGGATCTTCTCTTCTCCCTCTTATCTGCTCAGGAGAGAACACAAAACCTGTAGAGCTTGGGCACAATACACTTATCCTCTGTGGTTTAGCCAAACCATGTTTAATCAACTACAGAGACTGAGTATCAGCCTTGGGTGCCTGCATGGGAGGTAGAGCGATGACATCATGGAGAAGGTACTTGTTTTTTTTAAACACAGGAACACAACGCCTCTTTTTTCAAGACTTAAGAGTACTGTGTCAGACTATTAGGTAGGGAAATCACTTCTTGGCAAAACCCCTTTAACACACAGACCTCACATCCAACAAGTATTACTGGGACGGACATGGGAGGGAGAAGTCTGAAACTAGAAGCAGGGTGCAAATTGGATATCAGAAAATATAGGAAGAGATGGAGGTTGCAGTCTGAAACTTAGTGTAAATTACAGTCAATTGATATAAAGCTCTATCAAGAAATAATCAGCATCAGTCATTAAACTTATTTAGACAATGAAGATTTTGGAGGGTGGGAAATCACTTTATGGATGGGAGTGGGTCAGTATGGTCTACAATCCAGTTGCTGCTGCATGCACTGTTGTTGTGCACGTTACTATCTAATCGGATGGACCACACATAAAAATAACCAAAAAAATAGAAATAGGAATGAAATGCACTACACAGTTGTGCTCAAAAGCTTACATACCCCAGCAGAATTATTGCTTTCTTGGCCTTTTTTCAGAGAATATGAATGATAATACAAAAACTTTTTTTTCCACTCATGGTTAGTGGTTGGGTGAAGCCATTTATTGTCAAACTATGGTGTTTTCTATTTTTAAATGTTAATGACAACCAAAAACATCTAAATTACCCTGATCAAAAGGTTACATACCCCAGTTCTTAATACTGTGTATTGCCCCCTCTAACATCAATGACAGCTTGAAGTATTTTGTGGTAGTTGTGGATGAGGCTCTTTATTTTCTCAGATGGTGAAGCTGCCCATTCTTCTTGGCCTCCAGTTCCTGTAAATTCCTGGGCTGTCTTTCATGAACTGCGCTTTACTTGAGATCTCCCCAGAGTGGCTCAATGATATTGAGGTCAGGAAACTGAGATGGCCACTCCAGAACCCTTACTTTGTTCTGCTGTAGCCAATGACAGATCGACTGGGCCTTCTGTTTTGGATCGTTGTCATGTTGTTATGTCCAAGTACGTCCCATGCGCAGCTTTCGGGATCAGGAGTGCAAATTTGCCTCCAGTATTTGCTAATAACGTGCTGCATTCATCTTTCCTTCAACTTTGACCAAGTTTCCTGTGACTTTGCAGAAAACACATCCCCAAAACATCAGCGACCCACCTCCATGTTTTACAGTAGGAATCGTGTCCTTTCATCACAGGCCTTGATGACACCTCTCCAAATGTAACTTTTATGGTTGTGACCAAAAAGTTTGATTTTGGTTTCATTTCTCCAAATTACCTGGTTCCAGAAGTTTTGAGGCTTGTCTCTGTGTTGTTTGGTGTATTGTCCATGAGCGAGCAAACAAACATGACTAAGGGTGAATTGCCACCCGAAACGCTTTGGTAGTTTACAGAGGGTTGCCTTGTGCGATACTATGGAGTGTGCATACCATGTTTTAATGGATTTGAAATAAAGTACTGGATTTTATCTCATCAGTGGGAACCACTGTGCCAACTTTCCTTGTATTGGTATATTGTCTACAAGAGACTTTGTGCCATTTGCACAGTAATGGCTTTCTTCTGGCGACTCGACCATGCAGCCCATTTTTCTTCAAGTGCCTCCTTATTGTGCATCTTGAAGCAGCCGCACCGCTAGTTTTTAGAGTCCTGGATTTCAGCTGATGTCATTTGTGGGTTTTTATTTGCATCTCGAACAATTTTCCTGGCAGTTGTGGCAGATATTTGTTAGTCTACCTGACTGTGGATTATGATCAAAAAGAGAAAACACAGTAGTTTGACAATAAATGGCTTCACCCAACCACTAATCATTTATATTCTCTGAAAAAGGCCAAGAAAGCAAAAATTCTGCTGGGGTATGTACTCTTTTGTGCACAACTGTATTTCCTAAAGTTGAAATACAGTCACTATAAGAATTAAACTAAATCAGCAGCTAACAGGAACAATGATCCTAGTGACATACATCTTTTATAGTATTTATGGTATGTATAATGTGTCTAGACTTTCCCATATGGCAGTACTTTATGAGAAAGTTAAAGAGCGCCCTAAATCTAAAAACATACAGTCAAGGAAATAATTATTTGATCCCTTGCTGATTGTGTAAGTTTGCCCACTGACAAAGACATCAACAGTCTATAATTTTAAGGGTGGGTTACTTTTAACATTGAGAGACAGAATATCCAAAATAAAATCCAGAAAAACACATTGTATAAATTATATAAATGTATCTGCATTTTGCTGAGAAAAAAAAGTATTTGATTCCCTACCAACCATTAAGAGTTCTGGCTCCTACAGACCAGTTACACACTCCTAATCAACTCGTTACCTGCATTAAATAGACACCTTTATAAAAGACTCCTGTCCACAGACCCAGTTAATCAGTCAGACTCTAACCTCTACAACATGGGCAAGACCAAAGAGCTTTCTAAGGATGTCAGGGACAAGATCATAGACCTGCACAAAGCTGGAGTGGGCTACAAAACCATAAGTAAGACGCTGGGTGAGAAGGAGACAACTGTTGGTGCAATAATAAGAAAATGGAAGAAATAGAAAATGACTGTCAATCGACATTGAGCTGGGGCACAATGCAAAATCTCCCCTTGTGGGGTATCCTTGATCATGGTGAAGGTGAGAGATCAGCCTAAAACTACACAGGGAGCGGGTGAGCGGGGGGCACTTGTTAATGATTTCAAGGCAGCTGGGACCACAGTCACCAAGAAAACCATTGGTAACACGTTATGCCGTAATGGTTTAAAATCCTACAGTGCCCGCAAGGTCCCCCTGCTCAAGAAGGCACATGTGCCGGCCCGCCTGAAGTTTGCCAATGAACACCTGGATGATTCTATGAGTGATTGGGAGAAGGTGCTGTGATCAGATGAGAAAAAAATTGAGCTTTTTGGCATTAACTCAACTTGCCGTGTTTGGAGGAAGACAAATGCTGCCTATGACCCAGAGAACACTATCCCCACTGTCAAGCATGGAGGTGGAAACATTATGTTTTGGGGTGTTTCTCTGCTAAGGGCACAGGACTACTACACTCCATCAATGGGAGAATTGATGGAGCCATGTACCATGAAATCCTGAGTGACAACCTCCTTCCACCAGGACATTAAAAATGGGTCATGGCTTCCAGCAAGACAGTGACCCAAAAAATACAGTCAAAGCAAAAAGGAGTGGCTCAAAAAGAAGCACATAAAGGTCATGGAGTGGCCTAGCAAGACCTTAATCCCTTAGAAAACGTATGGAGGAAGTTGAAGCTCTGAGTTGCCAAGCGACAATCTCAAAATCTTAATGATTTAGAGATGATCTGCAAAAAGGAGTGGACCAATATACCTCCTGACGTGTGCAAACCTTATCATCAACTACAAAAAAACATCTGACTGCTGTGCTTGCCAACAAGGGTTTTTGTGCTGGTCAACAAGGGATTTGCCACCAACTATTAAGTCTTGTTTGCCAGAGGATCAAATACTTTTTTCTCACTGCAAAATGCAAATAAATTGATATAATTTATACAATGTGATTTTCTGGATTTTATTTTGAATATTCTATCCCTCTATGTTAAAATTAAACTACCCTTAAAACTATAGACTGTTCATGTCTTTGTCAGGGGGCAAGCTTTCATAATCAGTAAGGGATCAAATAATTATTTCCTTCACTGTACCATCTTTGATATTGATTCCAGGAGCTAAATGACCCTAAAGGTGTTACCATACATATTCACACACATGCGCGCACGCACGCACGCACGCACTCACACTATATATTTATAAGTGCATACGAAAATAAGCCCATCTGGACTTTAAACAAACTCATGTATGAAAACTGTTAAGGTCTAAGACTTTTTGTTGCACATAGCAGCCAATCAGGGCTCCCCTTTATTTTTCTCAGAGCCCTATATAAAATGAAAGGAGAGTTCTGATTGGCTGCTATGTGCAACAAAGACAGTCTTAGACCCAGACAATTTTCATACATGAGGCCCCAAACTTGTTTTCACCTAAACTCAACAGTTTAAAATAGCACAGAGCTCTCCCTAGATTGGGCTAGTCACACCAGCAGCATACTTCTAGGTTCTGACCCAATGTCTGTAATATCTGAACTAATGTGCATAACTTACCCCAAGCAATGCTGGGCTAGGTGAAAAACCCCCATTCCTGAATGGGTGCAGGGAAACCAGTATGGATGAGAAGCATATCTCTGGGATCTTACCAGCTGCAAATTGTATATTATGCAATATACCGTCATAAGAAAATTTAAGTACACCCTCTTTGAATTCTAAAATAAACATGTTAGAAGGTCTTAAAATTAGGGTATGTTCATATGATTTGAATTAGGCATATACATCATGTCGGTTACATCGTTCTGGAGGAAGTCTGTCCTACTCTCATTAAGGTTAGTGGACATTCATTTATGCATAGCTCTCGGACTGTCCTAGCACAGCATTTCAACTAGGTTAAAGTCTATACTTGGACTGGGTCATTGCAACACATTGATTCTTTTCTTGTTCAGCCATTCTGTTGTCGATTTGCTGGTGTGCCTGGGACCATTGTCCTGTTTCATGACACAGTTTCAGCCAAGCTTTAGCTGCTGGACAGATGGCATTGTGTTTGAATCTAGAATACTTTGGTATACAAATAAGTTCACGATTAACCCTATGACTGCAAAGTACCCAGGTCACATGGCTCCAAAACAGCCCAAATCACATCTTCACCACCATACAAGACGGTAGGCCCAGATGCTTGATGAAAATAAAACACCGCATATTAACACAAACATGGCGTCGTGCTTTACAATCAGACACTTTAGTTTCTTCCATCCAAAGGAGATTGTCCAGATGTCTTGTGGTTTATTGAGATGCAAACTTAAGCTTTGCTGCTATGTCCTCTTTAGAAATAAGAAGCTTTCTCTTGCCAACCCTTTCACATTACTTGTTTAGTCTTATTCAAATTGTGCGGTCATGAACTTAAACATTAAAAATGTTGAGGCCTGAGATGTAGCGGTTTTTTCTTTTTTGCAATTTCTCTGAGTTTTGCCTGGTCTGACCTCGGGGTGAATTTTCTGGGATATCCACTCCTGAGAAAATTGCCGGCTATCTTGAATGTTTTACACTTTCTCACTGTAGCATCATGAACTTCAAACTTTAAGCGAATGGCCTTATAACCCTTCCATATTGAGGGGCAACAACATTTGCCTTTTCAAGATTATTGCCAATGTCTTTCCCCTTGAAACTCTATTAATACATGCCTGAATGCTCGAGGACAGACAATTGCTGTTTTTCTACGAGTGGTTATACTTACTGATGATCAGTTAATCAAGAGAATTTCATTATTAGCACTTGACTATTACTTACCATCTTAATTCCTATGGATGTAGAGGGGTGTACTTAACTGTTTCTACACTTTAGCCTAGATAGTGTAAAATGAACAATGATACAATGGAATCTTTTGTGTGTGGTCATTCAGAGGTTGTATTTATCTAACTGTAAGACCACCTGAGGACCAGGTGTTTCTTTTAGCATTTTGCAATGTGTATTAAAATACACACACACATATATACATATATATATATATTTTTTTCTTTTACACGGACACATGGATGATAGCCTCCCAGCTAGCACCCTTGCTCCCCTCCAATCCATCCTTAACTCTGCTGCCCGTCTTATCCACCTCTCTCCTCCTCTGCCTCTCCCCTCTGCCAATCCCTTCACTGGCTTCCCATTGCCCAGTGAATTCATTTCAAGCTACTAACCATGACCTAAAAGGCTCTCCACGACCTCTCCCCTCCATACATCTCTGCCCTACTTTCCAAATATCTCCCCTCACGCAATCTCCGCTCCTCTCAGGACCTTCTCCTCTGCTCTCCCCTTATCAGCTCCTCACACAACCTTCTCCAAGACTTCTCCCGTGCTTCACCCACACTCTGGAACTCACTGCCCCAACACATCAGACTCTCCCCCACTTTCACCACCTTCAAAAGCAACCTGAAAACCCATTTCTTCAGGCTTGCCTATAACCTACACTAACCTTGTTGTCACTACTTCCTCCACAAACATGTCTGCCCCTCACCTCCAGTCTCTTTCCCCCTCTTTGTAGATTGTAAGCCCTCGCGGGTAGGGTCCTCTCTCCCTCTGTCGTGCCAATTGTCATTATTCACTTATCATTGTACTCGTTTGATTTATGTTATGTATGTAACCCCCTCGAATGTACAGCGCCCTGGATTCAATGGAGCTCTAAAATACTTAATAATGATAATAATTACATAGCCATTGCCTTCTCTTTAGATTTCAAACTCCTCAGAGGCTAATATGTGTGTTGAGAACAAATACACAAAACATATTCCAGTAATACTTACCAAGATTTCTCAATGAAAAACAAGCAGAGAGGGAAAGCGGGCACTTCTACAAGGCCATACAATGCCACATTCAAATAGAGATTGCCTTTCAGGTCCCCTGCATTTAAGGTCAGGCCATAGTAAACCAGACTGCAGACATACCTAGAAGAAATAGAATATCTGTGATACTGAACGGTTTGCAGATTTCAAGAGCTGGTTTTCTGAAAGTCAATATATCAAAAATGTACCGTACTCTGACATAGAAGAATGATCTAAATGGAAATAATACTCCTTTTACCACTGCTAGCCTGAAACTCTCCAATCTATTAGCAATACTTTCCCCAAACACTGTGCTGGGAAATAAACTTGCAAGTCAGAAGCAGTTAATGGTGAATTACTTCATAAATGCACAAATACATAGAGGAGCAAAGTGATCAAGACATCAATTACACACATAAATGAGAAATCCCTTCATATAGTCTGTTCTGCTTCAGTATGACAGTTACTTTACAAGGTCTGGGCAGCTAATGATACTAATTTCTTCTCATAGGTACAACTTGACCCAAAACATGATAAAAAAAAAATTGCCTAAAGAAATGATTTAAAATTAAGAGGCGATATCTTAAAGGGGTTTTGCCACGATGTAATGTTGACGTGGGATCCTCCAAAATGGGTTTTTAATCACTTTTCTAAATATATGTGATTACAAAAATTGCAGCCTGAGAGAGCTACAGCCTTCTTACATGCCCTTGGTTACTTCAAAGTTTGCATTAGATACGGCCTGACAAGAGCTGGACGGGCTTGCGCAGAGTGAGCTTCTTATCTGATGAGACTGAGCTGCAGAAGTTTTCAAGGCACCGGGTAGCAATATGTTTTCTTTTGTATACAGAATAAACTAGTTGTAGTGTGATTAGATCCCTGCTTTATCTGATGACAGAGAACATGAAGGAGCTTTCAAGCTGCTAAGGAGAAAAACTGTTGTCTTTTGTGTACAGAATCCACAAGTTATATGACCAAAGCAAAACTGAGAGTCAAGGGTATGTATAAAAAATATCTTTATTGTTTACAAACAGTTAAAAAGAATCATGTGAATGAGTATATGTGTCCATAAGAATCCAAGAAAAATATATGGGTGGCCAGGGTGAATATGCGGGCAAGAGAAATATATGAATTATTATCATTGTGAAAAGTTAATTTATAAGCAATAGTCACATTCCCAAGGGTAGTGAAGATAACCATAGGTAAAATGCAAAATTAAGCATAAGTATCAGCAGACCCAGGGAAGTAAAGTATATTGCACAACAAAGTAATAAAGTCTCTTACCGGCAGTTCACCCCATGCAGCACCCACCCCAACGCACGTTTCGCGTCAATAGATGCTTCCTCAGGGGGATAGTGACTAGTGACTCCCAGCAGTTTATATAGTCAGACATAAATGGTGCCGTGAATAAGGGACAAAAAGTCGGCGCAGGCGCAGTGCTCGAAGACGGCCGCGCCAATGCCCCACTTCCGGCGACATCGCCATGACGCGCATGCCCGGGGTACCACATTTCCGGACATGCGCGCCACACGTAAAAGTCGCCGGAACAGGGCAGGCGCCAAGCCGTCCGCACTGCGCATGCGCGCAGTCCTTCAGAAAAATGGCATGTTTATAAAGAGACACAACATAGACTGCAATTAGATGTAGTAGACAAGTGCTAACCCCACAATAATTAAAGCATAACTATATGCTATACTAGCTTAAGAAGAGTTGCTCGGACATAATCAACAGAGATGTAACAATATATAGAATCATTATCACGGAACATCAGAGAATTACATATAGGTGACTACAGCAACGGTGAGTAACATGAGTAGTAAGAATCATCGGTCCAAGGATTTCTTCCATAAAGATGGAGGGATAATCAACTAAGCCACTAAGGAAGAAATATACAGAAAATTCATTAAAAATTAAAACATAAACATAAAACAATGTAAAAACAAAAAGAAATTCAAAAGGAGGAAAAACAAAAACAAAATAAAGAAAATGCTGAGATAATGCAAACACAACAAAAGAGGCAGAGAAAGGAACAGATATCCATAATTATGAAGAGTTATATATGCGCATATGTATGCATATATCGCAGTCAAGAGAGACCATAAGTATGAGGAAAAATCCAATTTCTCATTAAGACCAGTGGGAGTCAAGGAATTAAGAGTGGTAATCCATTTGGTCTCCCGTTGTTGTAATGCCTTCATAGTATTACCACCTCTGATCCCAAGATATACAATGTCAATCCCACAGGCTTTCAAGCCCTTGGGATTACACCCATGGTATTTCAGAAAGTGTCTAGGTAAGGTTTTTAGTTGAGACACATCATCACATTGGCTTGCTGCAGAAATATCACGGACATGCTCTCGAATACGTATTTTCAATTCTCTTGATGTAATCCCAATGTACATTTTCTGACAAGGACATTTTTTGTACTGCACGTTATATAGTGCAGGATCGAAAAATCACGTGATTTGTCAGAAGTGCTAAAGATATTAGTGCGAATCATGTTACAACACGCAACACAATTCCCACATGTTAAGAAGCCACGTTTAGGGCCCCTAGTAGAAAAGGGATTGAGTTTTTCGACCACGTAGTGGCTCAATACTAATTTGTCTCTTAAATTGGGTGCCCTACGAGCTGTCATAAGGGGGTAGTCAGAGATCTCTTTCGCCAAGAGTGGGTCCGTTTTAAGTATATTCCAATGTCTACCTAAGATTTTACGGATGTTAGCCCATTGCTGGTTATAGGTAGTGATAAACCTAGTTTGCCTATCTCCATTATTGATCCTTTGTCTGTCGCACAATTGTCTAGATTGTAAAAGTTGGTTCCTAGGGTTTTTTTTAGCCCTAGAATACGCCTGTTTCATAGATCTTTTACTGTAACCACGTTCACAGAATCGTTCTTTTAGGTCTACAGCTTGAGCCTCAAAGTTAAGACTGTTTGAACAGATGCGGCGCATACACAAAAATTGCCCAGTCGGGATAGCCTTTATAGTGGCCGGATTGTGGAATGAGGATGCATGTAGAAGGGAATTGACGGATGTGTTTTTACGATACACATCCGTCTGTAGCATATTCCCCTCATCAATGCAAATGGAGATGTCTAAGAAATCAGTTTGTTTTATATCAGCCCTATAGGTAAGTTTAATGTTCATATCGTTGTTGTTAAGTCTCCCCATAAAATCCTCAAGTTGGGACATTGTGCCGTGCCATAAAAACAGCACGTCATCAATGTACCTCAGCCAACATGATACGTGGTCAGTAGGTCCTATAGTATCTTCCTGGAAAATGCCACGTTCCCAGTAGCCTAAGAACAGATTGGCATACGACGGGGCACATGCTGCCCCCATGGCGGTGCCACGTTGTTGCACATAAAAGTTATCCCTGAACACAAACAAATTGTGCGACAAGATGAATTCCAAGAGATCCAGGATAAGTTGACATAGCTTAGGTTCTAAATCACTCCTTTGCAGAAAAAAGTTTACTGCAGTCAAGCCGTCAACATGGCAGATGTTAGTGTATAGAGACTCTACGTCTACTGTCACCAGATACGTCCCAGAATCGATACAGATCCCGTCAATCCGCCTGAGGACATCCGTTGTGTCTTTCACAAAAGAAGGTAAAAGTTCCACAAGGGGCTTGAGATAGAAATCAATAAATTTACAGGCTGGATCGCACAGTCCGTCAATGCCAGACACTATCGGGCGCCCAGGCGGATTGACAGGATCCTTATGTATCTTGGGGAATAGGTAGAATGTCGGAATGTGAGGAAATGTCACTAGCAAGACGGCGGATACTTTGTTAGAAATAGTGCCCTCCTCATCTGCCTTCTCCAAAATGTCCTCCAATTCCAATAAAAAGGAACTCGTTGGATTATACGCAACCCTCTTATATGTCAGTTTGTCGCGTAATTGGCGAGATGCCTCCTTTTCATATTTACAGGTTGGCCAGATTACTACGTTACCCCCCTTATCGGCTGGTTTTATCAAGATGTCCTTCAGGGCCTGAAGCTGTTTAAGAGCCTCTCTTTGTAAGCTGGTGAGATTATCTCCATTAAATCCCCTATAAAGAGATTGCATTTCCGAGGATACGAGTCTAACAAAAATCTCAACAGAAGGACATAACGATAATGGAGGAAAACGTGCAGATCTTAGGCATGTCCGGAAATGTGGTACCCCGGGCATGCGCGTCATGGCGATGTCGCCGGAAGTGGGGCATTGGCGCGGCCGTCTTCGAGCACTGCGCCTGCGCCGACTTTTTGTCCCTTATTCACGGCACCATTTATGTCTGACTATATAAACTGCTGGGAGTCACTAGTCACTATCCCCCTGAGGAAGCGTCTATTGACGCGAAACGTGCGTTGGGGTGGGTGCTGCATGGGGTGAACTGCCGGTAAGAGACTTTATTACTCTGTTGTGCAATATACTTTACTTCCCTGGGTCTGCTGATACTTATGCTTAATTTTGCATTTTACCTATGGTTATCTTCACTACCCTTGGGAATGTGACTATTGCTTATAAATTAACTTTTCACAATGATAATAATTCATATATTTCTCTTGCCCGCATATTCACCCTGGCCACCCATATATTTTTCTTGGATTCTTATGGACACATATACTCATTCACATGATTCTTTTTAACTGTTTGTAAACAATAAAGATATTTTTTATACATACCCTTGACTCTCAGTTTTGCTTTGGTCTTATATGCTATTTTGAGAGGGGTGCATTATGAGGTGGGTTCAGCGTTGCTCTGAACTATTTATATCCCCAAGGTTTGGATCTTTGTGGTATAATTATAGAATCCACAAGTTTCAGTTTGATTATTTCAGTGAACATGTCACACGATCCCTTATGCAGCTTTATGCTCTGGCTGTGTCTCTCGCTCTCTCTTTCAGCTCCCGTGATTTGTTTACATTAGCTTCTTAGCAGATAAGGCTCCTCCTGGCAAAACCCCTTTAAGTACGTTTTAGCACAGCAAAACTGAAACTAATGTACTAGTATTTGTGTGCTGCAGTGCCATTTTCTGGACCAATAACTTTTTTCCATTTTTCACCATCTATGGACCGAAGTGAGGGCTAATTTTTTGCAAACTGAAGTGTAGTTATTATTGGAACCATTTGGGGATACATAGAAAATTCTATTTTTTTCCTACAGTTTTTACCATTAAACTAAACCAGGATAAAATGATTTTAGATTTCAATAGACTGGACTTTTATGGCTGTGACAATGCCAGTTATTACCCGTTTTATTTGTAAAATGAAATAAAAGGGTGTTTTGAAGTTTTAATACTCTATTTTATATTTTAAAATCTTTATTCATTTTAAACTTCTGCTTCAGTTTTCATAGTGGGCAGGATCCTTTGTACACTACTCTATAGGCAGGGTGTAATAATAGTAACAAGATGACAGTGCTGGGGGCCCCCACCTGCCAAGACAACCAGGTAGCAACCAGTCATCCTGTTATGGCAGGATGGGGGGGGTTTATCAGATGTCAGAACTGAACCATTTTTCAACTACTCAGATGCCGCAGTCGCTTTTACCTCAGCATATAAGTGGTTATCTTTTATTCTGGCTACTTGCAGGCGCGGACTGGAATGAACAGCCAATAACTATTACTAGTACATCTCAAAAATTGTATAGGCTCATTACACACAAAGCAATATGTTTCAAGCATTAATTTCTTTTAGTGTGGATGATAGTGTTTTAGAAAATTCGAACAATGTGAGAAAGGTCAATATTGTTACTCATGTTGTCAAAAAAAGGTTTCCCAATGCTCCCTCAGTCTGGTTCAGTATCTATTAAACCATGGGGAAGACTGCTGACCTGAAAGTTGTCCAGAAGACAGTCATTAACACCTTCCACAGGGAGGAAAAGCCACAAAAAGGTCAAAAAAAGGAGCTGGCTGATCAGAATGCTTTATCAAAGCAAATTAATGGAAAGTTGTATGGGAGGAAAAAGTGAGGTAGAAAAAGGAGCACAAGCAACAGGGGTGAGCGCAGCCTAGAAAGGTTTGGCAAAAAAAAGGCCAGTCATGAATTTGGGAGAGATTCACAAGGAGCTTCTCTCCACTGACAAGCTTTAGGCTAGGTTCACACGGCCGTGGGGCCGGGGGCCCATAGACTTGCATTACCAGCGGCGCGTATACGCCGCTGGTAATTCACTTGTCAGTTATCTCCCCCCTCGGCATATTCGCCGAGCAGGGAGAGGAGACGTAATCCATATTTCCCTATGAGAACTGTGGATTACCGTAATGACTTGGACATATACCAGCTGTAATTTGCGCACTCCGGCGCGTAATTACGGACTGAAATATGTCCAATTTTAAGCCGTGTGAACATAGCCTTGTAGAGAAGTTGATTTCATTTCCAGCAGGACCTGGCACCAGCCCACATTGCCAAACGTATCAATACCTGGTGTCATAACCACTCTATTACTGTGCTTGATCTCCAGCAAACTTGCCCGCCGTAATCTATAGCAAATAGTTAAAAGAAAGATGAGAGACAGACCCAACAATGCAGCCTAGCTGAAGGGCACTATCAAGGCAACCCAGGCTTTCAAAACTCCTCAGCAGTGCCCCAGGCTGATTGCCTCCATGCCATGCTGTACTGATGCAGTAATTCATGCAGGAGCCCCAACAAAGTATTGAGTGCATACACAACAATGTACATCAGCGGCACGCTACAAATGCTAAGAGACGGTCAAAGTGAATATATGAGCTATTTTAAAATGCATTTGTGCTACTTTAAGGATACATGCAAATTTGAGGTACTTTGCGCACATTTTTGATCAAAATTGTAAGGGCTCATCCAGCATGACAACGTGACCTCAGTTCAGATGGGGACCGAAATGTTATACTTCCTCATTTATACTTTCAGGCAACAAAGGTCCCAGCTATACTGTTTAAAAACAGTCTGTGTAGATGGGTGGAGGGCACAACCAACATGAAAGCCAGCCACTCCCCACTACAAACAATCCAAAAACAAAAAGTGATCAGCACATCCAAAACTATGTAGTGAGGGGTTGTCTCACTACAAGGATTGCTGCTTTTTATGTTAAAGATCTTGCAAAAACAAGTCAATTTGCAATATGTCAGCTCTTGTGGTCGCTATAGCTACAGACCTGGCTTCTACTGCAGCGTAGTAGGAGCCAGTAAACACGCCCCTGAATTCAAAGTGAAACCAAGAAAACGGGACTGAGGTGAGATGAATCAACCTTTAAGGACGTTGCATTTTTATTTTTTTCGCTCTGGCGCCATGTTCTGCGACCAAAAACTTTTTTGTACTAACACCTACAGACTTGAGTAGGGGTGAATTTTTTTGCAAGCTGAAGTGTACTTTTTATTGGTACCCGTTTGTAATATATGCAACTTTTTTTGATAACTTTTATTCCAATTTTTAGGGGGACGTGAAATAACCAAAAAAATGCAACTTTGGCGTATAGAATTTTTTTTCCTTCTAAGGTGTTCAGCATACAGGAGAAATTACATTCTATTTTAATAGATCAGACTTTTTTTGGACGTGACGATATGAAATATGTGTAACTTTTTTTTTATTGTTTTAGGTTTTTTTATTTGTAAAAATTCATTTTTTTACACTATTAACCAGGGGGACTTGAAGTTAAAGTAAAAAAAAAATAAATGTGCCCCTTGATTACGTTGTGTGAACATACCCTTTTTATTTTTAATTTTTTTTACACTTTAACTTCCTGTCCCCCTAGGGTACCTGACCCACTAGAGGGCTCGATCAGTTATACAGCCTAATGCATTGCATAGACAATGCATTAGGGTGTACCAATATGGCGGAAGTAATTAAACAAAAAACATGGCCGTGATGGAAGCCTTCATAAGGCATCTCGTCACCATGCAAACCGATGGGAATCTGGCCACGGAGGCCCTGACAGGAGTAACAGGGTCAGAGCTGGGGTCTCCCTTGGAGCAGATTGGTTCTTGCCTTGTGGGTTTCAGGGCATTAGCCAGTGGTGAGGCTGGGCTTAATGTCCTTGTCTCTCTCCCATCACCCACATTTTTCCCACCCTTGGTTGAACTTGATGGACACGTGTCTTCTTTCAACCATACTATGTAAATAAGTTTCAAAACCTCTCCACAGCAGACGTGCACTAGGAGGATCAGCGCATGAAGAACTCTGCTTCTCAAGCTGAATGCAGCTTTACTTCATACAAATCTGAGCCCAGAAGAGAGACTTGTCCTGTTCACTAAAAATGGCAACTACAAAGGCGAGATTACCCTCGTTATATGTACTTCATGGTTGCAATCTTGGGTTATGTACTCAGCAGCGGGATTTCTACAAATCAACAATCCTTTAAGACTGTTCTGCAAGCCTGGATGTGGGAAGCCTTTTTAAGAACAGTACAGCTGCTTAGTACATAATCTTTTATTCATATGTACTTTTTAAATGGAATCAGTCATTAGTTTTTTGCTTAGAAAAGTCCTCCAGCCTCCATATAGGTGCTAGTGAGACACTGTCAATATATATATATATATATATATATATATATATATATATATATATATAATATATATATATATATATATATATATATATATATATATATATATATATATATATATATATATATATCTGTGTGCAATAAGCAGTACAGTTTCCTAAGCAATGGAAGGTTAAAGGGGTATTCCCATTGTATTGATTGGTTTGACACATGCAGGCAAAGGTAAATAACCATTTTTACTAAATACATTTCTGTTCTGATTTTGCTTCATTTGAAAAGACACAGCAGGTTATATATCTCGCTTGCTTACAGATGGCTTCTAAGTTACTGACCACCTCTGTGCTCTTGAAGCAGAGTCCAGGCTGGTTTCGTCACTCCCTGATATATATCTTATCAGTCTGAGGGGGCTGGCTGGCCATGATTACAGGAACGTGCCTCTCAGTCTTTGCTTTTATCTTGGTTACTGATTGCTACAGGGAGAGTTCATTAGCCTTGTACCATCCTGTCAGCACTGCAGAGCATGTAGCTGCAGTAGCCGATGTCTGGAGCTTTCCACTGTCCCAAAGCTGCTATGAGTAGTTTCCACAGAAGAATTGGGAGTGCACATGTTCAGGCCAGAAGTGTGACAAAATTATTACAATATCACTAGACTGAACTGTCAATCAGAAGAGGCAGAGGGGTTACAACCCAGAGATGGGAAAACCCCACAAATTCCTAGAAAAGTCAATTTGTGTGTGTCAAGAAGGGAACAGTCCTGTGATCCCAAAGTTAATCTTGCCCAGCTTGCCTTGACAAATGCACCAGATATTTCCTGCATCTTCCGATGCTGGGCCAGTTTAACTCCGAGTTGCCTTTGAATGACTTTTCGCACTAAATTAAAGCTGCTGTGGACAACACACTATAGGGAGTGATGCCACCATGGGCAGCCATAGCAGCTGGATCAATGAGAGGAGAGACCAATGGTGAGTAACCTAGGGAAGCTTGTGTGCACAAGCAGGAGTTAAGAACTGCTCTAACACTAAGACAAAGCAAAATCAAAACCCCAATGTATTTGGCATTAATCTTTATTTACCTTTGCCTACATGTTTAAAACTGATCATTGTGGTGGGAAAACCAGTGTAAGTGATGGTGTATCGTTATGCTATCTCAAGGAGTAATCAATAGGAATCCTAATAGTTTGACCCCCACTAAGTCCCTACGAGACCATAGCCTCTTCACCCATTACAGTAGTACTCCTTGAACTAAACACAACCAAATTCACTTAAATGCGGCTCCTTAAAACAGCAGATGGCCAAGTACATCACCATCCAAACAAGTGCTGAAAAGACCAAGGTCCCTTGTTCTCTGGATTGGCAAGTGATCCAGAAGTCAATGCCCTTCAATTATAATGTTATGGCATATGCTAGCAACAGGCCATAAGATTACATTCTGAGACTATCCTTTTAAAGGATAATTCATCTACATTTAATTAGACTTAGAAGACTGGGGCTACCTTAGTTTTAGCTCTACAGCCAAAGAAATGATCTTTGCCTAATTAAGTTCATACACTAATTGACTCAGCACACAGTGTCATTTACTTCTGGTGTACCTGTGGTATTCTCTAAATGTTACTCAGATACACACCAGAACATTGTATTTACTGCCGTCCCTGTCCCAATTATTGCACACAAGTGGCAGCATCTAGAGCTGGTCATAATAATGATATCACAAGGGCCTTGTATGACATTTAATCACTTATAAATGGGTGAAGCATTTCATTTCGCATTGGTCTCCATTGCTAAGAAAAGTTTTCTCATTGACCACCATGTAGCAGACGACCTTATTACCACCAAGCCTGTATGGCACTTTACTGAGAAAATTATTAAAAATGCATCCAAATTGCTTTTGTTATTTGAACATACTCCTCCAGAGCTCCCATTATATCCAGAACAAGAATTGCTCACGAGTTATTATGATTAAAGGATTACAATCTCCAGGCTAAATGCAAAGATGTAAAACGCATCTTAAGTAGAAAGACAACTCTTCAGAGACAAATCTTGTCGTTATAAATTATACGACTTGGCGATTCACAAGACATTGCCCATACTCCGTGTACTTTTCTTTCGCTATGTAATTGGCATCATAATGAGCGCTTTGATGAAGAGCCATTTGAAAGAAACTGTTGGTGACAGCTCTGATGGAGGCCTCCATTCTGCAGCACTCAATGTCGTTGTCCCCGCTGCCCTAATATGCCAACATGCTGATCTGCCACTTTTGCGCTTCAATTGGAAACCTATACCTGGTTTATTGTAAATTCCCAACGCCTTACAGTTTCTACTTTTCAAACAACATATAGTGTAAGACACAGTAGATTTGTTGCCTTTTCTGGAAATGTCTACTCCAATTAAAAAGCCCTTTCTAAATTGTTAAGTATTCTCTTTTATTATTTACTTGCCTGTAGAAGTTGTAAACTACAGGGACTTCAATAAGTCTGCTAAGAAGTCCAGTGTTGTCAAGAGATTCTTTGCTCATCTGCACTTTCTCACATCATATCTGCATTCGGTCCATGCTGTATGTATGCCGCAGAGTTTCATAATTTTAAAGGGATTTTGCTAAGACCCAAAATGGGTATTTAATCGCTTTTCTAAATATATGTCATTAAAAAAAGTGAATCATGTGAGAGCTACAGCATTGCTTACATGCCCTTAGCTTCCTGACAGTTTACATTAGATACAACCAGAAGCTGATCTGCTTGCGTGTTTGCACTTCTTATCTGATGGCAGGGAACATGAATGAGCTTTGAAGGGACTGGGGAGAAAAATCCTTAGTCTTTTGTATAGAGAATTCACTGGTTGTAATGTAATTATCTAAGTAAACATGCAGACGCTTCCCTGGCACACTGCTCAGCCCCCCTCCCTTTCCCCCTGCAACCCTTCATTTGTGAAGGAATGAAAGAAGGCTGCCTGCTGAGCTTATCTTCTCTCCTGAGCACAGAAGAGGGAGACATAAAACACATATAGCTTGTGCACAATACAGTTCTCCTCTGTGGATTAGCCAATGTTTGCTCAAATACAGGGACTGAGTATCAGGAACGTGCATGGGAGGTAGAGCGATGACATCACAGAGGAGGTACTTGTTTTTTTAAACACGGAAACACAACGCCCAAATGTTTTTAAAAATAATTCACAATGCGTACCTTACACCAATACGGGGGCACCGAATGGGGAGATTTTCCACAGACCGATGTTTCTGATGCGCAGAGACTGGTGCAGATCTTTATCACTGCCTGTGGGAATGCCCCTTAATACGACCTTTCTGGGATCAGGTCACACTCTTTACATAACGGCACCTAGTAGGCACATTTGTCCCGGAGGCCTCGTGGGCGTTGTTTGGTCTTTCGGGGGGAGGAACGTGATCATTCTTGGCAAGAGAAACACATGTTGCATCTGGTGGGGACCGCAGCATGAAAGGCAATTCTGCAAGTTTGGTTACAGCCTGCGGGACCAACGTTTAATCTATTTGAGGAAAATTTACAATTCCTAATGTATATGGACTGGCTAGAGGTGACATTACATAAGGAGGCCAGAGTTCAGACATTTTTCAGGCTCTGGGATAAATACATAGCCACACTTCCAGAATTGCTCAGACGAAAGCTGCACTCCTGTTTTGGCACGACAACTTGGTACATGGGGCAACAGTTGGCGGGCACAGGACCAATTACTATTTAGTATGGGAAATCACACATAGTGGTCCTCCAGTGTTGGAACAGGACGGACTGGGACAGAAATGGGGGGTTGGTTGCATCCCCTCCCGTGCACTTTTTTCCTGAACCGGAACCAGGAGAAGGCAAGAGGAGGCCCCCCTCCTTACATTCCGATGCGGTAACAGAAGTGGAGGAGTATTATCTGGGGTGAAGGTTTGTAGGCATACAGTTGTCAAACAGAAAGGAGCAGTACACTTCTCAGTACATAGTTTGTTTAGTTAAAAGTAGTCATATTTGGTGGTTACTCACTAATCTGCTTTACCTTAGCATAGAGTTGAAGTTTATTATTAGGTATTAGTGAAGTAGCTTAAGTGTATATCAAAAAAAGGAAATGTGTGTTCAATGTCAAATCTAATAATGTATGTCAATTCAGTCATGTTACTATGTTGATATGCAAATGTAAAAGGATCTTTGTAATTTGTTGACGTTGAATTTCAATAAAAACAGTTTAAAAAAAAAAAAAAGAAACAGAACGCCCCTTTTTTCAAGCCTCAAGAGGGGGATATCAGCCTGTTTGGTAAGGAACTCACTTCTTGGCAAAACCCCTTTAATCTTTTTAGTGCTCACAAAGAACTATCAGAGACTACTCCTTACAAAACCATAAGGAAGAGTAGAGGACTGAACGTCAAAGCCCAGCACAATTACTACATATCTATTGCATTGTGTTTCCGGCATGTGCAACCTCTTGAAGCCCAGCCCTGTGTAGAAAATGATACGCATAGTATTCTCTTTAACATATCTTCCACTCTATTACTATGTTGCTTCCTAGTATCCCCATCCATTTTACTCCCCTGAACCCAATAAATCAAGGAACTGTGGAAACTAGTATATATGCCAGTTATAAGGTCTGTATTGACCTTGGTCTATGATGCACTTTTAAAGTGCATATATAATTAAAGGGGTTTTGCCACAATCTCATTTCATACCTCGTGCATCCAGCTCTTCAGCTCTGTGTGCTCAGAAGGGGGTGTGTGTGATTTGTTTGAATTGCATACCATGTGACCCAGCAGGATGACATCACCAGGCCTTTCCTCTCTGTAGTCAGAGAAAGGTCTGTTTATACAAAGCATTGTGAGTAGCTGAGAGGTAAAGCTTTTGCTTCACAGCACAAGGGTCCTAGGTTCAAATCCCTGCAGGAACCAAACCGGTGTTTTTTTTTCCTCTTTATCAATGCACAAACCTGATTGAGGTTTCTTTTTTTATTTATTTGCACTGTTTGACTAATTATTAATGAGTTCAGCAGACGGAAGAAGAGTGACAGCATCTGGGGTTTAAACACTCAGTAGCTGCCTGAGAGGAGAAATGATGTCTGAGCATGTCTGACCAGGAGTGAGGAGCTCTCAGCCCTGGTCGTATCCCCTGGAGATGAGCTGTGAACAATGAATCACTAAAGGAGCAGCTATAACAAAAACGGTGCAGAATTTTTAATAATAATGAATGGTGAAAATGTTTGTTATTTCATTTGCCAGCTTCCCCCGTAAATTTTACTCCGTGGCAAAACCCCTTTAAGCCAGAATTGGGCCCAGATTGTAAGTTTTTGTGATGAGTAACCAGTCTTTCTATGGTAAATGCTACTAGTTACCATGTTCTCTGCTTTAATATAACAGCTATTTGTCTTCTATCCTACAATCCAGTGATCGTCCCCTCAAGAATTTTGTCCTCATCAGTTCCTCTTGTGGGTGCCCTCATCCATGCATTATTTACTTTTTTTTTTTTTTTTTAACTACCCCAAACCATATGCTTCCACAGTGCGACACAAATGCCGCTAAATATAAGTCACTGATCCATCTGTTGTTACTTTTTACTCTCTTGCTTCTTGCTGTAGGTAATCTCTCCTAACCCACCCTCCTTAACTGCCAATGCCACATCGTGCTCTAGCTCACACAGAGAACCTGCTAATCTGCTTAAAATTCGTTGTACATTCTTTTCTGCCCATTTTAAACGTGCCATCTGGAACTCTTGATCTGTCTCTAACAAACTCTAAACGTTTATGACCTATTCCTTGTAACCTTCCTCAACCTGCTACCACTCATGGAACATGGCTCTAACAATCTGATGCCGCTTCTCCCATGATCCTTACTTATGGTGGCCTACACTTCTCCTATACCCCCAGACCTGAGAACAGGCAGCCTGGAGGAGGCAGCATACTGCTTGTTCAAAGTCATTCCTCCTGCACCCTCCCTCACATTCTCCACCTTTGAGGAGATTCACATCCATAGACTCTTCCTTTTTAAGAGTGGAGGTAGTATACGAACCCCCTGGCTTAGCCCACCCGTTTCTCAATCATTTTGTTGCTTTGCTCCCTCACTCCCTTTTTACTAAATTACCCACTCATCATGGGTGCTTTCATCAGCCCTATTGATGACCCTATGGCCTCGTTCACACGGCTTATTTCAGAACGTATTTACAACGGATTTCCGATGTAAATACGTTCTGAAATCAGTTGAAAATCAGTTGCAAATAAGTGCCACTAAGTGTGGCACGTATTTGTAACTGATTTCCCGACGGATTCACCATCTACAATCATTGTAGGTGGTGAATCCGTCCGGAAAGAATTGACATGTCAATTGTTTTTCCGTCCGGATTGCCGTCGTCAATCCGCGGCGGCAATCCGGAACGGAGTTTTGCGTCGTGTGAACGACGCGCCGTATTTTCTATTGAAATCAATAGAAAATAGGCTGTGACTTATTTCGGACGGATTTGCCGACGGATTTTTCCGTCGGCAAATCCGTCCGAAATAAGCCGTGTGAACGGGGCCTATATCTCCTTCTGCCTCTTATCTTCTTTCTTTGGCCTCTTGCAACTTATAGATTCTCCCACACACAGATATGGGAAAACACATGATCTGGTCTTTGGTCGACTCTGCTCATTTTCTATCTTTTCGAACACTAAACCTGCGTCCTCTGATCGTAACCTAATTTTCTTTGCTATCAACAATTCTCAGCTTTCTTTGGACAACACAACCTGCCTGTCAAACATACAGAAATCTCCGCACTCTAAACACTCAGGAACACATCTCCATTATCCACTACATTTCCTCTAGTCTGCTCTCAGCAGTTGACCCAACGACAGAAGAAGTATTTAGGCTTCTTGTGCTTCAGTGAGCCCATTCCCTTTAACCTACTCCAGTACCTCTTCTGTGCTGATATTTCTCACCTAACTGTAATCTTTAATTTCTGTCTCTCTCTTATGGGATCTTTCCATCGAACACACATAGGGACAACAGACTTAAAGAAATATTCCCAGTCCCTCCCCTCCTTTCCTTTCGGAAACCACTAAACCTGCGGCGGATTATTGTCCGGAGTGCCCTGAAGGCCCCAACAGAAAACGGCACCTCACCCTGCCTGCAGAACAGGTGCAAGACCTGCAGGCACATCCACACTGATGATAGTGTACCTGTCCCACTATCCCAACAGGTGCACAGAATTAGGGGGACATTTTCCTGCAGGTCTTCCAATGTGGTGTATCTGATTATGTGTATGCAATGTCCCACCACAGGCCTCTATGTGGGGGAAACAGGGCAGAGACTCAGTCAGCGCATGAACTCCCACAGATTCACTATTAGCAACAGCAGAACAGATCTTCCAGTGGCCGCACATTTCTCCAGAGAAGACCACTCTATTGAAGATTTGCGGGTTGTGGTTTTAATGGGACATTTTAAGATGCAGAGAGAGAGGAAGGAATGGGAATTTAAATTAATGCAAAAATTTCAAACTCTGCAAAATGGACGTAATATTCTTTCCAGCTTCATGTCACACTATGTATGAACTGTGAGAGTCACAAATCTCCACCTGATAGCAAACAGATAACAAGAATTACTGATCCCTCCTGTCATGCCTCACAAGTTTCCATAATGTTTATTTCTTGACCTGTTATAAATAACTCCTCTACTTATTGCATTTTGTTATTTTTAAAGATTCTAAGTATCTTTGAAGGTCCATGTCTTCTGTGTATAAAAAGTCTGTGATTTTTCAGTTTCTTGTATAACATCATGTCTGAAGAAGGGAGCAAGTACTCCCGAAAGCTTATCATCAAATATATTCAGTTAGCCTCAAAAAGGTATTACCTGATTTCTTCACTCTTCTACATCAAACACACGGTCATATACCCTTTACTTAAAGAGCCCACCATGGACCCGTCCTATGACGTTAACTACTGAACAGTCACTTATCTACCCTTCATCTCAAAACTCCTGGAATACTTGGTCTACTCTTGCCTAATATGTCATCTCTCATCTTACGCTCTTCTCAACCCTCTACAATGAGGCTTCCGCACCTTACACTCCATAGAAACTGTTTTAACTAAAGTCTCAAATGATCTCTTGATGGCTAAATCTCATAGCAACTACTATGGCTTTCAGTACCATCTCTACTCCGATAGTACTCAGTTATACACCTCTTCCCATGACTTCACTCTTGCCCTGTTAAACACCAGTAAAGTTTGTCTACAGTCTCCAACATCACGTCCTCTCTCCATATGAAACTAATCCTTACTAAAACTGTACTTCTTTTCATTCCGCCATCTACTAACCAATCCAATCCTGCTATGTCCGTTACAGTGTGTGGTACCACCATAACTACTAAGCAGGCCTGCTGTCTTGGGGTTATACTAGATTCTAATCTGTTCTGCACTGTATTTTGCCCACTTTAGAAACATCTCAAGAATACGTCATTTTCTCAATATGGAAACAATAAAAACTCTTATTGTTGTGCTTTTACTTTCTCGTCTTGACTACTGTAACTTCTTACTTATCGGTCTCCCACTCTGCAAACTCTCCCCCTCTCCAATCTATCCTGAATGCAGCAGCCAGGATCCTCTTTCTTTGTAGCCGCTATACTGATGCCTCTACCCTGTGTCGGTCACTGCACTGGTTGTGCATTCAGTACAGAATACATTTTGGCGCTTCACATTGCTGCACCCCCCTACATCTCCTCTTTCATCTCTATAAACCACCCTACCCAGACGCCCTCAAGACTTTGCATGTGCTGCACCAGCTCTCTGAAAAGTGTTACACCATAAGATCAGGCAAACTCATAACACCCACAATTTTAAGCACACCCTGAGAATACATCTTCTCAAGCAGGCCTATCAAGATCTTTAATTTCTAACCTTCTACTTCCAGTCACACACATACCTGACAATGTAGGCACTTTGGTACTCGCATGCACTCATCTGAATATAGATATATTATCCGGTGGTAGGTTCATCCACTTTTATGTGTACTACCCCGTATCTACGGAAAATGGCTGGACCATTGTGTAAACTAAGAACTTCTCATCTTTTTTCTCACCCCTATCCCAACATAGACTGTAAGCATTTGAGAGCAGGGCCCTCACACCTCTTGTTTGATCTATTAATAGCTTTAATTTTTTAACTATGTAAGGAATTTTTTCTCTGTACTTATACCCTCTACACCAGGGGTCTCAAACTGCGGCCCTCCAGTTGTTGGGAAACTACAACTCCCATCATGCATTTATATAATCTATAACAGTGGGCATGATGGGAGTTGTAGTTTCCCAACAGCTGGAAGGCCGCAGTTTGAGACCCCTGCTCTATACTTTAAAGTGCTGTGAAATATGTTGGCACTATATAAAATTATTATTAGCTGCACCATGAAAATTATAGTCAAGAAACTGCTTCGTTAAAAGAATCGGCAAAACAAAAAATCAATGTTTAACTAATAAATCCTCAGATCTAATATTCATGACCAACAAACTAAGAACAAACTAATATGTACTTTAGAAAAGTATACATATAACGCATGTACATCATAAAGCTGCAACTTATTTTCCCATAAAAGATCTATAGCGTATGCTCAATCATGTGCCTATAATGATACACGTCTATAGCCTACCTCCTTTTTTTTTTCTCTGAGATCCTGCAACTTAGCTTTTTGTCTACGCTCCATAACTACAGAGCTATGATCTGTGACTATAGCTAAACTTCAGTGTCTACAGAGTGTCTTAGGTAGCCTTAGACACCCCCCTAATAACCTGTTCAGGCGGTTACTGCATCCCATCGCCTTACCTCTTTAGATTGACTGAGCTGTGTTTTTTTTTTTTACAGGCTCACAGAGTGAGTGCATAAAGAGTTGACTTCAGATACAGTGAAAGTAGAAAATATTATTAACCCCGTACTAACATTTGCTGTATACTTATAGAATTGCTTTCATAAGGGGGTATGGTTTAGGCTCACAAGCTAAGCCAGCTCCATATCCAGAAGGTAACAGTTGGTTACTCATCTATGGCACTTTAAGAATTTAGAGAAAGTGCTTATCCCTGATCGCCCTCACCAACGAGATTGTGGGAGCCTAATGAAGGTGCTCACGGCTCCCATCGAACTACTATTACATCCTGCCTTAGACAGACTAGAGTAGAAGATCTATCACTGTACACTGCTCTGCAATATATTACTATTGCAGACTAGCGTAAAAGAGATCACACTGTCAAGTAACCATAGGGCATTAAATGTACAAGTCTAAAATACCTTTTTAAAAATAAAAATTCAAAAAACACCCATTTGCCATTTTAGAAATAAAATAAAAAAAATAGTTAAATATTATTAAATACAACATTGTTCATTCAGATTTAGTCCTTTGTTCCCCAAAAAACTGGAATGGAAAATCGTATGTATACCAAAATAATACCAATGAAATTACACTTCAGTCCCCAAAAAATAAGCCCTCTTATATGTCTATAATTGAAAAATAAAAGCTTTGTAACAAAATATAAGTTTTATTTTTAAAACGTTTAAAACATAATGATAACTCTACAAATGTGGTTTTACTGGAATCATACTGATCTGCAGAATACAGCTTACATTTCACTTATAGCGAACTCCATTAAAATGAACCCCCCCCCCCTCCCCACTCCCAAAAAATGCACAATTGTAATTTATTTTTCCATGTTCCAACCCACAAAGAATTTTGGGATCTTTCCTAGTACATTAACTGGTACGGCCATTGTTACCATTAAAAAGTACATCTGCAAAAACAAGCCCTCATATATTTAGGTAGAAGACAGAGTTATCAAAGAGCCTGTGGTGAGCAGACGTTAAGCCACCAGTGAGATAAAGAGGATTATCAGATACAATCCCAATTCCCAAAAAATTGAGACACTGTGAAGTGCAAAGAAAACAATGATTTAGAAAGCTCTCATAACCATTTTTTATTCACAACAGAATATAGAATATCAAAAGTTGAAAGTTAGACAATTTAACAGTTTATTTTAAAAAAAAAATTAACATGACTAAGAATTCTTGGCTGCAACACACAAAAAAGTTGGGACAGGGTTAACAAAAGGCTGGAAACTTACTGATGAAAAACAGCCAGCATCAATTTTTAACTAAGCCACTTGACTGTGTACAAAAAGGTTAGAATGCATTCTCTCAGAAGCACAGATGCACGGAGATTCATCTATCTGTAAAAACCGGCGTCTAAACATTGTGTAACAATTTCAGAAAAATATTCCTTTGCATAAAATTGCAAAGACTTTGAATATCCCATATAGTATATAACATCCTCAAAAGAAATCCAACCACACAAGGGACAAACCTGAGAGTCAATATTGGATGCTCATGAGCTAAGGACCCCACTGCGTTAAGAACAGAAATAATTCAGTAATGCAAATAACTGCTTGGGCTCAGGAATTTTGAAATTAGATTTTTTTTTTTTTTATATATATAAACAAGGTGGACAAGGTGTTTTGCAGACTCAAAAGTAGAGGGAACATCCAACTTGTTATTAACATGCATTTCAAAAACCTGCCTCTCTGATGGTATGGGGTTAGTGCAAATGATTAAATGGGCTCAGGAATACTTCCAGAAATCAGTTTCTATCAATACAGTTCACAGTGCAAATAAAGGTTCTATTATGCTAAGAAGAAACTATATTTCAACACAATACAGAAACACTGCCATCTTCTCTGGGCCAAAGCTCATTTACAATGGACTGAGGCAAAATGAAAAACTACTCTGTGGTCAGAATCAAATTTGAAATTTTTTTATATAAACCATGAACAAGGTGTCTTGCAGACTCAAGAGTAAAGGAAACATCCAACTTGTTATTAGCATGCAATTCAATAACCTGCATCTCTAATGGTATGGGGTTAGTGCCTACGGCATGGGCATGTTAAAGATCTTGAAAGGCGCTATTAATGCAAAACAGTATACAGATGTTTGAGAAAAACATATGCTCCCATCCAAAGTAGGCCTCATTTATTAAACTAACAGTAAGACTGTCTTTGTTTCCCATAGCAATACCAATAGCAATACCAATAGCATAGCAATAAATCTGGAAAAATGAAAGTTGTACTCTGGTTGCTATAGGCAACAAAGAATCTTACGGTTATACAGTTTTGATAAATGTGGCCCAGTATTCTTGAGGAAAGGCCTTGCATGGTTCGGTAAGACATTGCTAAACCACATACCACATCTATCATGACAAAAGGGCTTTGCAGAAGAAGAGTCCGGGTGCTCAAGTAGCCGCCTGTAGCTTAGACCTTTTATCAATAGAAAATATTTGCCACATTATGAAACAAAAAATCCAGAAAAGAGGACTCAGGACTCTTGAGCAGCTACAAAACTAAACCAGACAAGAACATGACAACATTCCTCTCCCAAAACTCAAGCAATTGATCTTCATACTTTCAAAGACATTGACAAACCATCGTTAAAAGAACAGGTGAGGCTACACAATGGCAGACTAGGCCCAACTTCCTGCATCAATTTCCAAACAATTGAATTTCTTTAAAATTAAATGCAAACATGTCTAACTTCCTTTTTTTTTTTTTTAAACTGTATATTTTACAAAATTTTTCAACATAAAAAAACAACAGTTGGTACAACATCAAGCATCTAGTAAAAAGACCAAGAAGTAATAAGAATGAATAGACCCAGCATAAACATAGCTTTGTAATAGGAAAACAAAGCAAAATTTCAAATACCAGCTAAGTAAATTAAGATACATATTCAAAAAATAAATGAGTTCGCCTAATACCCGCGGTCCAGCTTGAACTGTAAGCCAGTCAAAGTGACCAGCAAATCAAAAAAAGAAAAAACCCGATACCGAACACATAATACAAAGACAGGGGGAGACAAAAGACAAGGCACACAAGGAAGAGGAAAAATCTATCTAGAGATCCGCAGCCCATCATGATCTTAACCCCTTAAGCCGAACGCCTGAAAAGTAGTTAATGACCAGAATTTTTTTTTCGTTTTTGCCTCCTTGCGTTTCAACAGTTGTAACCTTTTTTATTTTTTCAGTGACGCAGTTGGATGAGGCCTCGTCTTATTTGAGACAAGTTATACTTTATGGGGGAATAGATTAAGTTCACTTATAAATAATTGCTGAATTTTTTTTTATTTAAAAAAATTGGGGGGGGGGGTTAATTTTTTTTTACACCATTCACATTTTACACTTAACTTGTTAAATTAATTCTACAGGTTAATATGGTCTTGTGGATACCTAATATGTGTAGGTTTTTTTGTGTGTGTAATATATGCACAATTATTTTTTATTCAATATTTATTTTTACTTTATTTTTTTCAATTTTTTTTACTTTTTCATTTTTTTTTTACTTTTTTTTTTTTTAAATCCCCTGAAGTAAGAACTGTTTTAAATTTTTTTTTTTTTTAAACTTCGTAATTTATTAGAATATTAATTTATGCTAATACATTATAATCTGTGCCAGTCTGACACAGGCAGTGATCAGGGCAGCACACAGGCTGGCCTGATCACTGGCTTGTTACACAGACAGCCCTGGGGCCACTCTAGGTCCCCAGGGCTGACTGTGCTGCCGTTCTCCAGTCTCTGTCGGGTCACCGGGTGTTCCGATCACCCGACGAAGCAGGGGAAACCCTTTGATTGCGCTGCGATGATGATCCGCCGCAATCAAAGGGTTAGAGCACCGGGGAGCTGAGGTTTCCTCTGCTCCCCTGTGCTTGCAGGAGATGCTCTGGGATCAGGGCTGTATAGTACAGCCCCGATCTCAGCGCTGCTGCGGCGCCCAGGCGGCGCAAACTCTGATGTCTGCAGCGACATCTTAGATGTCTTATACTACGACCAAGGGGAGGATATGGGATATTAAGAGGGTAGAACTGAGGGGTAAGTGGAATCCTATGTCCTAAGATATCGTGCGTAAGTGTTTGCACACACTCCCAAAACGGCCTAATCCCCCCGCAGTCCCAGAAAACATGCTGCAGGTCAGCCCCAGGACCCCCACATCTCCAGCAACAATCAGGGACCTCCGGTTTTAATCTATGCAACAATGCCGGAGTATGGTACCAAAACATAAGTATCTTATATTGGTTTTCTTTATACTGAACAGATAAAGAAGAACACGCAGCCTGCTTCCAAATCTGAGCCCAGGTGTCCCTGGAGATGGGGGCCCCTATATAATCCGCCCATTTAGTCATATAGGAATGCTCAATGGGAGATTCCGGACTTTCAATGTGTTCAAGGTTCTGTTGTGAACAAATATGGTTAGAAGAGATTTTAAAGTCATTACATTTTTGCAGTCTTTACATTTCACATAGCGTCCAAAACTTTTCTTTTTAGAAGTGGGGTGGTATCTGCCTCATATATACAAAGACATAAGGGGACACGTATGAAAACTGTCAAGTTGTAAGACTACTTGTTGCCCATAATAACTAATCAGAGCTTCCCTTTCATTTTTTCAGAGCACTATATGAAATGAAAGGGGAGCTCTGACTGGCTGCTATGGGCAACAAAGAAAGTCTTACACCTCGACAGTTTTCATACATGTGGCCCTGAGTGTTTTCCCAGTTAAAAAAAAGTAGAACTGAGTAAGCCGAGGCCCCTGTGGACCTTGTCAGGACTGTGCTCTCTGGAAACGTGCCTCACCGAGGCTTTGACAGCATTAGAGCATGTTCACACAACACAATTTTCCAATGGAAAAAATGCACTTTACTTCTGCAGCAGAAAAACAAGGCGTTCGCCTAAGATTCTGACTTTTTATGTGTCACGTTTTATGGTCGTTTTGGACGTCAACTAGTCTCATTGAATAATGCTAGTCTACATCCACACGCAGATCTCGATTAGAAATAGTGAGACACAGCTTACAGGCAGAAACCGCTCAAATCACTGTGTAAACATGCCCCAAGTAGAGAAGGCAAATCAATGGCAGCAATCGATGTTGCCAATTCCATCAGGGCAATACGTGGGTAAAAGGTAATATTTTCATTACGAATGACAGACATCCATGTGCCATTTCATCTTTTCTTTTATATTAGATGCGTTGCTATGCACCCTCAAACATCATTCAGGGCAAATCAGCTGACCATGCAGGGCTCCCTAAGCTCATTAGAGGGGTAGTTCCCTTCACATGGCGTATTGCGCCGCATATGGTATGTGTGTAATTCCAAAGCCCGGGGGCGGGGGTGGGGGCGGCCGGGTGCCGGCCCCATTGACATGCCTTGTTAGCGGTGCGAAAACGCAGCGAACAATTGACATGTCACTTCTCTCCCCGCACGTACAATACGATTGTATTGTACGCGCGGGGAGACGACGCGTAATCCATAGTTCTCTATGAGAGCTATGGATTACCGTAATTGCGGCGTGCATTTCGCCGCGTATTAAGTGCAATACGCAGTGAAAATAAGCTGTCTGAACATACCCTGTTTTGTTGATGCATGCTTTTTTGGCTACCATTCAGCTCAAATTAAAAAGATTTTCTCACCACAATAATGAGCTTTAAACATGTAGGCAAAAGTAAATAAATGTCTATTACTCAATACATTGCTGTTCTGATTTTGTTACCTTTCAGAGTTAGAACAGCTTTCCTAGGTTACCAACTATCTCTTTCTGCTTTAATTGACCCAGCAGTCCTGTCAACCGTGGTGAAGTCACTTCCTACTGTGTGTTATCTCCAGCACGGGAGCTTGTTTATCTAGGTTACTGACAAACCTTAACACTTCGGAGCATTTAGCCTTCTGCCCTACAGTTTAAACCCTTCTGTTAGTAATGTCCCTCGAACAGGCTCAACTAGGAGTAGCAGAGCTAAAATGTCAGTCACTGCTATAGAACCGCCCACAGACTAACCAGGAAGTGTGAGCCTGAAGCTAGCTGTGTGAAAATCTGTTTAAGTCTCGGGCGGGGATCCAAGTATTGGGACTGTAAGGGGGTCAGCTCAGAGGTATGACAAAGTCCCAGGGCAATAGAGACACAGACAGCCTTTATGTAGAAGCACAGTTCCTGTTCGGTGTTTATTTTTGGATGGCAGCCAAAACGTATGTCAACACAAACGATATACAAAATAAAATAAAGTCCTGCTCGTCCAAGCGCTAACTAAACAGTAGTAGTCCTTACTACGGTCTTGAAGCTGTGGTGTAGCCTCTCAGGCCCAAACTTCCTGGCCTGTAACTGCAGACACCCCAAGTCAGCTAACTGGCCGACTTATATAGACCAACCCAAATCCTGGCACTGGAACACGGGGAGCAGTCACCCACCCAAGTCTTTGACTGCTCCCGGACTAAGCTGTGTTTCCACAGCTAAACTACTCTGCTAAACGTGTGCCAACCCCCTACCGCAGCTGACACAAACTAAGTGACGGCTTCTACCCCACCAAGGTCAGGTCTCTCGGTGACGTGTATTAGTCTCGCCATACCTGAGCGAGAACTCGGCCTATGTATAACCCATTCACCACCTTGCCTGTCAGGGCCTTATAGGACCCACTTTAAGGACCCAGGAAAGGCAGCGGCTAAAGGCAAAGTCTAAATCTGTTCTCTTGTGCAAACCAGTTTCGTTACAAATTAGACACACAGGGCACTTTTTCGAACCACAGACCTTGACAGGTATTTTTTTAGTGCTCCTATTATCTAAATGGCCCATAAAACTGTGTCTTCTAGGAGTATGGACCTGTAACTGTTATATGCTGCTCTACATCTGGCAGCATATTCATTTTACAGTCCCACTTTAAAGAAACCTGGCATGATTGCACTGACAAGTATGCCCCCATGTGCCTACAAAAATCTTCAAATGTTAAAATTAATGATTATTTTTTAATAAAACATGATTCTCTTCAGTAATCAGAAATGCTACATCTGTGACCTCAATCTATAAGTCCTTCTGTAATAGCTTTCTAATTCAGAAGTAGTTCACAGGGCCAGGCATAAGAACCCCATTAAATCCTTCTGTCAATTATTTTTCCATAGAGTTTTGCATACGTAAGTTTCTGCCTTGGTGTATTATTATGAATGTACATTTGATTTTCTCTTCTAGTGCACAGGCAGCATATTTAGTAGCCCAGTCACATAAAACCCTATGTTCCTTCTGATACTGTTCTACAACATACGTTCATTGAGTCCTCATGAAAAGAATTACTGAGATCCACGTTTGTTGTTCTGTTATATACTGTATTTCATCTATCCAGAGTTGTAATCATTTAAGGTTTATGGGCTCTCTCTTAACATGGACTTATAGCTAACATCTCCAGAGGCTTACGTATCCGTTAAACAACGCCATATAATTCACAGCTTTAATCTAGCTTAGGATATAAAAGAGAGCAAAGGGAGTATCTAGCGCTCTCATTACATATTGTCAACAACTGGCGATAAGAGCCATTAATAAAATGCCCTACTTAATGCAGGTAGAGAAAAACAAGTACAAAGATAATAGCTACCACAAAATTAAATGCATGCCTTTCACTTTATTGACCCTTAACTACAGCCACTGCCCTACCGGCACGCATCGTCTATGGTTGCTACTGCTTCGGATGCACTTAAGGGGTTAAAAATCCAATTAACCTGCCCTTATTACACAGAATTATCCGGTATCGTCACCGAAATAATTAACCACAATGAACGCAAGATGTAAAATAGCTTCAATACATCAATGGCTTTGGGTCTACAACTCATGTAGAGACAAACCAATGTCAATTGCGTATTTTACGGAGATTGTGGGACACAAATGAAAAATATCCACATCTCCTTCTTTCTTTCTAACAAGACGATAACCAATGGAAGAAATTTTTCTCAAAAATGAAGAAATTACTTTTTTTTTTTGGGCTTGAAATTAAACAAGAAAAAGAAACAATTACATTGATAGCGTGTACCGGTAAATGGCTTTAGTGAAGTAAGATGATCTGCATCACTGAAGGCGCACGCCTAAGCCTCATGTAATAGTAAATCAGCTCATTTTACTTGCCAGAACAATTAAACGCTTTTAGAGGGAAGAGAAAAAAAAAAGTAATTTGTGAATTAAGTCAGGAGGCAGAACATTCACTAAAACTGCAGCGCTGGAGAGATGGGCAACACTTTGTCAGGCAACTTTTGTTAGCATAAAGCTTTTATGCCCATTAGACATGACAGCTAAGAAGTCAACTTACTGTAAATCCTGCAGGATGAGGCAAAGTTATTGAAATGCGTTAATCAGAACAAAGGCTTAATCTGCAAACATTGTTTAAGCAGAAAATAAAGCAGGGAAGTTCACATTTTTCCTTCGGAGACATACCAGATATACATCAAGATGACGGTCCTCCAGAGAAGCACTCCATATCTCACCAAATCAAAGACACTATGTGCGGACCCAGGAGTCCCCGCTGTTGCCATGCATTCTTTTAATTTCACTGAAGGAATTTCCTTGCCATTGCCACGAGCGATACGGTATAATACTGCCTCTGCTTCGGCTGTGTAACCACGCGAGTACAGCCATCTTGGGGATTCAGGGAGCAAACTAATAGCAATAAAGAAAAAACATATGTGTCGCCTTCTATCATAAAAGTATACAATAAAACATAAAAGAAGTAACAATAAACCAGGTATAGGATACTGCAATCGGAGTACAAAACAAAAAAGGGAAAAAAATTCCCTTTAAAGTTACTTACATTTATTCATACTAGGCTTAAAAAAATACAATATAAAATAATACACATATGCACAGTGCATTTATATTTGTACATCTGTCCCAATAGTCACCTTACAACGATACAGTAACACCAGCCCTGACATCCTTTATATCCTGGTGCTGCTGTTAGGCTATGTTCACACGTCTTAAAATGGGACGTATTTCAGTCTGTAATTTCGCGCCGTACTGCACGAATTATGGCTGGAATACGTCCCAGTCATTACGGTAATCCACAGTTCTCATAGAGAACTATGGATTACGTCTCCTCTCCCTGCTAGGCGAATCCGCCGCGGGGAGAGATAAGTGACATGTGAATTACCAGCGGCGTATACACGCTGCTAGTAATGATAGTCTATGGTCCGGTGAGGTGACAGCCCCCCGCTCCCGCCCTGCCCACACGGCGTAATTGCGGGGCGTAATTACGCCCCGCAAATAAGCCGTGTGAACATAGCCTTAGCAGAATTCCAATGGATATGGATACATGTAGATGGGACCTTAATGTAGATGGGACCTTAAAGGGATTTTCTAGCTACAAAGATCATATCTGTAATGATGGGGACAGTAAAAATAAGCACTTTTCCAATTGTTGCATTAGCTAAATCACTTAGTATAGCAGATAAGAGCTAATCTGTGTATCTATAACTATTTCTGCAGCAGATGGACGGGAAACGCCCCCTTTTCTGTGACTGGCTGCCTGCACTCTGTGCTTACTCCCCTCTGGGCAATTACTGAGTCTCTAGCTGCTAGATTCACTCTCTCTTTATACAAAACAGCCTTATACAGCTCACCCCCACCCCCACCCCAATTTAACACAGCCTTTTAAGTCTGCTCTACCTCCTACCTGATAACAGAGGAGGGAGTGCCTTTCTCACATTTGTTTCATCAGTTCAGGCTCTGTGTATAACTGTTTACACCAATGCAGGTGTTCTGGTTACAAGGAGCTTGTGCAGCCTGGAGCGGAGAGTTCTGCAGACATGAGAACATTGCAGGACATCTGCAGAGCTGTGACATCCTCTCCCTTCCACTGCTCACACACAATGATGATGTCACAACTCTTCAGTGAGGGGATTCACGCCTCCTGGCAGGAGAGACACGCCTACTGAGAGAAGAGATTAACCCCTGGATTTGAAGCTGTAACAGATGGAAACAGCTCAAATCTGCGAAAGTGTGTAATGATAAAAACCTTTAAAGACTGCCACTGTCTTCCAATGGCATTATGGGGGAAGCAACATGGAGACCTTCAGGTCTTTATGAAAAACTACAAACAAACCATTAGTTTGATCCTGTTATTACACTCCATTCCATCTTGCCCCTCTACTTTTTACTAACATACATTTGAAAAAAGTACCAAAGTAAAGGTCATATGAATGAGAATTTAAGTGCATGATCAAACTACACAGTTTGTTTGTAGTCTGTTACCATGGAGATGCATAGGTCTGCACATGACATGTGACAAAAATACATAGACTTTCTTTTTAAGAGACACCATTTATAAACTTAATGATATTCTTTTTACATGTATTGAAACAATAAAAAAAAAACTTAGAAAGGGTTTTCTCATTACCGTGATTAGCTTTAAACATGAAAGCAAAGGTAAATAAAGACTATTACCAAGTACCTTGCTGTTCTGATTTTGCTTTGTTTAGGAGATAGAGATTTTATATCCCATTTGTTTCCACTAGCTTCCTGACCTCCTCTTTCTGCTCTCATTGCTCCAGCTGACCTGTCCGACCATAGTGAATTATTCCTTGTTGTGTCTTATCTCCAGCACAGGAGCTTGTTTATGTTACTGACAAACACTTATGTCACTGTAACAGGCTCAGCTAGGAAAAGCAGAGCTGCTCTGCCAATTAGTGCTACAGACCCACCCACAGCCTTACCAGGAAGCTGAAGCTGGCTGTGAAGGCTCTGTGAAACAGCATGGTGAGAACAGCCCTTTAAGTTTTTTTATTTACTAAATTCAAGATACTATTGCTCCAATAAAATAAAATAAAAAATCTGTATTTCGACTTGCCTCTCACCGCCATTCCAACACCAGGATCTTTTATTTGCATCCAGCTGCTGTGGTTAGCAAATAACTATGCCACTGCCTGACCCACTGTTTGAAAGTGAACAGCTTTAAGGTATGTTCACACGGGGTAATTTCGGCGTGCATTTCACGTCGTATTTGCGTTCTAATACGGGCGAGATCCACGCCGAAATTACGGTAATCCATAGTTCTCATAGGGAATTATGGATTACGCCTCCTCTCTCCGGGCGTACAATAGGATCATATTGTACACGCAGAGAGATAAGCGACATGTCTATGGAGCCGGCGGGCTGCCGCCTCCCCGCGCCGCAGGAGTATGTGCTGATCAGCACGACTCCAAAACACCCCGCGTAATTGCGGGGCGTACACAATTACGCCGTGTGAACATACCCTTAAGCAGTGAGATCTAGCAATGGCACATTCCTGCTGTAGCCAATCAGTGGCTGTAGCGGTCACAAGCTAACTGTAGTAGTCGGATATAAACATAACAGCGGGGAGAGATCGTCAGAAGTATTAGCGCTGGGACAGCTGTGAGTGGCGAGTAGAGTATAAATTTATAATATCTTAAATGAAATAAAAATAAACCTAAAATTCCCTTTTATCTTACACAATAAATCAAGTTATAACCAGTAATACATCTTAAAAATTGTTTGAAAAGGGCAGAATTTTAAAGTCAAAAAAACTTTGAGATTCTTAGTTCACACATTTTGATCAAAAAATACTTAAACTACCCCCGGCTTACAACGGGATCTCAAGGCGGGTGGTCCTACGCTATCTTTACCTCTCAATAGAGCCAAATTCAGACTTCTCATTGGGTCAACCGACCTCCATAATCCAGAGAGAAAAATAAAAAAACACCAACCTTGCGAGCATGCAAAGCGACGTTTTGATCAAAACATGTGAACTAAGAATTTTAAAGTGCACTCGAAAGTTTGTTTTGAACTGATACTCTTATTATCAAAGGCAACATCCTCCATTAAAAATTAGGAGGAGTTTTGAGGCGTGCAGCAACAGGTAGGAATATCCTATTGTGCTATGACTAAGGACCTTGTGTACATCTGAAACACGTCAACTAATACTGGATTATAAGTTTCTGGAATAAAACGTTTTAAGGATTTAACCCTTGCTGCAGGATTTTTAACACATTTGCCTTTTACATGTGTACTAGAATGGTTTCTGGGCAGCTACAAGGTGTTTAGATATTTTTCTGTAGTGGTGAGCTGAAATACTGCGCTTATACAGGGTCATTGCATTGGCCTGTCATCTAGTGCCACCCTATTTTCATTGTTTAAAGGGGTTATCAAGTATAAAAATAATAAATTATGAAGGTCCTACTGGCCAAATAAGGAAAAAACAACTTCTATTTTATAACTTCTTTTTCTCTTGGGTTTCAATGCTGGCTCTGTAGTCTCTCTCCCCGATCTCTTGCTTACTTTCTGGCTCTAGTTGAACAAGATATCGCCGCTGCAACTGCTGATTGGCAGCAGTGGTCATGTGGCACTTCCTTATATCAGTATTTGGCACCATTTACGAACAGTACTGTAAGACAGTGATACGTAAATGCTGCAGCCAGTGGCTGAAGTGGTGTCAGAAGCTAAAGAGTAAAAAGAAGATAGGGGAGAGACACGGACACTGAGATTATTATTAAGTTACACAGCAGCATTACATCCACAGCACTGTACATAGAGGTCATCTTTCACATCAGTCCCTGTTCTTATTAGGGTTCACAATCTAAAGTCCAGTTTTACCCGTCGGTATGTTTTTGGAGTGTGGGGGAAGCTGGAGTACCCAGAAGAAACCAACAAAGGGAGAGCATACAAACTTCTTGCAGATGTCGTCCTAGGGGGGATTTGAACCCAAGATCATGGCACTGCAAGGAAACAGTACCAACCATTGTACTACTGTGCAATAAGAAGAAAGTCTGACCACTCATCAGCCAGTTTGTAGGTTCCATTCTACAGTGAGGAATGCTTCTGTAGATTTCCTCCTTATTAATATCACGACACTAAGCCCCAATAGAGTGCTTAAGAAGAACCAATATATAGTGTTCAAGTAATACAAAGTTCAGGCAATATCATCATTTAATGCTTAAAGGGGTGTTCTAGGACTCATCAATGCTCATTCGTCTGTCGGGGCATGAGTAAAAATAGAAGAGAAGACTCATACTTACTTCCCGGACGCTCCCGTTCACTCCCGGTCCGTTCATCAGGACTGAAGCCGTGAACGCTCATTGTTCATGTGGCAGCTCCAGCCAATCACAAGTCACAATGTCACACCCACATGACCTCTGTGACCTGTGATTGGCTGGAGCTGTCACATGAACAATGAACATACACTGCTTCAGTCTGGATGAACGGACAGGCAGCCGGGAGTGAACGGGACTGTCCGTGAGGTAAGCGCGAGTCTTCTATTTTTACTCATGTCCCAGATGGACAAACGAGCATTGATGAGTCCTAGAACACCCCTTTAATTCATGCTGCTATTTACTGCAAGTTTAAAAACATACCAGATATAGTGCACTTAATGACAATATGCAGGATTCAATTAATGCAACTGCACACAGACAAATTAATTCTAAGGACGTACTGTCCGAAACGCGTTGGTTTTCAGCCTATGTCCGCATGCATAGCTAGCGTCCTTTTTTTTTAGTGGATATTTACTTAAAGTTTACTTTCTAACCTATACTCCCCTTCTGATCGTTTGGAGTGCTGGATCACATCTTGTTTGGATTTCAGCAACCTTCTTCCACCCTTGTCCTGGGGCTGGATCCGGACACCCAACTTGGACCAAACAGGAACTGTATCACTTCAGCAACTAGTGGTGAGCTGTGCAATTTAGGGTTTCCTAATTTAATGCTTCTTTCCTGTGCCCCAATAGTGGAATTTAGTGTTTAAAAGGAGTCTGACAGCTGTTTGGGAAGCATGAAATCCCAACGGGCTCCCATGGTACAAGCAACTATGTTTTAATATTGCTTATAAACAGGCCGGGAATGGTAGGAAGACTCAAAGGATAGCCCCCCACTGACTTCCCAACTTAATTGAGGTATAAGTTATGGCAAATATGAATAGCACCTAAAAAAAATTCACAATATCATACACATAGCCATACTACACACCTATCAACATGTCCACAACCCCAAATAGACACACACAAATAGACTTACCAAGGAGTTCACTTTGCTTTAATTTCTAAAGAATTCCTACTGACATTGTAAAGGCTTTACACAGGAAGCATGTGGAAGGGTGCAGCTGCTCTCCTAGGAGAGTGTGAAGGGTGCTTAGCCTACTCTCTACTACCTTTGACACTATACATGTGGGAAGACATCGGGAGTAAGGGCTCTGAGTGTCCACCAAATACTCCCTGGGACCACTTGTGGGTGGGTGGGTGCAGAAACACTAGTCTACTGAAAGGGTAACTAGCACAAATGTGTGGTCTTGGCACTAACAATAAGATGCTTGGTGGTTTTAGGGGTAAGGAAAGGTTAATGAGCAGATCTTTTTCTGGCCTAGGGCTTGGAAAAGGTTATAATAAGGCAGGTTTATGGTTGTGTATGGAAGTGCAGAGTTAATAGTGAATATCCCTGCTGGTCTAGGGCACAGCAGCGGGTTAATCAACAATTACTTGGTGATCAAAGGTAGAGAGGGTTAATAGGCAGAAATACAAGGGGTTATCATTAGAAAGCGGGGATTTCTGTATAGTGGTCGGGGCACTGAGCAGAGGTGATGCATTTTCCACAACTGCATTGGATGCACACCCATAATATCCAATAGAAATCACAGTACAGTGCCACATGGATCTGCAGAATTTTGCAGCACAAAAAAAAGTAATACAATTTATTTTGCACTTGCTTTATATGATATGAATAAACGTGTACCCCAAGCATGTATACATTTAATGCATGTGTACATATGCATTAATATGCATGAATACATATCTTACATATAGAATCTCATAAAAGTCAGTACATCCTTACATTTTTGTAAACATTGTATTATATCTTTTCATGGGACAACACTGAAGATATGACACTGTCTAAACCTCTGTCAATGAAAGTGAGCACACCCGTAAGTGACAATGAACAAATTGTGCCCAAAGTGTCAGTATTTTGTGTGGCCACCATTATTTTCCAGCACTGCCTTAACTCTCTTGGGCATGGAGGTCACTAGAGCTTCACAGGTCGATCGAAGCGTTCTAGAAAAAGTAGAGTCTATTAGAACTTCTTGAATTTTTAGAACTCGAACTGAACATTTTACTGTTCGTTCAAGTAAAGTTCTAGTTCGATAAGCCATTTTCAGTTTCGTTTTCAGCAGCTCTCTGCACTTTTGGCTGCCATCCAATCACCTTTCTGCACCTTTGGCACTATCCAATCACCTTCCTACACTTTTGGCAGCCATCCAGTCAGTGCAGAGCACAGAGAAGTGTCAAAAACGTCATCGTTGAGGTGTGGGGCTCTGATTGGCTGCTAATATCACATGACCATGTTATATATATTTCACTGTATTGCCTTGTGAACACCATTTTCAGCTCACTCTCTGTACTGTACAGACTGCTCTTAGTTAGTTAGATAGCATTTTCCTCTCCATAGACATCAATAGTTAGGGAGTTTGGTATTGCTGGCTGCATCTTTCCCACACCCAGTAGTTGTTATTTGGCAACATTTGCAGGCTCACATAACACCTAACTTTCATATACATGGATATCTATTATACAGAGTGCTTGGATTTGCTAAATCATACTGCATGCCCAAAAGTTCAGTTTTTGCAGTTTTGGGGGTTCACTAACTGTATAACGCACCGTCTCCAAATCTCCTATGTGTCAAAGGGGCTTTTGGGCCCCCTCAGGATGCAGGGCCCCATAGCAGCTGCTACTGCTGCACTCCCTATAGCTATGTCCCTGCTTGCAAGCTGTCCTCATCTTTTCAGTTAGCCATTGACAGGAATGAAGTATTTTAGCCTCTCAATTTTTTTCTGTCACTCTTAGAGACAAATTTTCTTCACTAAGTTGTTCCACATGTCCAGTATACTGTCATGGATGGCAATTACAGCTTTTCCTCACCTGAATAGGTATAAAAAATTAAGCATAATATCTTCTCCCATTGACTTTAATGGGGTTCGAGTTCGAATATAACCTCAAACCAAACACACTAAAAGTTTGAGATTCTAATCGAACCAGAGCATTTTACTGCTCGATCATCTCTAGTCGCAAGCACTGGAAGATTCTTCCATTGATGACATCAAGGAGCTGGTGGATGTTCCATTCCTCCAGGCCTCCCCCTTTCGTATGAGGATGCCCCACAAATGCTCAATAGGGTTTAGGTCTGGAAACATGTTTGGCCAGTCCAGCACTTTTACCTTCATTTTCTTAAACAAGGCAGTGTTCATCTTGGAGGTGTGTTTGGGGTCGTTATCATGTTGGAACACTGCCCTGCAGCCCAGTTTCCAAAGGGAGGGGGATCATGGTTTGTTTCAGCATATCATAGTACATGTTGGTTTTCATGGTTCCCTTAATAAACTTTAGCTCCCCACAGCCGACAGCACTCATGCATCCCCAAACCATGACACTCCCACCACAATGCTTGACTGTAGGGCAAGACACACTTGTCTGAACTCCTCACCTGGTTGCCGCAACACACACTTCACACCATCTAAACCAAATAAGTTTATTTTTAGGTCATCACACCACAGGACATGGTTCCAGTCTGCTTGTCTTCAGCAAACTGTTTGCTGCATCATCTTTAGAAGAGGCTTCCTTCTGGGATGACAGCCATGCAGACCAATTTGATGCAGTGTGCTGCATATGACCTGAGCTCTGACAGGCTGACCCACCACCCCTGTAGCCTCTGCAGCAATGCTGGCTGCTCTCATATGTCTATTTTAAAAAGACAATCTCTGGATATGATGCTGAGCACGTGCACTAAATTTCTTTGACCGACTATGGTGGGGCCTGTTCTGAGTGGAACCTGTTTTATTAAACTGCTGTATGGTCTTGGCCACCGTGCTGCAGCTCAGTTTCAGGGGGTTGGCAATTTTCTTATAGTCCAAGCCATCTTTATGTAGAGCAACAATAATTTTTTTTCTTTCAGATCCTTATCCAGTTCTTTGGCATGAGGTGCTTCGAGTGACCAGTATTGGAGAGTATGAGAGTCAAAGCACCAAATTTAATACACCTGCTCCCCATTCACACCTGAAACCTTGCAACAATAATGAGTCACATGACACCATGGAGAGAGAATGGGAAATTGGGGACATTTTGTCCATTTTCACTTAGGGGGTGTACTCACTTTTGTTGTGATCACTTTAGACATGGATAGCTGTGTGTTGAGTTATTTTGAGAACATACCAACATTTACACTGGTATACAAGCTGTACATTGACTACTTTACATTGTATCAAAGTGTCATATCTTCAGTGTTGTCCCATGAAAACATATACTACAATATTTACTAAAATGTGAGGAATGTACTTACATGAGATACTGTAAGTATACCTCATCTGCATTATGTATAAACTATTTTCTCATACTTTTGCACATGTTTAGTATATTTTCCATTTACAAAATACTGCACAATAAAAGTTGTAGTCCAATTACCCCAATTAAGCATGGAATAAGCATGAAACAGCTGTCAGCTCATTTGGTTATTTGGCAGTTAATATTGTTTTCAATGAACAATTATAGATACAAATGTTTAATTTTCTACAAGAGTGCTTTTAGAATGTGCTATTTTGGGATGCTTATGATATTTAAATGTGCAGAGGAGGGGGAGGGCAATGTGAATGAAATCTGAACTCTGTATCTTCTCAGCAGCAATATCCTATTGAGCCACAGCCGTGTAGTCCAGGTATATGGAAATATGTCACGGCAAGCGTTTCGCTGTACTGCATGACCACCCAGGGTCACATAACCGCATAATTACAATACAAATGCAAAGTAAGAATAAATGAACTGTCACCACGCTCTGCAAGTTATATATAACAGTAACAATTAAAATGGTGCACTATTCTGCACAAGCTAAAGGAGAAATTAAACTGCAAATCCAATGTAAATTATGAAAAATCGCAATCAAAAGACACTTATTAAAGAACACACACATATAATATATATATTTATATATATATATATATATACACACACACACATATACATACACACCATATATATATATATATATATATATATTATATATATATATATATATACACACACACACACAAACACACACATATAGATACACATACATATATATATATATATATATATATATAAATATATATATATATATATATATATATATATATATTATATATATATATTATATATACACATACACATATACATACATACATACATACACAGACACACAGTGGGGAAAATAGATATTTGATACAATGGCGATTTTGTAAGCTTTCCCGCCTAGAAAGAATGGAGGGGTTTTTTTATCGCATATACACTTCAACTGAGAGACAGAATCTAGAAAAAAAAATCCAGAAAATCACACTGTATGATTTTGAAATAATTAATTGGCAGTATATTGCATGATCACCTGCCAAGCAGCAAAAATTCAGGCTCTCACAGACCAATTTTTCTATAGGAAGCCCTCCTATTCTTCACTCATTACCGAATTATTAATTGTTCCTGTTTGAACTCGTTACCTGTATAAAAAACACCTTTCCACACACTCAATAACACTCCAACCTCTCCACCATGACCAAGACCAAAGAGCTGTCTAAGGCTGTCTAAGGCTATCAGGGACAAAACTTTAGACCTGCACAAGGCTGGGATGAGCTACAGCTTGGTGAAAAGGCAAAAATTGTTGGTGCAATTATTAGGAAATGCAAGGTCTCGCCAAGATCTCGCCTCGTGGGGTAAGGAGGATTCTGAGAAAGGTCAGGAATCAGTCCAGAACTACATGGAAAGACCCGGTCAATGACCTGAATAGAGGAGGGATCACAGTCTCAAAGATTACCGTTAGTAACACACTACACTATCATGGATTAAAATCCTGCAGGGCAAGCAAAGTCTCTCTGCTCATGCCAGTATATGTCCAGGCCCGCTGAAAGTATGCCAATAAACATCTAGATGAGCAAGAGGAGGCATGGAAAAAAAGTCATTTGGTCAGAGAAACTTTTTGGTATCAACTCCACCCACTGTGTTTGGAGGAAGAAGAAGGATGAGTACAACCCCAAGAACACTGCCCGAACCGTGAAGCATGGGGGTGGAAACATTACATTTGAGGGGCATTTTCTGCAAAGGGGACGGGATGACTACACCGTATTTAAGGGAGGATGGATGGGGCCTTGTATCAAGAGATTTTGCCCGCAACCTCTGTCCCCCAGTAAGAGTATTGAAGATGGGTCGTGGCTGGGTCTTCCAGCATAACAATGACCCAAACACACAGCCAGGACAACTAAGGTTGTAGCTCCATAAGAAGCATTTCAAGGTCCTGGAGTAGCCTAGCCAGTCTCCAGAACCCAATCGAAAATCTTTGGAGGGAGCTGAAACTCAATGTAGCCCAACGACAGCCCCAGAACCTGAAAGATCTAGAGAAGATCTGTATGGAGGAGTGGGCCAAGATCTGTGCTGCAGTGTTTGCAAACTTGGTGAAGAACTACAGGAAACGTCTGACCTCTGTAATTGCAAACAAAGGTTTCTGCACCAAATATTAAGTTCTGTTTTTCTATTGTATTTCATGCAAATGCTAACTGATTATTAAAAAATCATGCAATGTGATTTCCTGGATTTTTTTAGAATCTGTCTGTCTCTCAAAGTTAATGTGTACCTAGGATAAAAATTACCAACCTCGAATTTTTGAAGGTTCTGGAGTGGCCATCTCAGTCTCCTGACCTCAATATCTTTAAGTCACTCTGGGGAGATCTCAAGCACACAGTTCATGCAAGACAGCCCAGGAATTTACAGGAATTGGAGGCTTTTTGCCAAGAAGAATGGGCAGCTTTACCGTCAGGGAAAATAAAGAGCCTCATCCACAACTATCACAAACTAATTCAAGCTGTCATTCTGTCATTGATGTTAGAGAGGGCAATACACAGTATTAAGAACTGTATGTGTGTATATATATATATATATACACGTGTAATTCCCTTTGCAGCTCTCTATAATCCCCTTAATTTGGGGTTTTGTCAGGGTATGTGCGTATCTATCTATCTATCTATATATATATATATATACACACACACACACGCATACATACATACACACACACGCACATATAAATGTGTGTGTATATATCTATCTACATATATTTTTTTGGGCCACCTCTGTGCAAGCTCCACATGGAGTGACACGTGCAGGTGGAAAGGTTATGTGGTGATAGGTGTAGTGGAGTGATCGGTAGAGGTGAGGGAAATATAGAGTAATAGGTGGAGAGGTTATGAGGTGATAGGTGGAGGGGATTGTATTTTGTGTGTATTTTTTGTTTTGTGCTCAAGGATGCATAACACAATGGTGGGGAAGGGATGAGAGAGAGAAGTAAAGAACACAGCTTACAATTTCCTTGTGGGAGCAGAGCACCAATCCCCTGGAGATTGTGTTGCAGCTGTGGTCTGTACCCTCCAAAATCATATTGTGCAGTTGAACTCCGTACCCTGCACCCCAAAAGATTAGCCGCATGATGGGAGATGGGAGTTTAGTACTGTCATTTTTTTTAATGTTTTTATTTTTATACAGGTTTCCCATTTGGACTATGCTGGACCAATGTTGGATTCATTTCTTTAATAAAATCGTGAAAAAAGGCTGATGTCGGGGAGTGTTTATTTAAATAAAAAAAAATTGTGCAATTTTTTGTAGCTTTTTTTCACATTTAATTCCAGTGTTCATAATAGAGGCATCGGACAGAAGTGATCAGTATCCATGGACCTTCCCATTCTGATAGTATCAGAAGGCAGCTGCTGGTTTCACCTTGGCTGGTTATGGAAAATGGGGAGGAACCCACATTGAATTTTGAAAAAAAACAAAACTTTTTATTGAGAATCCCAAAATGGGCAAATGGTCAATAAGTTTTTGGAAAAGAAACGATGTTTGTTCCCCCCCCCACACACACACACATTTTCCATTACAAGCCAAGGTAAAACAGACAGTTGCAGCCTGATACTATCAGAATTGGAATATCTATCACTACTGGTCCCTTCCCATTCTAAAAATACCAGCCCGCAGCAGCCCCAGAAGCGGACCATCAAATTAGAGAGTCCACTTCTGACGGTTACCTGGTTCTTCCCAGTACCCCAAGTATTAAAAAAAAAAAAAAAGATATAAAGTTGATCCAAGTAGTCCACCAAATCCAGAGCAGTCCTAATGGGAACCTGTAAATAAACAAACATTACACACATACAAATACATAGTCAGAGACAGACCACAGGAGACAAGGGGGCAACTCCTGCCTCACTGCAGCCACTGGAGACAGACCTCAGGTGGCAGGAGACAGGGAGCAAAAGGCAACTTCTGCAACGTGCAGCCTGTTTCCTGCCCCCTGTGACCGCCAGAGACAGACCACGGGGGGCAGAGGACTGCCTTAGTGCTGCTTATCTTAAAGACCCCACCCCCCCCCCCCCCCCAGCTGTTTAGCTGCTGGAGGTTTCACCAACCCTTCCAGGGTGCCATTTGGGGGACCCTTCTGCCAAATCTGGGTGGATTGGGGAGTATGTTCTAAACCCCCTCCACATTCCCACTCAAATATACACACACACCCCTCCCCCACACACTCCCCACTCCCTTCCTCGAAAATGTACTTACTTGTCCTGCTGTGGACCTGCCAGCAGCCTGGATCATCATATGCAGCTCTACTGGGGAGAGGGGGTGGAGCTTTGTGGCTCCCGCTAAGCACCGCCCCCTCCTCACTGCAGTGCACTGTGGTCCGTAGCTCAGGTATCTTCCTATGTAGGAACTATCAGAGCATCACCCGGCAGCCGCAGTCAGTGGCTTTATTCAGGACAGAGTCTCATGATGCTGACCAGATGCCACTTCTAATACAGAAAACCTCCCACAGCTGTACAGCTGTGGGAGGTTTCACCGACCGTTCTGGGGAGGGAAGGACGATACCCCCATTTGCGGGACCCTCCCGTCCAATACAGGGGGGTTGGCAAGTATGCAGTAACCTAGGCTTACTGACCCAAAACTTTTGGCTTGTCCAATGAGGCCAGGCACCTCAGTGGCATGTACCTTGCAGGTCTCCTGCTCTATGTCACCTAGTGGCAGATACATGCTACTGCCTGAGGTTGCAATGATACACCAATCTACCTAAGAGGAAAAAAAAAAAGCGAGCGAGAGAGAGGCAAACATACACACACACACACACACTTATATAAAACACACATGCCATGTACAGTAGTATGAGGGGTGTTCAGATACAAACAGGAATCTTCTGAGCTATACTATAATTATTGAATAGTTTCCTTCTATCTCCACACTAGTTTTCTATGTAGTCCCTAGCCACTGCTAAACACTTGTTCCAGTGCCCAGAAAACATCTTAATCCCAGAAGAGCAGAAGCCTCTTGACCCAATCTTGCGCAGCATCAATAACCTCCTCACTTCAATGTAATCTCTGCACTTCTAAAAATTTCTGAGGAGAAAGAAATGGCATTTAATTGGTGCTAAATCTGGGCTATGTGGAGGGTGTGGGAAGACATTTTATCAGAGCTCTCCTAACATTTCCACCGCCAAAGCTGTAGTCGGAGGCCGTGCATAGTCTTCATTGCTTCAGGCCGATAAACATGTGGTTCAACTTCAACTCTCTCTGGACCCCCTCTCAACTACTTGCACCAATCATACACTCTCGACTAAATGAGAAACACTTATCTCCAAACTGATTTTTAATTCTGGAATAAATCTAAGATGGAATGACACCTTCATTTGTCAAAAATGTTAAAACAATTTGCCATGTAACACTACTGTCCATCTCCTGCACTTGTACTAAGAACAGTCATGTCTACTCTGCAACTTGAACAGAGCATGAAAATTTCTATTTATAACTGAACACCCCTAATATTAAAGGAAGATCTCAACAAGTATGACATAACTGACTAGTAGGTGGAACCTGCACTTATGTGTGGCGGCTCCACAGTGCCGAAATACACCCCACTATAAAGTATAAACAAAGTAAAGAACTCAGTGCTGTAATAAATCACCGGCGTCATTCATATTACAGTGATTTTACAACCGTATTTCTCGGTGTGTAATGTACGTCCATAAAAAGTAGTGACCGGTCACTTCTTTCGGGTGCTTATGTGCCGAGAAATAGTAACATATATGAGCATAGAGCTGCCTCACGTTGAAAGTACGCGCTGGCCAACGCATATTTTCAACAGCGCTACTGAAAGCATAATGCGGTGTGTACCTGTGTGTACCCCAATACGTCATCTGAACATACCCCAAGTATACAGTATTATGTAACCAGTATATCTGCAGTGAAGAATATAGCCAAGTTTATCAGGGGAGTATACACATGCACGAGTCAATTAATCCGGATATCTATGATTGTGACTTCTCCCGTGCTTCCCCCATACTCTGGAACTCACTGGCCCCCACACCTCAGACTCTCCCCCACTCTCACCAGCCTCAAAAGCAACCTGAAAACCCATCTCTTCAGGATTGCCTATAACCAACAATAACCCTGCTGTCACTACACTATCCACAACCATGTCTGCCACTCACCTTCTGTCTCTTACCACCTTCCTTGTAGACTGTAAGCCCTCACGGGCAGGGACCTCTCTCCTTCTGTACCAGTTGTTAGTTATTAATTTGTCACCTTTGTACTTGTTTGTCCTATGTTATGTATGAAACCTGAATGTACAGCGCTCTGGAACCAAGGGCGCTCAAAAATAAATAATAATAATAATTGTGTTTATGCATTATCCATTATTTGTGAAAGCGAAGACTCATAATAGTCAATTATATTTTTGGGCCAAACCATCAAATGGTCTGGATTCCATTTACAAGCTGACTAAACACTAGAGAATTATAAAAGGGTTGTCTGACTACAAAGATTAGCTTTCAACATGCAGGGACAAGTAATTGAAGACTTTTTCCAAATATATTGTTTTGTTTTTTGTTTTTTTTTTTTTTTTTTTTTGCTTTGTTGAGTATATAAGAGATATTTTATCTGCTTTGACTGTACACAGGTTGGCATCTGAGAACAGGGACTGATGTCCCCACAGGTCGGACTGCTGACAGCTTCAGAACAATGTGTTAGCACTAACAAAGAAAGGAGACTAATTATTTGTTTACTTTTGAGCAGAGAGCTTCAGCGCTAATAAGATCTCCTGCTCTCATGTCAGTGAATTACAAAAGATGGAAATACAGAGCTGATATGCTAATCACTGCTACAGAACCACCCACAACCAGACCAGAAAGACATGATGCATGAATGTAAAACTTCTTGTGGCTCTGAAAGAGCATAGTGAGACAACCATTGTAAGGCTAGATCCACACAGCATCGGACAAAAACCATTGTAAAGTCGACCGTTTTTTTTCTTAGTGTATTTGTAAAAACCGCTGTCTGTTCTCGTTTTTTTGCCGTCGGCCTGTACAATCGTTTGTATGGGAAACCGACGACAAAACTCAAAACACCGGCATATTTAGCAACAAGTTCCTAAATCTGTCGGCGTCAGAAAACAAGCAGAAAAAATACCCCCTGTGTAGACTACAGGTGGTTTTTTATATGGGATGGCTGAACGGTCGCATTTTCAGCGGTTTCAGAATCCTAAAACTGCAAAAAAGATCACCATTTTTGTGTGCTGTGTAGGCATAGCCTAAGGCTGATTTACATTTTCTACTAAATGTTGGCACCTTTTCAAATGAAGATAACAGCTTACCTATATCTTTGTAAAAGTTGATAAGCCATAAAGGCTCTTTTTTGTTGTTTAGTACAATCACTGGAAAAACATCAATAGCAGCCTAGACTGTTACAGTTTGCCCCCTTCTGTTTATTAGGTCAGCAGGAGTTTCTGTGTACTGTTCATCTTTTGTTGTTATTGGGTGTGTTTGTAGTGGTTGCTTGCCAACTGTTTAGGACCCTTGCTAGTCAGCTGACCTGACTGTGCACCTAAGCTCATTAGCGTACTCTATAAAGCCCAGGTGATAATGACAATCTGATTACAGAGTTCGGAAGTCCTGGTCCTGTCTAGTTCTGTTGTGTTGGATTGTTTAGTCCTGTCTATTTCAGTAGTTTAAGGCCGAGGTATATTGTTACTTGACCAAGTCACGTTTGGCCTAGTTCTGGAAATTGTAGTTTTTGAACAATATATATTTGGCATTTGTCTAGTTTACTTTGGGTCTGTCCCAGAACTCCCTGGGTCTTAAAAGCACTTTCTGTTTCAATAGTTGTAGGAAAAGGCTTCAGGGTTAATGTCAGGGATAGAGGTTCTCGTGTGAGGGATAGCCATAGCGCGAGCTATTGAGAGATAGCGTAGAGATAGTTAGCAATGTACAGTTATTGCTATTCCTCTCCTGCTCCTGGAGTTACCCCATATTGAATCAACAACACCGTGGACCTGTCTACATTTAATCAACACTCTCTGTATGTGGAATCATTTAGCAGGAAGTATTTTGATTCATATACTTTACATTGCTATTTCATGTGACTGATGGTTTACTCCTCTGTGTCGCCATAACAGCCAGATCAAGTGACGATGTGTCGTTTTAACTTATGGTATTGACTTCCAGAACAACAGCGTTCACAGAACACATTAAAAGCATTGAGGAAACGATGTTATAAAATCTCTATGGTCAGCTTTACTCATGGTCTATTCTTTATATGTAACTTGGACCTAAGGCAAGTTCAATGATCCTTGTCAGTGTTGCTGCAGGCTAGCTACACATAATTCAGAGACAAAATGGTCAAAGACTAAATGTGTGCCACAGAGAAATGTAAAGAATTCTAGAACAACTTAAAATAAACTTACAATGAAAGTAGAAAGAACAGAATTCCTGGAGAATTGGCTACAAAGGCAAGTATCCTCCAAATTTCCCCTGATTAATCCCACAAAGCATAAATGGCTATGCCAACGGCAAAAGTTAGGTTAGTTAAAGAACCTAAAACAAAAAGCAAGCACAAGAGTTAGTCAATAAACTAACTTAACTTTGTTGTTAAGATGGGACAACCAGCCTAAGGGTCAAAAGATGGTTTAAGGGGAAAAAAGACAAATACATTGAAAGATTACACAAAATAACAGCACGTGTAGCCATAATCGTTTAGTTTGTAAGTCAAATTACCTGTTAAGGCCCAGTAGGATTTTCCGACATATTCTTGTGTTAATACAAAAGACACAAGTGCCATACCACCATTCATTATACCAACAAATAATCTTGAAAAAGCAAAGACTTCATAACTGGGAGCCAGAGCTGTTAGATATCCAAAAACAACATCGAAAAATAGTCCTGACAAAAAAAGGGCATAAATCAGTCAAAAGTCCACACATTTCTGAACCATTATAACTATACTTCAGTCAGGGAAGAACACAAATAATAGAGAGCCCCTATGCATATGGGCCCCTTATTTTCAAAACCTGATTTTAGGTATATACGGCATGTCTACCCTTGAGTTTACTTGATAGAAACATAGTTGTAAAATTACAGCAGCCTTATGAGGTAAAAAGGAAAACACGATATTTTAAACTAAAATTTTCCCCCAGTTACCCTCACCCTGCCCAAAAACTGATTTTTGGTATCAAAAACAGCTTACCAGAGATACACATTTGTGATGTCTCTATAGCTTTTTTACGGATATACCTTTACTGTCTCTGCAGTTACCTAATGGATACATAGTTCTGATGGTCATATTACTTGTGACATCACAGTAACAACACATTCATTGCTATGATGTCACAAAAGCTTAAAAGGGTTATCCGGAGTTCAAAGATTAAAAAAAAAAAAAAACACTATAAATAGCATTAACATTGAAAAGCAAAGATATTCCACTACCTTCATGTGTTTATTTTCTTTTTTGCCTCCTTATTAATCAAATTAAAAAAATCCATTTTTTGCAGTAAAATTTTCCGCTTGTGGGAGTGCCCTTTGTTCCAGCTCTTTTTCCCTAACAACTCCCAGACTGCATTGCAATCTAGGATTTCCCTTCACAGTAATCACGCTAGACATTGTGCTAACACAAGTGTGTAATCCCCCCATCTCTGTACTTGGGGTTTCATGATAATTTTTGGCAGTAGGTTTTCAGATTCATTATGTAAAACTCCCCCAAGTTGCAGTCATTTTCATGACAGCAGTGCACAACCCCCCTAGCCCCTGAACTGTGTTTCTTTTGCCCCCCTTAAACTTTTTTTCCCCTTGCAGGCCCTCAAAGATAAGCAAATACTTTTTAGGTCCATCTTAGTTGGGCCCACAGACACAATTTTGTTTTTTTTTTCATCCGTTTAATGAAACATATTTAGGTTATATAGTTACATACTAGTGCATCTCAAAAAATAGAACACTGAACAGGTGACTGATATCAATAATTTAAGTCGAATAGAGAAATCCATATATTGTAGGGGGGCTCTTTCCTCAGTAGGGAATTTAGGGGGTTTTTAAATAAAATACATTTGGGGAGCCATAAAAAACAAAAAGATAGTCCGGAAACCCCCTTTTAAAAACCCCTTAAAAAACCCACCCTGTTTTGCCCTTTCCTGACACAGCCCTTTTTTTTGAAATCTGACATGTGCCCAATTTATTGGGGAATAATTTTTGACACTTTTACCTTTTTCCATGTGACCCAGAGAATTTTTTTCCTCGGGGAAAACATTGTGTTTTAAAGTTAGAAAGAAATTTTTATCCATCCCAACCCTTTGTTTGTTTGTGGAAAAATATAAAAATTTTAAATAAAAAATTTGGGAAAAAAATTTGCGATTTTAAAAGTTGCAAAATTTTTTTGCGTGCAAGACGAAAATTTAAACCCACCAAAAAATATTTTATAACTAGCTTTCTCCCAAATTTTTCCCCCTATGGGTTTGGGCATCTTTTTTTAAATGTTTTTTTTTTTTTTTTACGACATTAGGGGGCCCTTAAAAATTTTTAGTAGAAATTTTTCACATTTTCAAGAAAATTTGCAATTTTTTACATTTTTTTAGGGCCACCCCCCAAGTTCGTCGTGGTTTTGGGGGGCCCTGCATTTTAAAATTTAACCCCCATAATTTACCCCAAAATTGGGGAAACTAGCCCCCTTAACGTATTTACAACACTTTTAGTTTTTTTTTGGGAAAGGGGCAATGAAAAGGGGGAAAAAAAAAGGGCAGTTCGGTCAATTTTTTTTTGAGTTTAAATTTTTTAAGCATTCGCCTTTGCAGTGAAAATGATGTGAAAATTTTTACTAGGGGGGGGTCGGTACAATTAAAATGATATAGATTTTATATATTTTTTTTGTTTTATTACTTTTCACGTAAAAAAACGTCTATTTTAAAAAAATTTCGTTTTTAAAGTTTTCCCATTCTGACAGCCCCTAACTTTTTATTTTTCTGTGTGGGAGAGCTGTGTATGGGCTTTTTTTTGCGGGGTGAGTTGAATTTTTATTTTGGGACTAAAATTTTGGGGTGCAAGATGCGATGTTCACTTTTTATTAAGGGTTTTTTTGAATGTTTGAACAAAATACAGCAATCTTGGTTTGTGTTTTTTTTTTTTATTTTTTTTTAGCGGTCACCCGGGACGGGTATATATGCTTTGGGGGCTTTAAATCACAGGTCAATACGATTACACCGATACCAAAATTTTTATTTTTTTTTTATTTTTTAAATGCCTTTAAAAACAATAAAAACACTTTTATTTAACCAGGGGAAAAAACGTTTTTTTCATCCCCCTAGTCTTTGGGGCCATAAATTTTTTAAATTTTTTTTGTGCTTGGAGCTGTGTTTGGGACCTTTTTTTTTCGAGATGAGGGTTTACGTTTTTATTAGTATCAATTTTTGGGGGGGCAAAAGGTTTTTGATCCCCTTTTTAAAACCATTTTTTGGAGGGCCCGGGTGAAGAAAATTTCGGGAAACCTAGTAGTGTTTTTTATTTTTTTTTTAAACCCGGGCTCACCCGGGGCAGTATCCGTGATAAGTTGCTTTTTTTTTTTTGGGGGCGGGTACGTTTAAAGGCATACCCTATTTATTAAATTTTTTTTTTTTTGAAGGGACTTTAAAAAAAAAAAAAAAGTTTTTTTTTGGTTTAAAAAAATATTTATGCATCGCTAAACTTCTGAGGCTATTTAAATTTTTTTTTTTTTCCGGTTTTTTTTTTTAAGAGCTTTATAAGACTTTTTTTTTCGGGTTAACTTTACTTTTTAAATTTGGGACAACCCTTTGGCGTTTCTAGGAGTTTTTGATTGCTTTTTTTTTTCCATTTTTGTGCTGCGGGATGAAAAAATAAAACTTAATTTTTTGTGATTGTTTTTTTGTTTTTTTTTTCGGGGTTGACCTACGGTTAATTAACAGACAGATTTATAGGGAGGTCTTTTACGCCCCGGGGCGATCCCAAAATTGGGTATTTATTTTTGATTTTTTTTTGGGGGCGATTGCCGTTTTTTAAAGGGGGAAAAGGGCGGTTCATATTTTTATTTTTTTTTCGTGTTTGTTTTTACTTTTTTTTTCACTTTTTTTTTTTCTTTTTTTTTTCATTTTTTACATTTTTATTTTATTTTCCCAATAGGGGATTTGAATGAGAGATTTTTAGTTTTTCTCATTCAAAGGAATCAGTGCATAGCTTGTTGCATGATTGGTTCCTATACAACGTCGTCCACGTGCCCGAACTCCCCACGGGGCACGGCCGGGCATCGTGAAGTCAAAAAACCCGGAAGTCATTCTCTGCCTTCCGTGCTGTCTGTCAGAGGGCAGGAGCGAAAGGTTTGTGCGATCGTGCGTGCTCCCCGCCGACAGAGAGTGGGGAGCGATCCCCCCCTGCGTCCCCCTTAGTTTTGCGACCCCGGGGATTGTGCGATAATTAAGGGTTTTAACCGCCCCCCCCCCCCCCCCGGAGGTCCCGGGGTGGTGCCGACTTTTTGGGATGTCAGCTGTAATATCAGCTAACCCCCCCGCGCCGATCGGGGCAAAATCTGTTTGATTCGCGCGTCCTCAGGAGTACCATGTCCGGTGCGTGAACCCCAAACCACCGGGCGTTGGAAAGTCTAAAGGTCGTTAAGGGGTTAATTTTCAATGATATTCTAATTTTTGAGATACACTAGTAAAGTCTGGACTTTCAGCTTTCATTTGCGGGTATCCACATAAAAATTGGATGAAGGGTTTAGGAGTTTTTAGGAGGTACACTTCCATAACATGTGCCACCCTTTTTAAAGGGACTATAAGTAATTGGACAATTGACTCAAGGCCTGTTTTATGGGCAGGTGTGAGCAATTGCTTTATTTTTTCATTCTCAATTGAGCAGATAAAAGGCCTGGAGTTGCATTTGGAAGATTTTGCTATGAAGAAAGCATGTGGTCAAAAGAGCTCTGCATGCTGGTGCAAGCCAGTCTTAAGCGAAAAAAGCCAGCACAGTTCTGGAAGAACATTCTTTGGACAGATGAAACCAAGATCAACCTCTCCCAGAATGATGGAAAGAAAAAAGTATGGCAAAGGCGTGATACAGCTCATGATCCATGATGGCTTGGGCACACATGGCTGCCAGTGATACTGGGTCACTATTGTTTATTGATGATGTGACACAGCACAGAAGAAGCTGGATGAATTCTGAGGTATTCAGAGACATACTATGTGCTCAAATCCAGCCAAATGCAGCTAAACTGATTGGTCGGCTTTCATAATACAGATGGACAATGACCCAAAACAAAGCCAAAGCAACCAATGAGTTCATTAAAGCGAAAAAGTGGAATATTCTTGAATGGTCAAGTCAGTCACCTGATCTCGAACCCAATTGAGCAGCATTTCACTTGTTAAAGACTAAACTTCAGACAGAAAGGCCACAAACAAACAGCAACTGAAAGCCGCTGCAATAAAGGCCTGGCAGAGCATTAAAAAGGAGGAAACACAGTGTCTGGTGATGTCCACGAGTTCAAGACTTCAGGCAGTCATTGCCAACAAAGGGTTTTCAACCAAGTATTAGAAATTAACATTTTATTTACAATTATTTAATTTGTTCAATTACTTTTGAGCCCCTGAAATGAAATTATTGTGTTTAAAAAATAATTCAGTTCCTCACATTTTTATGCAATCATTTTGCCCACTGAAATAAAGCTGTAAGTCTGAACCATCCCTGAAATGAAGGAATTGTGTTTAAAAAATAATTTAGTTCCTCACATTTGTATGCAATCATTTTGTTCAACCCACTGAATTAAAGCTGAAAGTCTAAAACTTCAAACTGCATCTGAATTGTTTTATTCAAAACCATTGTGGTAATGTACAGACCCAAAATTAGAAAAATGTTGTCTCTGTCCAAATATTTACAGACCTAAATGTAGTCCTCACTCCCCTGTAACCACTGTAATGTAATTACTTCTATTCTTTCAAAATGCAAACTGGTAAGAGTGAATGCAGCCAGATTGTTCTCTGCTCAGGTCATGCCCACTACAGGAGAGTGTTCCCGCGCGAAGCCTGGCATCAAAGCACACCCACTGAGTGTTGACAAAATATTCATTGAGGCCATGTGATCAATGAACGTTAGATTGTTTGCTGGGGATAGGGTTGAGGAGAGGACAGGGCTCTTTACCTAGTTATACATGAAAAAACTTTGAGACTCTCGGTTCACATATTTTGATAAAAAGATGTTTAAGCTGCCCACGACTTTCAACGTGATCTCAAATCGGGCAGTCCTATCCTATCTTTACCTCTCAATCGAGCCAGATGAAATACTGATATAACATTAATGCAACACAGCTTAAATATAGATCACATATAGGTGCATCCATATTATGAACAACCTGCATAGACTTAAAGGGGTTGTTTCATCATGCTCTATCACAGAGCCTGCTCTTCACAGCCAACTTCAGGCTCCCGCTTCCTGTTCAGGCTGTGGCTGGTTCTATAATACTGACTGACATTTCAGCTCTGCTATTCCTAGCTGAGCCTGTTGGTGGGACATAGATAATGGAGGGCAGAAGTTCCAGAGCTCCGAAGGGTTAGGGTTTGTCAGTAACAAAGCTAAACAAGCTCCTAAAAAGCGCAGCAGGGAGCAATGTCACCATCCTGGCCAGGGTTGCTAAAGGAAGAAAGATTGGGTCGGTAACCTTGGAAATCTTCAAAAGATAAGAACTGCTCTAACTCTAAAAAGCAAAATCAGAAGAGCAATATATTTGGTAATAATCTGTATTTACTTTTGCATACATGTCTAGAGCTAACCAATGATATGAAAATACCCATTTTCCAGCCATAAAACTAATGATGGTAGTGAATGGTATGACTTTAAAATTTGTGAGTTTCCTATACTCCTATAGGAAAAGCTCTGAAGATTAACATGAGCTTCATTTTACAGATAGAAGCAAACAGATTGAATAATGTAGAAGGATCGGCTTGTATGAAAAGCGAGCTGTTGGACTTTGCAAACTGAAATAAGACATGACAATAACAGGTGAGCAGTTGAGACAAGAAATAATTATAAAACTCATTCAAGAAGGTCTTCCAACACAGAGTGTGGAAAAACATGTTGGCTGCTCCCAGTCAGCTGAATGAAAAATGTGGTGCAGGTATAAATAAAATGTTAAGGTTATAAAAGTATTAAATCAAGTAGACCAGGTAAGACATCAAAAGCAAAAAGCAACCCAAAAAAACAAATGGGTGGATAGAGGAGGAGAAGCTTAAGAATTCAACTAAATTAAAAATGTGATCTACAAGTAGAAAAGCTGAATTAAAACACCTAAACAGAAGGAAACAAGGTATCATTCGGCTAAAGAGCAGCAATCATGGACGACTAGAGGAAAGAGATACTCCGTAATGATACACCAGTCTGCACTGGCCGAGGACATGATGCTGGAACATTTTTTGGGGTGTCGTTCAATGAAACTTAAAAGGGGTTTTGTCTCGCTACAATGTTGGGGTTTTTAATTTAAAGTTTTTAAAAAAAAAGAGTTTTGCAAATATTTTCTTAAAAATGTCCATGATTTTGACTAGCCCTGTTGTATTACTACTCCCTTCTCAAATTTCTATGCGCCGACTGTTGATCCTTATCTTAGGGCTGTCGGTTGAATGATATCCCCTTTGAAGACAGGGGGAGAAGAGAGCCCCTCCCCCCAAAAATGCTTTGGGGGGGGAGGAGGACTCTGGTGTCGTGCCCTTACTCCCGGATTAACCCTGTGGGGCCCCTGTTCCCCTGCTCTTACACAAAAGGTGTGACAGAGTGACCCTGTCTGTTACTATATCTGATATGTCTTTGGAATGTGCTATCTAATACTATAAGATCGGGGGCATGTGAATCTTTATGCTTCCTGTATTGTGAAATCCTGATATGAAAACACTGCCCTTGTGTTGTGGAGTGTGGAACTTTTAGTAAGCGGGGGTAAGGAAACATGCATCCCCCCGCTTATAGCATACACAGCATTAACGACCCCTCTACACTCAAGATCAGCCCTCTCCCGCAAAAAAGACCAGGCAGGCACACAAGGGTGAACTTTGGAGCAAACCCCCCCCCCCCCCCCCTGTATAAAAAGTTATAGTGCCTTTGGGGGCTGATGGGAGGGGGGAGGGGCAGAAAAGGAAAAACCAAGAAAAACACGCCCCCTCAGTTCAAATTACCAGGGACATGAAGGTGAAAATCGTAATAGACAACTCCTTTTAAAATGCGCCCGAAGAAAAACAATCCAATTTCCCCCTCTTTTTTTATATAGGGTTACATGTCAGGTAAAAGGACCAGGAGAGAGAGCAACATTCCCGCAACAGCCAATGCGGAGATGGACATAGAAATATTGAACTTTTTTCATTCCAATAGGTTTGATTAAGTCATTTTTCAAAATGATAATGCATCTGGACACAGAGCAAAGAGTGGTTTGCCCTGTGGCAAAGGCACATTAATTCAACAATATGGCCAGAAAATAGTCTGGTTGTCAATGCTGTTGAAAATTTATGGTGGAAAGTTAAAAACTTAGGCCGTGACAAGGTTTTATCATGCAAAGCTGATCTGTTAACCACAGTTCAATTTATTCAGGCTGTCATAAAAGCTGGAGGTGAAGCAACAAATTACTTACCGTATATACTAGAGTATAAGCCGACCCGAGTATAAGCCGAGGCACCTACTTTTGCCACAAAAACCGAGGAAAGCTTATGGATCGAGTATTAAGCCTTTCGGTGAAAACGGCAAGCGGCTTACAATTTTTAAAAATAATTTTAGATTAACAATAAAATTCCATAGGCAGTTTTATGTCACCCATAGTCATGATTATAGGCTGGTATTAGGCTGTTTAAGTCCCAAATAGGCTGAGATAGGCAGTTTAAGTCCACAATTGGCAGATATAGGGCAGCTTTATGTCCCCCATTAGCAGATATAGGCAGCTTTATGTCCCCAATAGGCAGATATAGGCAGAATTTTTGTCCCACAATAGCAAGTTATAGGCAGATTTATGTCCACCATAGGCTGGTTAAGGCAGTATATGTCCCTATATTGGTCCTCTAGGCAGCTATAGGCAGGGTAGAGGCTGGTATAGGTCATTAGGCAGGCATAGGGCAGGGGATAGGGTCATCTAGGCAGGCTTAGAGGCCAGGTATTGGTCCTTATAGGCTGGCTATAGGCAGGGTATAGGTCATCTAGGCAGGCTATAGGCTGGGTATAGGTCCTCTTGGCGGGATATAGGTCCCTCTAGCAGGCTATAGGATCCTCTAGGCTGGCTATGGTCCTCTTATGGCAGGCTATAGGTTCCTCTAGGCTGGCTATAGGCAGGTATAGTCCTCTAGGGCTGGATATAGGCAGGCTATAGGCAAGTATAGTGCAGAGTATAGGTCCTATAGGCACGGGTATAGGCAGGCTTTTATGGGGCCAGGTATGGTACTCTAGGAAGGCTATAGGCAGGGTATGGCAGGATAGGTACTCTAGGACAGGGTATAGGCAGGTATTAGACAGGGTTTAAAAAAAAAGTAGGCCCGCTGTCCGGATCCGTGCTCACTGAGGAGTAGCTGTTAACTTAAGAGTTCCATGTTCGGCGCACAGGCAATCGCAGCGTTCAGAGAGCCGCAGTGAACGAGTATAAGCCGGGGGGATTTTTAAGCACCCCATTTTTTGTGCTGTAAAATAAATCGGCTTTTACTCGTGTATATACAGGTTTTTTTTTTTTGTTATGTTTCAGAAAGGGTAGATTCTACTTAGGGGAGAGCACCATATATAGGGGTGTGGAGATTCGACAATTGCACTTTTTGCACACCACGAAGAATCTGCATATCACAAAGGCATTATGGGAATGAGCTGAGAAGCTCTGGCGCCTCTTTTGGATGTTTCTCAATCCTCAATGTGATTTTGACCCACTGGATCTTTGGAATCAAGAGGGATTTTTTGCCAAGCCAACATCACTCATCTTGCATAACAGGCTGTTTCGTGGTTTTGCCCTCATCAGTACAGTGCAGAGCGATGCTAGCTTGGATGAGTGGGAGGCTATGGAGTGCTCAGAAAGGGTAGATATCTCCATATAGGTGTGTGGTAGATTCGAAATTGCCTTTCAGACACTCACGAAGCATCTGCATGTGATATGATATTATGATTGTGATATGATATGCTGATGTTTCGTGGAGTGCCAAAAGGCATTTTTCGAATCTCCAACACCTATATTGGGCTCTCCCTAAGGAGGATCTTCCTTTCTGAGTACTATTGCCGTTCCACTCAGACGAAGCCAGGCATCGTTCTGTCTGTACTGACGAGGGGCAAAATCTTCTGAAACGGCTTATACAGATGCGTGATGCTGGCTTGGTTAAAAGTCCCTTCTTGCTTCAAAGATAAAAGTGGGTCAAAAGCAAATTGAGGATTTGTATACATCCAAAAGGCGGCGCTAGAGATTCTCAGCTCCTTTCCCCATAATCCTGGGATTTGTTTGTGTCATTAATGATTCCACCCATTTTTTTATTTTATGGATCTGAAAAAAAAAAAAAAAAACATCCCCCTGCTAAGGCCACTTCATATATACATGGACAAAACTTTTGGTAACCTTCCATTGGAGAAAGAGACAAACCCACAATGATCACTGAAAACTTGAAACCGTCAAAAGTAATAGCAAATTAAAATTTAAACGGGCCTGGACAAAAATTACGGTACCCGTGGAAATGATTGAAAACCATTTCACCATAGGGACATGTTAAACAAAAGTGTGTCCTGTAATGAGCATCACCGGTGTCTTGAAATTTGTAATCAGTCAGTCTGCCTAGTAAAAGAGTGAAAATTAGTCACTCTGCTATTCGGTATCCTGGTATGTACCACACTAAACATGGACCAATTGAAGCTAAAGGAGAGAGTTGTCTCAGGAGATTAAAAAGAAAATCATAGACAAACATGTTAAAAGGTAAGGCTGAAAGACCATCTCCAAACAGCTACATTTTCCTGTTACTACAATTACACATATTATTCCGAAGTATAAGGTCTATGGGACCGTAGCCAACCTCCCCAGATGTGGCTGCAAAAGAAAAATTATGACAATTGAAGAGACAGACAATACGAATGGTAACCAAAAAGAGTCGAGAACATCTTCCAAAGAAATTATAGGTGAACTCCGATGTCAAAGTAGATCAGAGCCAGATTGCAGCATCTGTCATTCTCTTTGCCTAAGCACACTTAACTTAAAGCCGACCAAGGAGAAAACCACTGTTGCAAGAAAATAAGAAAAAACAAAACTGGAATTTGCCAAATTGCTTATTGATAAGCCATAAAGTTTCTGGGTGCATGTCCTTTGGACACATGAGACAAAACTGCAGTTTTTTGGAAAGTCACATCAGCTCTATGTTCATAGACACTTAAATGACCCATACAAAGAAAAGAACATTGCACCCACTGTAAAACATGGAGAAGAGCGTTTTGAATCTGTGCAGGGTACAAAGAAATCAAGACTATGAAGGCATTGTGGAGCAAAATGTGCTGCCCAGTGTCAGAAAGCTTGGTCTCAGATGCAGGTCATGGGTTCTCAAACAGGATAATGACACAAAACACACAGCTAAAAACATCCAAGAATAGCTAAAAGCAAAGTGTTGGACTATTCTGGTGGCTTCTATGAGTCCTGAAATAAAACCTATTGAACATCTGTGGAAGGAGCTGAAATCTGCAGTCTGGATAAGGCACCTTCAAACCTAGTTAAAGGGGAGTGTTTGTTCACAAGAAATGGGCCAAATACCTGTGGACACAGGCAGAGGTCTCATTGAGAGTTACGGAAATCATTTGTTTGCAGTTGCGATTGTCTCAAAAGGTTGGACAACGAAATATTAAGTTGAGGGTAGCATCATTTTTGTCCATGCCAGTTTTATTATTTATTTTTAATCGTTCAGTTTAACCACAATTCAAATGCAAATGTTGTTTTAAATTGTTGAATTTTCAGTAAATTTTAATAATAAATATTAAATTGTAATATTTTTATTAATTGTTTATGTCTGTTTCAAATTATTTCCTGTGCACCACTGTGGGTTTTTTAGTCTTTCTTTATCAGAAAGGGTACAATCAATTTTGTCCATTTGTGCACACTTGCACCTGTGTTTTATAGCCGATGCCAGACGGCAGTGGCTTGGATCAAAGAAAACCTCAAATCTGCCCATTTAAAATGGTTGTTGAGCAAACAATATCAAATGGTGTCTACATTTCTTTGTCTGTGATGATTTTTTGCTTAAAAGCAGTTTCCCTTTGCCATGTAATCCTACAAGACCTAGGATTTTTTGCCTATCATCTTTCTTCTCAATGTCCGCCTCCGTGAACCCCCTTGGATTCTTATATAATGCTGAAGGCCTAGGGAGGAAGCACCAAAAGGGTCTGGCTTCCCAAAAAAAAAAAAAAAAGTCAAACCCTTTGTGACTGAAGCATCCCAGGCAGTGAAAATAGCAGCAGAGGACGCCTAGTAAAGGCTTCAAGGGAAACCATGTTACTACTCCTATTACATCCTGTAATAGGGGAATATCAAAATTCCAAAATACAAGAATACAGAAGTATTGCAGTGTTATGTACATGATTGCATGTTCAAATTCCCAAAAGGGATCAAAGTAGCAGAAAAAAAAAAGAAATGATAAAAATTTGGTGTGCCCTCAATTATTACAACTCGGTGCATCAATGCCTAAATACAGGACTGGTACAAAAGTGAGTACACCCCTAAGTGAAAATGGATAAACTGTGCTCAATTTGCCATTTTCCCTCCACAGTGTAACAAGGTCTCAGGTGTGAATTGGGAGCAAATCTGTTAAATTTGGTGTAAGGGTATGTTTAGGCTATGTGCACACATTTTATGCACAGCAATCCGCCAGAGTCCTACAGAATATGCAACATGTTGCATGTTCCGCTGGATTTTAAACTCATTGGTAAAAAGCCTGTGCTGTATAGACTACAGCACAGGCATTTCATTGCTGTCCATGCAGCCCAGTGTACCACTTGATTTATTGGAGGATTCAAAATACTGAAACTCTGACAGTATTTCTGTGCTGAGTAGACATAGCCTTTACACGGCTGATTTAGACGCTGAATTTTCAGCATCAAAACCTCATCTGAAATGTAGCACTTTTCAGACAAGGTTTTGATCAGGTTTCCAACAAGGTTTTCCAACACTGTTTTCTTTCTGAAACACCCATACAAATTAAAAGACAGGGCAAAAACCACAGCGAAAACCACGTCAAAAACTACAATGAGGTTTAGGACAAGGTTTGGAAGCTCTCTATTGATTCCTATTGGGATTTTCAGTATTGAAAATGCTTTAAGATTTGACATGACACTTGTTTTCCACGCTTCTTTGAACGCTGTTTTGGGCGCTGAAAAAGGAGCGAAAAAAACCTTGTTGTGTGTGAACTACAATGGTGTTTTACACGGGGATCAATGAAAATGGGGCATTTTGGAGACTTTATTTTACGCTGTTTTGGGCGAGGAAATGCTCTGAAAAACAGCGTAGTGAACATATCCCATAATACTCTCTCATACTGGTCACTGGAAGTTCAACATGCCACTTCATGACAAAGAACTGAGGATCGGAAAAAAAATTTTTTGTTCTACATAAAGATGGCCTAGGCTACAAGAAGATTGCCAACATCCTGAAACTGATCTGCAGCACCGTGGCCAAGACCATACAGAGGTTTAACAAGACAGGTTTCACTAAGAACAGGACTCGCAGGTCAACCAAAGAAGTTGAGCGCAGAGACTGACTTTTCAAAATAGACGTATGAGTGTTGCCAGTATTGCTGCAGAGGTTAAAAGGGTATGAAGTCAGCCCGTCAGAACTCAGACCATACGCCGCACACTGCATCAAATTGGTCTACATGGCTGTTGCCCCAGAAGGAAGTCTCTTCTGTAGTAGATGCACAAAAAAGCCTGCAAGCAGTTTGCGGAAGACAAGCAGACTAATTGCATGGAGTAATGGAACCATGTCTTTTGGTCAAATGAGACCAAAATAAACTTAGTTTGTTTAGATGGTGTCAAGCATGTGCTGGGGCACCAGGTGAGGAGTACAAAGACTAAGTACAGTCAAGGGCCATGGTGGTGGAGTGTCATGGTTTGGGGCTGCATGAGTGCTGCCGGCTGTGGAGAGCAACAGTTCACTGAGGGAACCATGAATGCCAACATATACTGTGACATACTGAAGAAGAGCATAATCCCCTCCTCTCGAAACTGGGCCGAGGGCAGAATTCCAACATGATAGCAACCTCACGCACACCTCCAAGACGACCAGTGCCTTGCTAAAGAAAATGAGGGTAGAGGTGCTGGACTGGCCAAGCATATTTCTCAGGCCTAAACCCTAAGAAGCATCTGTGGGGCATCCTGCACATTGAAGGTGGACGGGAAGCAAGGTCTCTCAACATTCTTGCCAGCTCCGTGTTGTCAATCATGGAGAATGTGGAAGAGGATATCCAGTGGTTGCAACCTGTGAAGCTCTCATGAATACTCCTTGCCCAAAGAGAGTTACGGCAGTGCTGAAAAATATTGGTGAACACACAAAAATATTGAAACTTTGCACAAATCGTACAATTTTCACTGGACTCACTTTAGTTGCCAGTGGTTTAGACATTGTTGGCTGTGTGTTGGTTATTTTGAGGTCACCACCTATTTTTACCTGTTATTCAGTTGTACACTGATTACATTACATTGTATCACAGTGTCATATCTTCAGTGTTGTTCCATAAAAAGATATATGATATTTACAAAAATGTGAGAGGTGTACTCCAGACATGTTTAAGGGAGGTGAGAGGCAACCAAGTGTCACATCAGACCATTTGTATCTGTTTACATCAGCGTGGTCTGCGGCTAGACACTGAACACTACATCAGGTTTTCATCATTTTCTTGATGGGGCCAGGTGGGCAATCTTTACTGGATGAGAGAACCTGTGGCTCCTCAGTGTGGTTCAGTGATGAAAGTCGATTCACTCTCAGCAGAAATGGTCGGCAACAATTCTGGAGATGTCAAGGAGAGCACTGTGCATCAGCCAGGTTAAGTACCCTTGCCAGTTGTCTATCATGCAGACCATATTAATGTAAATGGTTATGAATGGTCTGATGTGACACTTGGTCCTCACTGCACGGATTTGCCGGCGGACGGTTTATTAGCCTGCCAGCGGTCCAAAAAACATAGAACATGTTCATTCTTCCACCCGGTTTTCGGGCAGAATATGAACATGTCTAAGCGAAGCAGATAAAAGCCCTCCCTGTGCGGCCATGTGCATGGACGCAAAACAGAGCAAATACTGGTCGGATAATCCGACCGGTATTTGCTCACTGTCGTGGGGACGCGCCCATATAGAGGGATTCTCAAAATGTTGAGTGAGTGGCTAGACGGCCTAGTGTTTATGTTGTGTTCATTGTATACTGAACTGCGTGTCAAAGGCTTGGATAATGAAGCTGACACAACACTTCTTCAAACTGACCATAGCCAGAGTGACCTGTGTACTGGGTGCCAGTGACTGTTTTACAAAAATACGGTGATCCCAGAGCTAAAGTTATCTCCATGCTAGTCCAAAATGGCGGACAAACATGAGTTAATGCTCATAACATACATACACATATATTCACATTAAAAGCCAGAATTCCTGTTTTTTGGGCAGAAGTATAATTGTAAATTTTCCTTTCCTTTTTCCTCACCATTTTTTAGAAGATTCTCAGTTCATTAAACAGTAGATAAGTTGGGACCATTAAAAATACTGGTCCTTCAAAAGAAAAAGAACATGGGCACAGACAACAAATAAATATAAAACCGTTCCCTGTACTAACCAAAACTAAAAAATATTTGCGTTATATTTAATAAATGTACTTGTTGTGACTTACATACAAATTCAACTTAAGAACAAACCTACAGTCCCTAATCTGTTCATAACCCAGGGACTGATTGTAGCTCCAAACATTGATGTAAGCAGAGGCATGTGACTGCTGCAGCAGTGACATCCCCATTTAGAAGTAGAAGAAAAAAAAATGTAGGGACCCAGCATTGATATGGATGAGCGGGGGGGAGATAAATAAAGGCATTTTTTTTTTTTTTATTATTATTATTGGGCATTATTGGAGCTTGATTCTTTAGAGGAGCCAGACAACCTCTTTAAAATAGCGGACATTTACCTATTTGAGGTATAGTCCATGAGAATGTTCAGCTAATAAACATTGTTTGGTGTCTGTGATTTCTTTTAATTTGACACTAAATAAAAATTACCTTCGTAAACACCCTCGAAGTGTGGCAATTCCATAATTTTAGCTGGTATTTGTACCAGCGGAAACCCACTTGAAAACTCACAGAAGATTAACTCACAAAAACCTGCTTTTGATGACAGACCAGCTTACCCAACAGGAGCAAACTTGTGATGCAACAACAGATATTCTCTGCCTAAGGGTATGTTCACATGGCTTATTTTGGGATGTATGTCGCGGCGTACTGCGCTCTAAGGAGATATTCACAAGGATTATTTGGGGCACGTATTTCAGACGTATTTCGATGCCGCTAGTGAGCGAATTACGGGCTGAAATCTGGTCATGTAACTACGGTATTTCCCACAGTTCTCATAGAGAACTATGGTTTCCACTTGCGAATACGGCGAGCTGGGAGTAAGTGACATGTATTTTCTCACGGCGGGTACACGTAGAGGATATGAATGTGAATGGGGGACGCTAACCCCCCCACTCCCCCCCCGCATACAGCAACACGGCGTAATTGCGGGCGATATCTTGTACCCTCAATTACGTAATGTGGTTATGCCGTGTGAACACAGCCTTATACGAGCGAAATGTGCCCCAATAATTACTGTAATCCACAGTTCTCATAGAGATCTATGGATTACACCGCCTCTCCCCGCTCGTACAATACGATCGTATTTTATGCGCAGGGAGATAAATGACGCAAAAGCGCCGTAAGCAATGCATGTCCATGGGGTCTGCGGGCTGCCTCCCCCCACGTTGCAGGAGTAAGCGCCGATCAGCGCGACTGCGCAAACAACCGGCGTAATTGCGGGGCATACGGTACGCCCCGCAATTAAGCCGTGTGAACATACGCTAACACCGGCTGTGATTTCAAACAGAAGTTATTCTGATTAAAATCTACTGTGATGTCACAGCAGCTTATCTGATGGAAATACATTTGTGATGTCAAAATTACCTAGAGCTCTGAAACCTGTGCTATCACTAAAGGCAAACAGTATAAACAGTATATAACATTTCAATTTGAGCTGCGACTCTTCAGAAAATCCTTCATTGTACACTAGAGCTCACTTCTAAGAAACAGGGGGCTTGTGGTCTGTAGTTGCATATTAAGTAATAGATCATCCAGTTTTTACTTACGCACTTTTACTTGTATATATACAGTATATATGAACTGAGAATGTGTACCACAAGGGTTCTCTCTCAATGCATTTTATCACATTTATATATAGGTAATGATGTTTTTCACATATTTTATTAAAAAATGTATACTGGTTCTACAGATTCTAATACATAAATTTATTCCCCTTTGGTTTATTTATGTGAATGCAGTGCCCGATGCAAAATTTATATTACCTTATGTGCGAGTTTAATACAACCACTTACATCCTGTGCTGCTGAATTAATTTTTACTGTGTTTGCATGCGATTTATGAAAGATTAAATAAAAAAAGAAATTATAAAATTTTTTAAATAATTTTTTTTTTTGGATGGTTGATTGCGCATTCATTTGTAGGATAGTTTTTCTCAGAGAATAACCCTTAGGTAACTAAGGTACGGTAATTGTTTTCACTGGGTTGTGTGGATTTTAGCTTACCTGAAAGCAGATACCTACAGCAGAGGGCCCTACTGCATAAAAATATCTAGGGCATGTCCCCACGGCACGGGCTTACGGACGGTTTTACAGACAGTTTGCGGTTTTGCAGACTGTCTGAAAAACCATCCGCAAACGAACACACCGGGCTTCTATGGAAAACCCTGCAGCAGTCCCCAAAAACCGCCGGCTGCCTTAAAAAACATTCTGCATGTTCATTCTTCCGTCTGGTTTTCGGACGGAATATGAACACCTCAATGGGAGGGGAAGGGCTTTTCTCCGCTCATCCCGGAGAAAAGCATTAACCCCCATGGCCGTAGGGAAGGCCCACAAACCTAACAAATCCCGGTCGGATAAACCGACCGGTATTTGTCCTCTGCCGTGTAAATGGGCCCTTAGGCTCCTTCACCTTCAGCTGTAATTTAATTACAGTGTGATACTTACCATAGACCACCATATCGAGGGCTTTCCTGAAAATACTACTGTACTAGTGGATAGAAAGGAGAATAATCCTTTAAATGTTATCTAGTAGAGAGGATGAACCACTATTATTTTCGGGTTCCCTTCCTTTCAGGGCCCCCGGGTAGCAGCACTGGTTGTACATGTTGTAAAGTAAGTCTCCTTTTGCCTACAGGACAGAATGTTAACATCTGTTCACCAGTTTATGGGATTATAAATGAACATTTATGAGCAGAAACCTTCTACTGGTTGATGCAAATAGCTGCAGAGTTTAACTAATGCTATTAATACGGATCAGCAACGTTATAAACTTTATTATTAACATCTAAATGACTTTCACTATGCATACATCTGCATCAGGAGCTCTGTGCTAAACCTTAGGATTCTTGTTGCTGTTAAACTGAGCTTAAAGTGGTTGTCTCAATACAAAAAAAAATTGGCTTTTAACATGTAGGGAAAGGTCATTGAAGACTTTTTCCAAATACACTCTTTTGAGTTAAGACAGATTGTATCTGCTCTGAGTGCACACAGGTTTCATTAATTACCGTAATACTCTCCTTTTCTCTCTGTGCGCTCTCTCTTATCTGACAGCAGGTAGTGACGTCACAAAACACAGAGATTACTTGTATTTACTTTTAGCACTGAAGCTCTCTGCACTATAGATAACATCTCCTGCTCTCATGTCAGTGTAATTAGAAGAGCTGTGAATACAAAACGGATATGCTAATCACTGCTATGGAATAGGATGCATGAATATAAAGTTGGTGAGGCAACCCATTTAACAAACAGCTTTATGAGTCAGTGGAGAAGAATTGGAACCCTTTAGCAGTGGGAGAAGGGTATATGCCATTGCCATGGAGCAGGAAAAACACTGCACCAGGGGAAAAGATTCTGCTCCCAGGGCAAACAGAGTTCAGCAAAATTTTTCACCTGCTTTCAAAGAAGTAGAAGAGTTCAACCATTCATCAAAACTGACTGTGGCTGAGGCAATTCCTTTATAACCTGACATTGTTAGAGATGTTGCCCCTGTGGTCACCGCTTTGCCTCCAACCCAAGTTAGTGTAAAGAGGCCGTTCTCTAGCCTGGAAATAATGAGATCAGATGTGAGGTCATGTATGCAGGATCTGATGGAGGCAATACTATTTCTCAGCACAAATTCAGAAACTCCACACAAATGTTCCTGCAGTGTTTTGCATATTTACAATTTTTTTGTGTTCTAAAGACACATCCAATAAATATATTTTACACTGACAAGCAAAATGGTAACATTGTTTTGAACTTGTGACTTTCAGGCTCTTTATCTCACCATCCACTTCAACTTTGTAAATGAGGCCACTGTAATTTTATATACAGTCATCTTACCTATCTTATACATAAATTTGACTTGCAAGTATTTAGCATCTGCTTAGTTCTGCAGATCTTGTTATGTAACTGCCATGTTACTGTTTTGCTCCTAAGGGCATGTCCCCATGGCACATGTTTTCGGCCAGTTTCTCAGCTGGTTTGCGGTTTTTCAGACCGCCTGAAAAACCATCCGGAAATGAGCACAATGGTGCTCTATGGAAAACCCGTGCAGCTGTCCCCACTGCACGGGTTTTCCGTCCGGCGGTTTTGCCGCAAAAGATTGTGCTTGCACAATCTTCCGTGGAAGCCAATGTGAAGGGGGAGGGCTTTTCTCCACTCATTGCAGAGAAAAGCTGCCCCCCCCCCCATCAGCCGTGGGTACGGCCGCAAAACAGGACAAATACCGGCCGGAGAATCGGCCGGTATTTGTCCTGTGCCGTGAGAACGCGCCCTAAAAATCAAAATGTTAATTTCTATTATTTTGTTAGTATTTGGGAAATCCACCTTTGGTTTTCAACACTGCCTGAATCCTTCTGGGCTCTGGATCAGATTCAAGCATATCTTGACCAAAATCTGATCACAGGTCTCTTCTACACATTCCCAATGTTGGTGCAGACTGGACTTTGATACAAATACAGCTTTTTCTTCAGCTCTACCCACATGTGTTCAAAAGATCAAAACATTGTTACCCTTTTGCTTGTCAGCGTCTGTTCTACCTAAATAGCTTGATTATTGTATCATAAGGTGATAAACAGCCTGATTTTACCATTTTACTACAGTAAAGTTATCACTTCAACATGAGCCGTGTATGAGGGAGTCAGGAGTCGGAGGTTTGGGAAATTGAGGAGTCAGGGCTTTGGCTTGCCGACTCCACAGCCCTGGTGAAAAGTCTAGGAAACAGCGCTTTGAAGATTTTATCACATACACGGTTGCATTGTTAAAACACCGTAGCAGATTAATGGCGACACAATGGACGCTAACTATGAAGTCTGAATCAGACTGGATCTCCCAAGCCTGAAGGCGATGTAAGGAGAAACTACGAGAAACAACCAGGTGAATAATTGCTTTATATTGCTAAAAAATATGGTGTGAAACCCACTTACACCTGACATTCAAGTTTTTAATGAAGCTGGAATAAAGTTTAATATTTTAAGCAAAGGAAGCTTGCTACGTTTGTATGCCGTTAGCAATAGGATTAATGGAGACACATCGCAACCATTAAGAGGATCAACTCATGACATGTAACGTACGGATTTGGCACATTACACCAGTAGATTATAATATGTGATTATGTTTTGAGGTATTTTCCTCTATTATTTTATTATGTTTAGCACTGTTGTATGGGTGTTTTGTATATACTTTTCTTATGTGTGTGATTATTCATATCTGTATATTTGCACGGATTGCACGGATTACACACTTTTTGTACCTTATCACTTTCTGTAATTGCACTTCCTTTTTATATACCTATACACCTTATGTTGTTGCTTGAGAAAGGCTCTGTTCAGAGCTGAAACGTTGCTGGGATAATAAAAGACACTTGTTCCGAGTAAGTGCTGTCCTCATTACTTTTTTGGGAAATAGCGGCACTCCCTACTGATTATCCGTCTTCTCTAGGCGTTAACACCTTGTTTTAGTTGGGTAATGTTTCAATTATCCAGCTGCGGACCATTATTTTTGAGGGTTTTGATGGAATTTAGTGTTGCTATTATCAAAGAAAATACTTGGAAGTGCTGAAAACACAAATCGTTTGATCAATATTCTTCACATTTTCACCTACCTGTTAAATACACTGGTCTCCGTCCTAGTTTATCTGACAACGGTCCAAACAAAATGTTCCCAATAAGAAGCCCGGCAAATAGTAATGATGATGCCAGATTGACCTTGTATGCTTCGTGCTGTATTAAGTGCCACTATAAAAAGAAAATATAAACATTCTGGATTAATCCCAAGCATGAATTTAATTTGCTCGGTGTGAATAAAGGACCTTGCGCCTTTATATGATCAAACTCTCAATCTGCGTCTGTTCTCCTTGCCTCCTCTGTTACTCAAAAACATCTAACTTAACAGGTCACGGACTCCCATAAAATGAGCAAACTCATGCCAGAAGACATAGCCAACGCATCTACAAATTGGTTGCTGGCACCAAAGCTTTGGGTTATTATCTGTTGGCGTCTATTTGGCGACTCAAGCAAGGTCGAACCTGTGTCTGACAAGGTCTTACTGGCTCCAAAAGTCTACGGTAACTGGTCTGTCCATGCATTATTCTATCAACTTTACTCTTACCTGTTAAAATATACAAATTACAGAGTACCAAGCGCACAACAAATCCTTATAATATCATTTTTGTCCCCTAAAATGCCTCAAATCCCCTTCTTCCGTAAATGCTTCTTCAGGAGTAAAAAACTCCTGAAGAAGCATGTGATGATAGCGTGTGAAACGCATTGAGTTTGTACATTTATTTTAACTTATATGCCAATAAACAGTGGACACCATTTTATAGACCAAGTTTTATTATTATTTAATTTATTTTTTTTTTTCACATTAAAAAACCGGGTTTTATTAAACAGGAAAAAAAAAAGATGGTACAGTCCAATATGCATTAAATACATTAACTAGAGGGTCATAGGAATACGGTTTTTGGATCTTAAAGTAATTTCTGGCAGTCAAAAAAGACTGAAGCCCTCAAGATAAAAAATGCGGGTCGTGGTAAAAAGATGAAGATTTTAAAGAACGGGAGGGAACAGACACCCAATTTTAAAATGTGCTACCAACAGTAAGAATGCAGAAAAAGCAAGAGTGGTACAGCAAATGGAGGGCCAATAACTTGCTGTCCTTCACTCTCCTTTGAGGGGGAAAAAAGAGGCCCTCCCGGGGGGGGGGGAGGGAAAGGAGGGGAGTAAGGTGGGTGATCTAGGGGCCCCAATCGGGGGACTACAGGGGCCCCCAACACTTCGGCCCCTTACTAAACGGGTTAAAAAGATCCACCTTTCCCACTGGTACTTTGGGGACTCAAAGAGGGCTGCACATGGTGACCATCAAACCTTAAATGCAAAATGGGGGTAAAAATGGGAATCACCAGTCGGGATCGGGGGGCCTCCGTCACTCACTCGAAATACAAATCGGTCAGCAAAAGCGGGAAGTGCCGGTAGCGAGAGCTGGCAAGTGGTTGTCCACAAAATTTTTGAACCAGTCTCCCATACCTTATAAACATCCGCCGTCCCCCATCGAATACATTAACCCTCCCATCGGGTTTTTGTGCATCTCCTCAAAACCAGTCCTTATGGAAGGAGGAGTTGCGGTTTCCCCATAACCAGGGATAACCCGGCCTTAGCGCTTTAGCGGAAGATGACTAGTCTACCTTTGATGGGGGGGGGCGAAATCTTGAAGTGCAAAAAAAGAGTGGACAGGGGGGATCAAAAGCCAACTTTACACCCGATATCAAGTCAATTATGTGGATAACCCTAACCCAAAAAAGGCTGGGGGGAAGGACATTTCCCCCAAATGTGCCAGTCGTGCCCCTCCCTAGGGCATCCCCAACACTGTTTTAAAACCGAAGGGTATATAGTGTGCACACGAGGGGACTCTATCCCACCTTTGAATGTCTTTAATTTAGCTCTTGGACTCTTTCGAGATGAGGTTCTGCGACCCAAGACAGTGCTTCGCCCATTCGCCCTCAGGAGCTCCGGGGAGATTTCCCCTCCCAGTAATGAAAGTTAGTTAGATATGCCCCCCGTTTGTGTCAGCAAACGTAAATCCGGACAAAAAAGGGGTGGTGAAGGGGGTTCACACCCCAAATTTTTTCGAAGGTAAACGGGCTCTAGGAGAGCAAAGGACCCCCGGAAAAGCCGAGAAAGACTGAGGACTGTAGAAATGAAATTCGAGAGTCGGGGGCCATCCAAAATCAGCCTTCAAACGGGGTATTTTTTTTACGTCTCACCACAAATATGCCCTTAAAAGCCCAAAAAACCTCTTTTTCCCCCTAACCCCCCCCAAAAGCAAAGCTTTTGGGTATCCCGGGGTTTTACCGGAGCGGGGTAAGAGGACCCCCTGGTTTCGGATGGGAGAGAGGGGGGGAAAATCTCAGAATTCGTACATTTTGTCTGCGTGATAAGGGGGGGAGTATAAACCCGCTTTTTGGGAGCCCACAGGGGGGGGCAACCGGGGGATGCCGTTTTTCGGGGGACCCGAAAAGTTCGGTTTCGATTTGTACCCAAAACTTGAATGGGAATAAAAAAAGCTGTCTAACACCCACTGCTGATGCGCAAAATAATAGGTCTGTAAGTTGGGATTGGGAGACCTCCTCCGCTTTTGGGTTCATCAAGTGGATCTAGAGATCCTTGGGTTTTGTGTGCCAAAAAAAACTGAAGATCGGGGCCTTATGGGGGGAGGAACGACTTAAAAGGGGAGAACCGGGTTTGGTTGAAAAAGACAGCAACCTGGGAGAATGTTCTCTTACTATTTTGATTCCCCCATCCAGGAGAAACCTTATTATCCACCTAAAAGGGTCGACTGCATTGATTTTTGAAAAGGGGGTGGGAAGTTGAGATCAAATATTTTTCCAATTTGCAGGGATATTGCCCCCAGATATTTAAATGGGGGGGACCCCCAGGCAAAGGAAAAATTGTCCTTCATTCGGGCAACTTCCTCAGGGGGGGGGGGAAAGAATTCAAGGCCATACTTTTGGTAAAGTTCATTGTTTTTAAAAATGACCCAAAGGCCGAAACCCTGAAGAATGGGGGGGGCGAAACGTGAGGCCCCGTTACTTACAGTAAGATGTCTGCAAGGTGAGCATTTCACATGGACCTGCCCCTTTATCCCATGACAGCCGGTCATGCGGATGCCCTGAAGTAAGTGTTCCATCTGGGCGTACAGGAGGGGGGGGGCATCCCCGCCTGGTACCTTCGTATAGGGAAGGGGGGAAAAAGAAGCGTGCCTTTTACTGAGCGCGCTTGTGGGTGACTAAAAAGAGCGAGAATCTTATCGTGGGGATGGGGCCTTACCCAAAACGGTGAAAACCCCCCGGGGAAAAAGACAGTCAACCCATCGGGGCCTTTTCTGCGTCCAGGGAGAGAACATAAAGGGGGAGCCTGATCTCACATGATTAATCAATGTAAAAAGTTTTGAGGTGTTATCCCGCTTCCCGGGGGAGAACCCCACTTGATTAGATGTATACGGTCCCCTAAAGGGGTTCAGTCGCAGTGCGATAATTTTGGGGCAAATATTTTTAGTCGGTTTTAAATTTAAAGGAGTTTTGGGGGATAGTTTGAACGGGCTGGATTTTTCCCTTCTTTGGGGATGCCCAGATGTGGGCTTTGAGGGAGCCCGGGACAAAGGAGAGAATGGGATCCCAAATTTGAAGTTAAGCAAAAGGGGGGGGTTTGTCCTCCCGTAAGACTTTAAAGATCTTTGCCGTGAAAGCCGTCTGTCCTGGGCTTTTACCCGCCGGTGTGAGGGGATACTGCCTGGGCTCTGATGGTAAAAGGAGTTTCCAGAGAGTTGACCTTCGGGTGACGGGCCGGGGGGGCTGACGTTTTAAATAATCCTAAGTGCTGACGGAATTCCGCCCGTAGTTCCCAGAGTGGGCCTAGAAGATTGTAAAGGTTCGAATAGTATTCTTGGAATACTGTTAAAATATTTTTTGGGTTAGATGTCCCAATTTCCCTTCTGCCTTTTAATCTGGGGGACAAACGGGGATGCTCTTTTTTTCCCTTCCCCCGGGCCCAAATATTCCCTGGTTATTGCTCCATTCGAAAAACCTGCCTCACGCTCTGCCGGAACGTTGTGTTTACGCCCCTTAACCCCAGAACGGTGGCAAAGCTTAAAGGGGGGTTCTTGGTCAGACCAGAGCCCGAACCTTATGGCATCTCTGCAGTGTGGAGCCAGTAGTAACTATGGAGTTTGCCCCCGCTTCACGTTTAAGCCCGCGCACCAGTTTTTCAAGGCCCCAGCAGAGCATTCAAGCCCGATCGGGGGAGTTTTGGGGTCGCCCCGGGATATTCCGGAAGGAGATAGAGACTTGGGTTTTTTTAAAGCATAGCGCGTCCTAAAGAGGGATCGTTGAGTTCCAAGAATGGGGGGCCTTGAATGCGGCAGGTCCCGTCGCAATGTACCGGGGCGGGTCAAAGGAGCATAACATCTATTTTTGGGGTTGGTTTGTGGCAGGGGGGGAATATTGGGGGAAAAATAGCAAAGATATACAAAAGATGGGGGTCGAGAAAAAAGTATAATCTCTCCACCAGGTGCTAATGGCCAAAAAATCAAAGAGTTGCATAATGCAATGTCCTTAAGTCTATTAAATACTCGGTGGGGGACGGAAAATTTCCGTGAAGTATCCGAGAGTGGGATGTAGGGGTAAGTTGAAATCCCCACAGATACTACTGCCCTTGGGGGAAAACTGTTAGCTAACTAACATCCCGGGGAGAAAGGAGATTGCCCTTATTAGGAACAAGAAAATTTTCAAAGGTATACAGGTGACCCCGAAAGTGACTTTAAGAAAATCGCTCTAGGTCCCCTTTTCCACATGGATCCAGCACCCGAAGGGGGAGGGATCTATCACCAGTTTAGCCACTCCTTTGTCTTCTGATTGAGTTACCGCTATGGGACCCGGGAGGGTAGTATTTTTTTTGAAGAAGCCCCTCCTGGGGTTTGAGCAAAAATGTTTCTTTCAAGCAATGATATGGGTTTTTTCTTGGGATGGAAAAAGGCTTTGCCCCCTTTTCAGGAGGGTTTTGCCTTTTCGTTAAGGACGTTACCCCCAGAGTATGCATTCATACAACCGATAAAACGCACACAGAGGGCTTTGCCGAAACGAGGGGCGACAGGGACCGACCCGCGGGTGGGGGGCTGACAAAAAAAAGGGGAAAAAATAAATAACATAGGCCCAAAAAAGTCTACAGGCCAAAAGATGAAGGAAACCAAGGGGCCAACCCACAGTGCAATAACCAGCTTGAAACTGATCAACTGACAACGTAGCTCTTTGGGGGGCACGGGGCCCCTGCGGGGGGGGTCCAACAGGGAAAAAATCTGTATTCCCCTTGAGCCCAAGTGGCAGGGGTGATCACCTTAGTGGTTGGAAAAGTAAGACAATGTAAACAATCTGCAAGAGGTAAGTGACACCATTGTGCCCAACATCTGACATAAAAAAGCCCATCGGAAAGAAATGCAAATGGGGTAGGTGCGCCAGAAGAGAGAAGGGTGGGAAAAAAGGGAAAAAAAACATTACTTTCATTGACACAGATGAGTATCTACTGTTTCCCAGATCTGGTTCAGGATAAGGGGGCCGATGGGTGTTGGGGGTAGCGGAGCTCTTCTCTCCTGTTCGCCGCTGGGACTTCGGGGGCGAGGGGAAAAGGTCGGCGGGGTGGCCCTTGATTTATGGAAGGGGGTCCAAGAGGGTTTGGATCGATTTCAGTATGCCCCTTCAGGAAGGTCCACTCGCGGCAATCCCCGCATTAGAAAAAGGAAGGTCCAATAGTGACGAAATGTTATTGTGGAATCGCCTTTTTTCACCTGCAGGGCGAAAGGGGAAGCCCCAAAAGGTATGTTTTAGTTCTTGGGGCCGGAGCAGGGGGTTGAGGGCACTCGCATTTTAGTCCTTGGACGTTGGGTTAAAGTCCAATGGGGTGTCCTTGACGAACAGTCCCCCCGGAGCGGGCCTTCCTCAGAATTTTTCCTCTTTAATATTGTAGGTGTACCACAAATGACATTTGGGATTGGAAGGACTTTACTTGAGGCGAAGTGCTCTGTGAGCCCTTCAAACTCAATGAAGGTATCAAACGTGACCCCGACATGGTTGAATATTTTTAAAAGTAGGGTAGTTGGAAGTCTGTTAGGGGGGCCGATGTTGTTGCGGCGGTTGCGGTTCTCCAGGTCCCAAAAATTAAAAAAGGGGGGCAATCTGGGGCGGCCAATTCGGGTTTAAGGCTTGTTATTGCTTAAAGATGAAGAAGTGCGGTCAAGTCGCTGACATTTCTGTTAAACCCCTCCACGTGTCTGGACGGTTGGGTTTTTGACCCCCAAACTTGCCGCAAACCGGCTTTGCTGCAAATTTCCGCTTTTTATGGGAAAAAGAGAGAGCAAGGTTTAGCTTGGATGTGAAGATAGGACTGGAACGCCCGTCCGGGAAAGGTAGGTTATGGGGTTGACTCACTGTTTCCACGTAGAGAAAGTGTCCTGCGACTGCAAGGGGTGATGTCAGAGGCGGATCGAGGGGTGCTGACCCCGTTTAGACCCCCGGGGTTTGGATGACCAAGAAGCCCTTACTGTGGACAGGCGTTTGTTGCCTAGTCTCTTCTGGATTCTTCCTCCCAAGGCGAATGGTAAGGGCTGGCGCTTTAAAAACCCCCCCAAGGGGGTCCCGTTCCCTTAGATGCTCGAGTCCCCGGGAAATTTGTCCCCAAAAAATTTGGCGCATATCCACACGGGAGATGCTGGGTATGGATGTCTGCTGGAACGGAAACTCCTTGTGACGGTCACAAACATGTTGGCCCGGTTTAGGGGGTATTCTTTCGTCTCCAGGGGTTTAATTGGGGCAGTTACTGGGGGGAAGGGAAAAATAGGTGGGGGAAAAGGGGCGGTCTCCCACCACCGTGCCCGGGCAGGTTCCCGTTAGGGTTTGCTGAAAGGGGTCTGCTGCAGGGTGTTTTCTCCTTGCCAATCTCTGTGCAATGCGGGGTTTTATCAGGCTCCATATTGATCGGCTGATCCCCAGGGTGCCTTTAGTTGCCCCGTTCAGGAGTCATCCACAAGGGGTCAGGGCTAATTTGGCGAATGGCCAGCAGCATTTTCTTTCTGGCACCCCAAATGCCTTGTCCCTGTATAGGCCCCTTTTTTTGATTTTGAGAGTCCATCATAGGGCCGAGCTGTAACAGGGTTTCTCTCTTTCTAGGGCCCTCTCCCTGGGCGTTATAACTCGGGGCTGTAAGGCGCCCCGCATTTGCGTGGCGCTTTTAAAATGGCGGGGGGTGCCCGCGGGTTGCTGGGGAAGGGGGGTGGCGCATTTCGCTTCAGGGGGGGGGGGGGGGAGAACCGGGAAAACCGGGGTACAGGGGGCGGCGTGAAGTCTCTGGGGACCCGGCTGAGCCCGGGGGTCACACGTACCTGTTCTGCCAGTACGGGTCCGTGGTCCGGGGGCGGCCGGCCCTGTCCCCTGGGTCCGTGGAATTCCCTTTCGCGGAGCGGGAGGCCTCAGGGGCTGGAGCTGACGGAGACTTTCGTTGCCGCTTTTTAAAGGGAGTCGCCAGGGAAACCCCCGGGGGTGGGCGCTACGAGGGGGTCGATGGGAGGCGGAGGAGGGGAAAATGGCGCCCAGGGGGGAGGGCGTGAGGAGGTCTTCTCCTTTCCCTTCCTGCAGGGGATAAAGAAAATTTGGGTATGGGATTTTTCCCAGGGAGGCAGCTTTTTGGAAGCTTAGGGGCCCCTTTTTCACCCCTTGGGGCTCATTTTAGACGTGATTACAGGTTTAACAGTGTCTGCCAGGAGCTGTCTTGTGCGCCTTCCCTTACTGTCAAACCCCCCCCCCTATTTTTTATTAACCCCCTTTAAGGGGCCCGGGGTTTTTTTTTTTTGGGGGACAGTTCGTTTTTCCCCCCTTGCCTTCGAAAGCCTAACTTGTTTTTTTTTTCCCCTACAAAAATGAGGGCTTTTTTTTTGCGGGAAAAAATGTACTTTCAATGGGGTTATTCATTTACTATAGAATATAAAAAAAAAGGGAAAAACCCAAAAAAATTACAAGTGGGACAAATTTTGAAAAAAAACTATTTTCCTGTTTTCTGGGTGTTTTTTCTTTTCGGGTTAATCTTTGTAAATATAATGGTTTTTTGATTCTAAGGTTATTTGCTCGGCAATATCAAACAGTAGGGTTTCCGTTATGTTTTGGTACCGTGAAAAAATTCCAAACTTTTTCTAATTTTGAAATTTGCGCCACGGACGTCAGTGAGGGGGAATTTTTTGCGGGCTGAAGTTTGGAATGCATGTGACTTTTTTGATAATTTTTATTCAATTTTTTGAGTGACGTAAAATGACCAAAAAACGCAATTTTGCCGTTTGGAATTTTTTTCTTCTACGGTGTTCAGCGAACGGGATAAATGATGTTATATTTTTATAGATCGGACTTTTTTCGGACGCGGGGCGATACCAAATATGTGTAACTTTTTTATTATTTTAATGATTTTTATTTTTTAAAATGGGGAAAGGGGGGTGATTTGAACTTTTAATACTTTTTTTTGTACTTTAAAACTTTATTTTTTTTACTGTAACATTTAGTCCCCCTATGGTGCTTGACCACTAGGGGGCGCGATTGTTAATACATTAACAATGCATTAGGGTGTACAAAGATTGCAGTTTCCTCACTTCCTGTCTACGGCCGGAAGGGGGGCAACCCGGCCAGGGTAAGTGACGGGAGCCTTCACAAGGCTCCCCACCGCCGTGTCCGGTCGTCGGATCGGTGCAGCATAACTGCGCTGATGCCGATGACCGTAACGATCGGTGCGCGGCTCCGATCGTCATTCAGTCAGACGCCGCGGCCAACTTCGCCGCGGTGTCTGACGGGTTAAACAGCGCCAGCGGGCGGAGCCACCCGCCGGCGCTGTTACTGCCGGGTGTTAGCGCGTCTGCCACTCACCTCCGCTGTGCGGGGGGTTGCGGAGCGATCCCCCTGCAAAGGCCCATAGCGGCCCTGGGATGTACTCATACGTCCAGGGTCGTTAAGGGGTTAATAGCATAGTGCCTTTTTATTCTTGATTGTAAGAACTATTTAGTCCAATTTTTTGTGGTTCTACAAATCCTCCAAAAGTTTTTTTTAGTGCAAACAGTCTGGCATTTTCAAGAGGAAGGCTGCTTGTTTAGTTGGTTTGCTTGCAAAAAAGGATTGGATTCCATTTACATGGATTAAAGTGATCCTACATACCCACATATGAGTTGTACCATATTGCATGTACAACTCCATCAGGTGAGCGGCACGAATCATTGATTATTACTCCGCCTGGTCCTACTAAACTACACAAGGATTTGCGCTTGTTGTCTCCCCATACCCTTTTTGTTGTTTTAGCACTAATTATATTCCATATAGGGTTATATGATAGAGGAGAGAAGCTGAGCTCTGTGATACATAGGGTTATGATAGAGGAGAGGAGCTGAGCTCTGTGATAAATAAGAGCAGGATGTGATAGAGGGAAAGCTGAGCCTGTATATATAAGAGCAGGGTGTGATAAGGGAGAACTGGCTCTGTGATAAATT